>CM077644.1:202807461-203007461 GCA_039707465.1 Rhabdophis nuchalis | reverse complement strand
GCCCAGCCAGCCGGGCGCCCCGTCCACGCCGGGCGACAAGGGTCAGCAGCAGCAGAGCTCCGGCCAGAGCCAGCAGCAGCAGCAGCAGCAGCACATCGAGTGCGTGGTCTGCGGCGACAAGTCCAGCGGGAAGCACTACGGGCAGTTCACCTGCGAGGGCTGCAAAAGTTTCTTCAAGCGGAGCGTCCGCAGGAACTTAACGTACACTTGCCGGGCCAACCGGAACTGTCCCATCGACCAGCACCACCGCAACCAGTGCCAATACTGCCGCCTGAAGAAGTGCCTCAAAGTGGGCATGAGGAGGGAAGGTGAATATGATTTCCTCCCTTATTCTAAACGCCAGGCGGGGTGTGTGGAGAGGAGCGGGTCCCGGAGAGGGAAGGGGGGGGAGACCTGCTGCCTACCCCCCCCCCACCCCCACATCGCAGCTCCCCGCTCCATCCGCAGATTAGGAGTACTTTTGTTATTATTACTATTAATGTCAGCACCCCCAAGGCTACCGAACGTATGAGTCGACTCTGCCTGTCCCCCCCATGCCTGCCTTTTTAAACAAAATAATAATAATAACGATTCGGAACTGAGGAAGGAGGAAAGGGAGAAATAAGCAGCCCTTTCTTTCCATGCTGGCTTCCCCTGCCTCGCTTTCACGACGTCTAATTCCAATTGAAGTGGGAAGGGTGGTGGGGTTGGGTTGGATGGGAATCCTAACTTCAGACGAGTCAAACTTCCTCGGAAATGTGTTTCAAGGCTGTGCGTGCCTCTTGTCTGTCTGTGTGAATTGTGCCGCTTGTATTGCTTCTCTCTGCCGCCTTCCTCACCTGCTAGCTACACCTCGTTTCCCAACATCTGGCCTTTGCCGAGATTCCTTTTTTCCCCCCTTGCTTTGGGAGGAAAGTTTGTGAATGTGTTCTGCTTTTTCTTTTCTTTAACTTTTGTCATTTCACCAAACCCATCCCTCTGTGTGCTCTTCATTTCATTTCCCTAGGAAACCCCATTGTCTCTTAAATACAGTACTACTTCCCAGTTGCAAACCAGCTCAAGTCAATGATTGCTGTGTTTGTTGTTGTTGTTGTTGCTGTTGTTGTTACCATAAGGCATAGCTTCTTTCTGGATTATGCTGGTCAACGTTTGAAAACAAACACAAATACTTCCAGTGTTATAATAGCAAGATTCTTCCCCCAGCCTTTATTTATATAATATGTTTCCATCTACTTTTTATTTTTCCTTTGCCCAGGTTTACTGTAATATAGGCAAGCTCTGATTTAAAATGTCCTAAGTGTCAAATAGATTCAATAATTTATTTTCTGCAGTGAAAATTTGAAAAACAAATATTAAAATACTTTCTCCCTTGTGCCATAACAAAAAAAGGATTATTATTTTTCAACTGTCCACTGATAGCTTCATTTGTAACTTCAGCCAGCTTTTGTCAGGAAAGACATCTTGAAGAAACATAACTAGAAATTAATCAGTACAAAAATATATGAAGGAGATAAAATGTGCCACTATTTTTGAACTGTGCTTGAAATGCACAGCTGCAGCTTTGGAAATCTAAACTATAGTAACAGAAATCGAAGTGAGGTTCTGACAGCAAGACAGAAATACCCTGACTGAAAATGATTAAAATATGCAACGGTGTGAAGCAGAAAGTATTAATTGAGGGGGGGGGGGGTTTAAAATATTCACGAGAGGCCCTCTCTTCACCTTGTCACCTTTATTTTTAAAAGTCTCAAGTTAGAATTTTTTGGCCTCGGATTATTAGATCGACACACTTACGCCCTTACACACATACACAAACTTTGTTCAGCTTTAAATAAATCCAAACACAGCTTACATTTGGGACAGTGAATGCATCCATGCTATTCGAGTAGTACGTGCAGGCGTGTGTGTACGTATGTATGTGTTGTGCATGCTGCACAGTTGCAAATGTTTGTCTTCACTGGCCAAAGCAGTAGCAAGTTGGTGCTTTCTGGAACCATACAGTTAAAGGCTTGGTGTCATCCTTCCCTCCTTGCTGCTCATGTTTGGCTTCTGTAAGTTCACAATTTATTTTAATCCATCTCTTTTAACAGAAACAACCCCCCCACCCCACCCCATCCTTTTAAATACAGAGTGTTCCATTTGAATTGGGCAGAGGCTTGCCTCTGTGTGTGTGTGTGTGTGTGAGAGAGAGAGAGAGTTTAGTAGGACTGAGTAGCTTGCAAAGGCTAAGGAGAGCTCGCCCTGACCCCCGCCTCCCCCTTCCCAGTTTGGTAGCCTTATTGTGTGATTCCGGACTGGCAAATAAAGGGGAGGCTTGGCTGGATGGTATTTTGCAACCGCAACAACTTTGAGCACTGACTGGGCTCAAGAGGACTCAGAATGTCTCACTGGGTCTCTGGAAAGACGAAGCGGGAACATTTTGCAGGTGGGACCCAATATTGTGCGGGGGTGGGGGGGTCAGCGTTGGCAAGAGGCAGCTTTGAAAAGCTTGTGCTTTTATTCGCAGCTGCTTCTTCTTCTTCTTCTTCTTCTTCTTCTTCTTCTTCTCCTCATCATCACCATCCTCATCCTCATCTTCTTCTTGCGGGGATGGGGGGAGAAGACAACCTCCCTCGCAGGAGCATCTGGGCGTCCCCATTTGCACAACAATGCAAGGTTGCGGGAGGGGGGGGGGCTTACATTGTCTGTGTCTGTGCCTGTGTGTCTGCCGTATTACCCATACACATACCTTCGGATTTGTGTGTCTGTGTGTGTGTGTGTTTGCGTATGTCAGAAGGAGCGCGCTTGTGAGAGTGTGTGCACGGGCGCGCGCGTCGCTTGGGCTGCTGCTGCTGCTGCTTTCGCCTTAGCGCGGGGCGAGGGGCTGCCTGGAGGGCTGGGGTTTGCCCAGGCTGCCGGATGCACATTTCCTCTCCTTTTCTCTCTTTCTCCCTCTTTTCGTCAGCGGTTCAGCGAGGAAGGATGCCTCCGAGTCAGCCGAACCCGGGCCAGTACGCGCTGACTAACGGCGACCCGCTGAACGGCCACTGCTACCTGTCGGGCTACATCTCGCTGCTGCTGCGAGCCGAGCCTTACCCGACGTCGCGCTACGGCAGCCAGTGCATGCAGCCCAACAACATCATGGGCATCGAGAACATCTGCGAGCTGGCAGCACGGCTGCTCTTCAGCGCCGTCGAGTGGGCCCGCAACATCCCCTTCTTCCCGGACCTGCAGATCACCGACCAGGTGGCCCTGCTGCGCCTCACCTGGAGCGAGCTCTTCGTGCTCAACGCCGCCCAGTGCTCCATGCCGCTGCACGTGGCCCCGCTCCTGGCCGCCGCCGGCCTCCACGCCTCGCCCATGTCCGCCGACCGCGTGGTGGCCTTCATGGACCACATCCGCATCTTCCAGGAGCAGGTGGAGAAGCTCAAGGCCCTGCACGTCGACTCCGCCGAATACAGCTGCCTCAAAGCCATCGTCCTCTTCACCTCAGGTCAGTGGGCCGGGCCGGGCTAGGGAGGCTGGAGGAAGCTAGGAAGGCTGGAGGAGGCGAATCAAGCCCTCACAAGCCCTTTCCCCGAGACTTGGGGCAAAGGCAGAGGCAGCTTCCCACCGCCAGACTCCGTGAGAGCCAAAACTCGCTGGGGCCTACTAGGCCTCAAGAGTTGAGTTGGTGGACATGGGCTGGGGTAGCTTCCTACTGTAGGTTCTGCGGTGAACTTGGCCAAGCAAAAGCTTAAGGGCTGCTGCTGTGGCTATCTTGGCTGGAGTTTGGCTTCCAAGCAAGGAGTAAATTCAAATGTGTGAGAAAGAGAAAGAGAGAAAAGAGAGGAGGAGGTTTAAACCCCTGGCCAAGGTTTTTCACCAGAGCTTGTTGAATAGGAAGGCAGAGATACAAAGAAAGCCTCCACATTACTGTTTTACTGCTCTGTGGTTTCCTCCTCCCCCTTTACTGGAAAGTGTTCATAATTCCAATTGCTGTGATCAGAGGAGCAGGTAAAACTTGACCTGAAGGCCCAAACTACCCCCCACCCTCTCACTCTTTTGCTGCTTAAAAAGAAGTGGGGAGAGAGAGCTCACCCCAACCAAGATTTGCAAATATATTTTGTCCCCTTTTTCTCAAGGTTCCACTCTAGATTTCTATTCTCTTTCTTCCCCCATCTCCAAACCTTTTTGCTTTCTCTAGTTTCTGCAGTTTCTCATCTCCAAGCTCTGGTTCGCAGGGGGGGAAATTCATAAAAACACACAAGGCAACTCTACACCAATACTAACAGATTAGTTGCAACACCCCCTTCCCCAATTAAATTAGAAACAGGGATGGATAACGTGCTTGTCCATAATTTTGTTTATGATCGATGGCTGAAATTAACTTTGCAAAAGAGGATATTAGCCTCACCTTTGAAGTGCTCTGGTTGAAGTCTATAAAAATTCAGGCATCTTTTTGTTATTGCAAACCCAGTTGAGCCATATATCAACAAAATCAAAGATTTATGGATAAAATATACAAGATGGCCTTTGGGTCTTACTGGAAAGGTATGGCTGCCTGTGAGTTAAATTTTCACTCTGCACAGGACAATCAATCGCATATTCAAAAATAAATGCCCCCCCCCCCAGTGCAACAGAATTTACTCCTAAAGTAGGATTGCGGGAGGTTTTAAGTTCACGGGAATAATTGTGCTGTTTTGTTTTTAATTCTGTTTGCATGCTTTAGTACTATTAAATTTCCCCTTAAACCTGAAGCCAAGCAATACACAAAAGATTTCATTGGCCAGACTTGCTGAAATTTCTGATTGAGAGGAAGAATCTATCAATATTTCTAGCTTCACGTGCCCTGAGAAATAGTATTTACACTGTGACCAGACGACTCTTAAATTTGTTCAAACCTGTAATGTAGCAAACATGGTATTAATATCGATTTGAACACTGGATAATTTATTTAGATGGGGACTCATTGGTATGCGCAGTGCTCAGAGAGGTGGACTGTGACTGCCCCCCCTTGTTCCTCTGGCTGCAAATGCAGGGCTGGGAGTGAGGACTCTTTTCTTTGCAAGAGGATCAAGTGCAGATCTTAAAACAAATGGGGGAGATTTACGAAGCAGCCTTAGAGCCGCATTTATCTTTGGCCTGGGTTTTTGTGTGTGTGTTTTTGGTGGCGGAAACACGTTTTTTCACAGCTGACAAAAAGCGACCCTGCTGGCATTTTTCAGGGTGATTTCAACTGCAGCTCCCCATACTTGTTCTTAACCCATTTATTCCTTTGGAGACGGGGGGGGGGGGGGGGACGACTGGACAAAGGGCAGAAATATTCAGATGAGTTTTAAAACAGCAGCTTTCTATGCCAGAAAGGTAAAGAAAGGTGGCTTCTTAAAAAAGCTTCCCTGAAATAGTCCCCAGATTAAAAGGCCTGACGCCCATCCCCCTCCATTTTCTCAAATGCTCAAGGCCCAGGCTTACCTGGCTGATTTAATAAAGCAAATATTATTGCTATTTTTGGGGCGGGGGGGGGGAGTTCACCGCAATATTAAATTGTTCATAATTATTCGTTTGGTAACAATGGTCTCTTGGAATATCATTTTCCATCATAACTCCTTTGATGGTCTTTTCCCATCCACCCCCACATTTCCCCACTTCCAACTGCCCCCTCCTTTCAGTTTTTATATACACTCATTTCCACTTGGGCTAATCTTGTTTTGATTGCTGGCCAGAAGGTAATTGATGGCAAATCTTTCATCAAGCCATCCAACTTTTTAAGCAAACTTTGATGGATGGAAAAAACATTTTTAGCCACCTGGTCCCAGAGGCTTAACTCAGCAATCTGATCCTAAATGTAAAATAAGTCTTGCTTCAAAATCATTGGATTTTTTTTTTTAAATGAGAGATCAGTGTTTAAGCCTTCTTGGAGATTAGTGCGTTTCATATGTATGTATGCATGTATGTATGTATGTATGTATGTATGTATGTATGTATATAATTTATTTATTTATTTATTTATTTTATAACCATCATTTGGACTTCAGAATATTTTTGTTCACCCATAAGAAGTTTGCAGACTATCATCAATCTAAGCAGCACCTTAAAAGTAACCCCAACATGTTGACTTTTCAGACCAATATGCTAATTTCCTTAGCAAATCTATTTTTAATTAACACATGGGGAGGGCAACTTAGAATTATATAGGTAATATTACCTACAGAAATTTCAGAGTAGGTCAGATGTGTAAATCTATTTCCCAGGCAATAACAAAATGTTGGTTTCTCATTTTCTCATTTGCCAACAGTATTTTTTTTTTAAATCTTTGAACACCTAAGGCTCTTTAGGTGCATTAAGTAAAATATGTTCCACCTAATAACAAAAAGCTGATGGACATGTGCTATGTAGTCATTTTTTATTTACTTATATAGTTTCTCTGCCATTGAAAAGGAAAGGACAATACCAAGAAATAGTGACTGCAGGGGAAATGATAATCTCTTGAAAAAATGAGAGAAACAGTTTCTACATCCATCACCTTTTTCCTTTCTAGTCTCCTCCTCTCCTTTCTTTTCTCTCTGCAAAGTAAGCTAAAGGAGACGAATAGGCATCACTCTCCTCCTTTGGTCTACTATTTCATCCCAACTCAATCAGCTGATCGATCAGAGAGCCCAGATTGTTTAATTAATTTTCAGGTTGTCTGGTCGAAAAGCATCCCCTCGATCCAGACATGTTTGCTGGGGAGGAGAGAATCACCTTGAGTGTGAGGAGTGCCAAGTAAATCCAAAGCCCACCCCCTCGTGCACTAGGTAGGAGTACAGCTTGAAGAAGAAGAAAGGGGGGGGGGGGAAATAAGAGAAGAAGATATGTTTTATTAAGCATCTGTTGGATGTATTAAGGAGAAGGGGAGGGGAGCTTTGTCAATGCTCTTTTCTCACAATCCCAGTGGTGGCCTCAAGCTGGAGAAAGCAGAAGCAGAAATAAATATTTCACCAATCCAGAGAATAGGGCAGGGAGCCTCCAAAGAGATGTGCTGAGGCAACCAGGCCCTTTCATCCTGCCTTATTTAGAAGTTGCCTGAAACTGAAGACCCTGCTGGAAAAGGGCAACGTGGCAAACAGGGGGGGTAGAAGCTAGAGGGTGTAAGAGGAGGAAGATCTCTTAGTCACAGCTAAAGAAGATAGTGACTCTTCACTATAATGGACCGCAAATAAGGGCAGGTCTCTGTTGCATGACGTCTGTGCATTGCAATCTCCCTCCCTCCCTCCTTTCTTCTCTCTCTCTCTCTCTCTCACACACATTCTCACTCTCTTTTTTCTCCCTGCACCTCCTCCCCTGATTTTAGATGTTGCAAATGATCACTGCATTTAAGGCAAAAGCATGGATTAGCACAACAGTCGGGCGTGCGTAATTGTACATCTAAGCGCTCCTTAGTCTGTAGCTGGGGTCAGGAAGGTCTTTTCCTCAGAAGCGTTTGAATTATAGCTTGGTTTATTTCTATTTTCGCTTGAGGCCAGAAGCGTGGGCATGAAGGTGCCTGGCAATCTTTTGAAAGGCCCGGCCTGTCACCAAAGTCAGACGCAAGACCAGCTAAAACAACAGCTCGGGAAGAATTGTGCAAATAATTTTTCATTGCCTTTTTCTAAGGTGTTACATTTTTAAGCCCTGCTTAGGGGACCCTCCCCCAGATTTAATACATTCATACCTACCTACACACACAGACACACACAAACAGATACACTCACACACCATTCACACACACACACACACACCCGCGCGAACATCCATCTCAAAAGCTGCTTTGATCTCCGCTAAACCGCCCTGCTAGTTGACGGCTGCCTTGTGATCATGATGTTTTGAAATATTTATTATTGATAGAAGAAAACAAGTTGCGAATCTGAACAAGGCAGACGACAGCGGCTCCCCGCTTCCCTGCCCGAAGCACCCGCCGCTTATGCGCAGGTGGTTTCTTCCCTCCCTCCCCTCGCTTCTTTTCCTTGGACTCTTGGGTTTTCTCTCTCTCTCTCTCTCCAATAATAATAATAATAATAATAATAATAATAATAATAATAATAATAATAATAATAATAATAATAATAATAATAATAATAATAATAATAATAATAATAATAATAATAATACCTAGGACGCTGGCAGCAACCCGTATCAACCACTAGCACCAGCCAATGGTACTTGTGACCATTTTTAAATGTTCATTTGACTGAGTTTCATGTTTAATGAATAAAAGAGATATTAATAATAATAAAAGGGAGGCAGTCGGGAAGCGACTAGGAAGGAGAGCTTGCTCTCGCGCGCGCTTTCTTTCTCTCTCTCTTTCTTTCTTTTTTAACCCGGCGCGGAAAGAAAGAAGGAGGGAGGGAGGGAGATGCAAGACAACTGGACATGGCACTTGCCCGACTCTCTGGAGGCCTCCTTCCTCGGCTCCAGCCGCAGCCTCCCAGCTCGGGCCAGGCAGGCGGCGCAGCTTTGTAAAGGCGAGCGAGAGCAGCTGCAGAAGGAGGAGGAGGAGGAGGAGGAGAAGCGGCCTTCTTAGCGCAAAACGGCTGAAAGGGGGGGGGGGGAGCGGAGGAAAGCAGGGAGCCGAGCCATTTTTCCCGGCAATGGTGATCCGGCTTCCAAGAGAGACGCCGCCGCATTTCAACGGCTCCGCGATCGCCCCTCGAGCCGGAGACAAAGCGAGGGCGCTGCTTAGTCTCCCTCGCCTTCTCTCTCTGCCTTCCTCGCTTCCCTCCCCCTCCCCCCCCCCTTCCAGGAAATGGAAGCGGCCGCCTTTCGTGCGAGAGCGGGCTGGGGATCCTAGCCTAGCCTGGTTCGGTTCCCTCGCCTGCCGGGAGCAACGTTGCCCCGGCCCCATTCAGCCCACCCGGGAGCCTTTCCCTAGAGTGTGGAAGGACGCGCCGGAGGAGAGTCGGGGTGGGGGGGACTTGGAGGCGTCCTTGGGAGTCTGTCCACGCAGGATTTCCTCCCCACTCTCCCCCCCTTCACCTTCCCCCCCTCCACGCACAGCTGGCGGGGCCTGGCGGCCTCCCTCCCTCCCCTCCCTCCCTTCGCTCTCGCTCTCGCTCTCTACGCCAGGGAGGGCAAGTGCGCGTGTCCACCGGCTAACAATAGGATGCAACTCGGGGAAGGAAGCGAGGCCTGGGCCCTTCCTGGCGTCTGCAGCCGCGTGGCTGCCGGGCCCAGAAGGGGAGCTCCGGTTTCCACCCAACCATCTTGCTACCCTTCCTTGTTTTCTTAAGAGAGGCCAGTCAGGGGGAGAAGGCCCCGGGGAGGGCTGTCCGGGGTCCCCCGGTCGAGAGAGGAGGGGGCGGGGGAGGTGTGTTGGGGAGGGGGGAGTCCTGCCGGCTAGCAGGGATGTCCAGGCCCTCGCTAACCCTCTTGCCCCGCTCTCTCTCTCTCTCTCTCCCCCTCCGCCCCCCGCTGCTTCCCCGGATGGCCGGACAGATGCCTGTGGCCTGTCGGACGCAGCGCACATCGAGAGCTTGCAGGAGAAGTCGCAGTGCGCCCTGGAGGAATACGTGCGCAGCCAGTACCCCAACCAGCCCAGCCGCTTCGGCAAGCTGCTTCTCCGGCTGCCTTCCCTGCGCACCGTCTCCTCGTCGGTCATCGAGCAGCTCTTCTTCGTTCGCTTGGTAGGTAAAACCCCCATCGAGACGCTCATCCGAGACATGCTGCTCTCCGGCAGCAGCTTCAACTGGCCTTACATGTCGATCCAGTGTTCCTAGAGCAGCCCCTGGCCTCCCCCCCACCCCCACCTGCCCCGCTTAGCGACCCGCCACGGGCCTTGCGGCTGAGCGGCCAGAAAATGGGGGGGAGGTCCCGAGGAGAGAGAGAAAGAAAGAGCCAAGAAAGGGACCCACAAACGCCCCACTTCCCCAAGGCCGGGAGCCCGGAGACCTCGTCTTGAAGGAGAGACTGACGGAGGCTGGCAACTCCGGCCCGGCGGAGGTGGCCCAAAAAAAGGTGGGGGGGCTCGCCTGTGTTGGAACCAAGGACGACCCCCGAGGTGGGAGACTTTTTAAAACGAAGGAACAAAAAAAAATATTGCAAAGACCGAAGGGATTTTTTTCTTATTGTACTGCCCGCCCGCCCCCCCCCCCTCCGAGAAAGAGAGGAAGGAGGAAGAGGAGGAAGAGGATTAGATGGATTTTCCTGGATTGATCGCGGACCGAAATGGGGATCAACTGTACAGCAAACCCAGTTCTCAGACACGAAACTGAAGCCGAACTGAACCGAGGGGGAGGGGGAAACGGGAGGGGGGCCCACGGGGAAACACTGAACCACGAACATTGTTCTTCATTTTGTAAAATATTAGTCTTTATTTTCACTTTTTTTGTAAAATTTAAAAACATCGTTATGCGCGTAAAAAAGGAGAGAAGACAAACCAACACAAGAAACAAAAATCTAGGGAGGGGGAAAATAACGTTTTCCAAATAATTATTAAAAAAAACAAGGAATTGTTCTGTGTGTATGTATCTATATCTGTTTTGTATTTTTTTCTGGTTCCAAACCAGGCTTCCTCTGTGATTCTATACTAATAATTTTTGATATAACCCTTTGCTTCTTATAATGAGTGCGATATATGTTGTCGAAGCTGTTCTTCAAGAATTAAAAAATTGAAGTGAGAATTTAAACACAAATAAAAGAATTTAGCAAAAAGAACAAAAGGCAAGAACACCCTGAAGGACCCCCGGAATCCCGCTGCCCTCCCCCCCCCCACCAATCTGTGCTCCTTCCCCACTTGGTTGTCTGTGGAGTTGGGGGGGGGGTCCGGCTTTCCCTCCCCACACCAACACTTGGTTTGCAGATTCCCCCAAGAGTTTCAAGGGGCGGGAATGGGGGATAACAGGTTGAACCTGGGGTCTAGTAAGGTGCCTCTGTCTCTAGGCGTTCCCACGCCAATTGGTTTGATGTTACAAGGGTTGTGACTGAAGCTGACGAAACAAGAAAAGTTGGGAGAATCCCTTTAATAGCCTGCTGGTGGCTTTGAGCCCTTCTGTGTGCATAATCCGGAATGCCAAGGGGAAGGCTGCATGGGAAGGTTGGGGTGGGAGGAGGGAGATCGCCTTTGGACTATCTTTGTCGAGGTTAAATCATATTTTTATGGGTCTTAAACTCCCTCGCACGTGGTACACCCCAATGTCAGTCAGTGTGGCTTCAGGTTTCTGGGTCCTTTCAGAGAAGGGCTCCTTGGTGATCTGGTCTCCAGAGGGTGTATGAGAGCAAAAGAGAGCTGTGGATACAGATGTCTGGTGCTCTGTTCAGACCCAAGGACAGCCCTGTGTCCTTCCTGGGGTGGGGGGTGGGGGGGACGAACATTGTAGAGTCTCCTTGAGGCTTCTCCTTCCTTTGAACACAGAGGAGTGAAAGCTCCAACTCCCACCCACCTTCTTTCTCTCCCCCCCCCTCCTTTCAAGTGCATCAGCAGATTCTCAGGGCGCGGAACCCCTTTTGAAGACGACAACTTTCCCAGGGCTTGGAGCTGGTCTCTGCCAATCCCGGGAACAGCTTTCAGCACATTAATGTTTTATAGGATCTGAGATGGAGCTGTAAGAACCTCGGCTGCCAAGGGAGCTCTTTCTTAACGTATTAATAAAGCCGGATCTTTAAAAATAACATTCGTGCAAGTCTCCCCCGCCCACATCCTCTCTCTCTCTCTCTCTTTCTCAGCTTCTCCTCCTAACCCTCCAAACTAGGAAGGGTTCAAGATAAGGTAGGATTTTCAGTTACAGAAATGGATGGCAGGGTTTTTCCCTAATTAATTGGCTGTCTGTATTTCTGCACCTTTTTGTTTTCATTAACAAGCTTTTCCAGTCTAACTCACTTGACTTCCTTCTTTCCCTTCCCTTCCCTTCTTTCTTCCGTATTCCAAACACAAGAGATTGAGCCCAAATTTCTAGGGGAGCGTTTACAGCTGCATAATCACTGCTGCCACACCCTAGTCTGAAAGGCTAGTCCTTGTCTGGAAGAAGAGGGTAGCTTAGCTTTCATTTGTTTCACCGCTACCTAAAACTGAACTAGCCATGTCCTCTTAACTTTTACAGAGTGGGACCAGAGAAACCAACCTTTAGAACCAGACACTTCAATATATTCTGTATTAGTCTTTGACCTCCATTATCTATTCTAACCCTTGGTGGCATGAAGGTCCTTGAGAAACCCCAAAGCATTCTCAGAATTATGGGTTCCAATTCATCCCAGGCTACGATTCCTCCGATCATTGCTTCTTCTTTCCCTCCACCCTCACTCATTTTTCAAGATCCCTAATATGAACAGGTGTTCTAAAACTGGAAGGAAGGAAAAAGTCTAGGTGAGGTGTTGGGAAAGGCCTTGGTTTTACAGGACTGAGGTTTTATTCTTATTCCCAATGCTGTAATACTTGGAATGCGGACTTCCCAGTTTGTTTTAAGAAGGGAGGGAGAAACCAAAAGATGCTTGTTGGAAAACATTGGGCCAGTAGATGCACAGAATCTCAGCTGACCAGCTGCCTTACTAAAATTTAAAAAAAGTCTTTTGCTTCTAGTCATACAGCATAATATCTTTAGCCACACCAAAAAAAAGGGGGGGGGGGGTGTTAAATGTTTTAGAAACCGCATCTATCTTCCAAGGTTATCTAAATGCTGTGGGCTGTATTGAAACTAGCAGTAACAATGAACGAAATAAATAAACCCACAAACTATATCGAAATGAAATTAAAGTTAAAGTTATATCCTGCCCTCTGTGGAAGTGGGTATGGTTGCCAAATAAACCATGATTTGCACTTGAAGCCAGGATGCCACTGAGGCTGCAGTTCGATGGCCTTGAGTTCATCTTTGCTGCAGTGACAAAGTCTCTTCCCAAACACCCTGGCCTCCTCCCTGCTCTTTGATTTCAGTCTAGCCTTTCAGTCCAGGCAGCCTAACTTTGGGGTGTTTTGAAATGAGTCGTGGGAATTTCAGGAACTTTGATAAAGGATGTTATGTGTGTGCCCGCACCTGTGTCATTTTGCAAAGTGAAATTATGGCTTTAAGCACACTGTTCTATTCCCCCCCCCCCAAAAAAATTTTCTCTGAAATTTAAAGCCGTCTCTAAAATAGCACATTTTGCATGCGTTCACTATAGGCTCTTTTTTGTACATTTGTTGCTGTATTCAAGAACAACAAGCTTTAGAGGTCTTCATGAGAAAAAGGGTTACATCTTCCTAAGGGGGGGGGGGACACCTCAGCATTTTGTTTGCGGCTGAACACTGGATGTGCTTAAAGTAAATGAAGCCCCCTTCTTTCAACCTGGTACCCTACGGATCTTATTGACTACACATCCCAGCATCTTATGTCAACAGGAGCAGGGGTCTTTGTTAGTTGTGGTAATGGGAATATTGACCCAAGATATAAGAAAAAACCAGGAAGCGGTAAACTGATTTTGGGGGGGAAATTAGGGGAATGGATGCTACTAAGATTGGTGAATACTTGGTGGATTCCAATCATCAATTGGATTTAATTTGGATGATGAGTAAAATTCAGCCACAGCCAATTTAATTGTTACTGCTTTGTAAAAAAAAAAAATTGAGACAACATTCCTGGGCTCCCATAATTGCTATATGAGAATAATCTGTGGTCTTTTTTTTTTAATAAACCGAAGAAAGCAGATTTATTTTTGTAAGAGACTAGAAGGTGGGAGGGAGGGGGGAAGAGAGAGAATGAAGAATGAAAGGAAGAGAGAAAAGAGACTATTGGCTCATGCTTGAAAGAGGCAATGAACAAGTGTATTTTGGACAGTCTCCTCCATGTAAAAAGTAGCAGTAATATACCAAAGAAAACATCTATAAGAAGTTCAAGCTAAAGACTTTACTTCACGCTGTGAAATTTAGTTAGCCTGCTCCCTTTTAAGTCCCAACATCATGAAGTAACTCTAGTCAGCATATGATTTCTTTTTAAATGTAGAATTTTACCTTCAAGTCAAATGATTTTTTTTCTTTGCAGATAAAATGTTTGCAGAGGATGAGAGTTTTACGTTTCCCTGCAGTTAACTGGAAAAACTTAAACTAACATGGGATTTTTTTTTTAAAGTAAGAGTTTAAAATTCATCCCAATTTGCTGAAGTACATGGGCGTTAGGTTAACCCCTTTCTGTTTTAAGAATCCCAGAAGAACTGACCCATAAACCAAGTAACTCCATCACAAGCCTGGACAGAGAAAGGGAATCCTACCCACTCTGGTGCAGGAACAGAATTTGGGTTGAAGTTTGTTTGAATCTGGTCTTAGGGGTCAGAACGTGATGCTTGATCTTCTGAAAGTACACTTAACTCTCCACAAAAAGAGAAATAAAATATACCCCAACCCTCCCTCCCTCCTCCTCCTCCTCCAAATCTTATTTTCATCTTTAACCCAAAGAAGAGGGGGAAGACATTAAAAAGAATGAAATATATTCTGCACCCCCCTCTCCACCCGGGTCATTAGCCTGGATGTCCACAATTTGAGCTCATTTTTTTTCCATAAGAAGGCGCGCGCACACACATACACACACACACACCGTCCCGCTAGGAAAATAACGCGGAAAAAGAAAACAGGTTCATCTTTTCTAATGGGTTTCCAAGGGAAAAGGCGAACGGTCAGCCTAACGACTTTGCCAAGGTCTTCCAGCTTGCCGGGAGCGAGCGGCTGCTTCGCGGACCTGCCGGGGCTTCGTAACCAGTCCGCGTTTTGACGAGAGCTCCCTGAAGTGCTGGGGGTGGGGGGGGGGGGTGTCAGAAGAAAGAAGGGGGGGAAAGTGGGTTGGGGAGAAATACAAGTAGACGCCAATAAACCTCTTGTTTTTAAAGAAAGAAAACTCGCGCCGGATCCAGGCCGTTCCCGAAGCGCTTTGACTTGGGCAGCCAAAAGAGTTTTTTTCTTCCTAAATGAGTTAAAGAGCCATTTACCTCTGGCGTCCATTCATCACCGCCACAAGTCGAGGGCCTCGAACATGGGGGCGATTTGTTTGCTTACACAACCAGCTGGGCGCAATTTCACGTCTGAAGTCTCTATCTGAAAGCGCCCCTCATTTATTACCCTTACTTGTCAACGGATCCACTTTCAAAGGTGGGATGGGGGCTTTGCAAAAGGGAAAAAAGGAAGTAAAAGGAGGAGGAGGAGGAAGGAAGGAAGGAAGGAAGGAAGGAAGGAAGGAAGGAAGGAGAAAAGATCGCCCATGCTGGAATGAAGTATTTCCCCCAAATAACAGGCCTCCTTCCTTCCCCAGTTCTTCTCCCCTTCCAGGGGCAGAGAAGAGGCCAGCTGGGAAGGCGAGCAGACCAAGAGGGCTCCGAAAGAGCCGATGGGGCGCCCAGCCAGGGCTCCTTCCGAGTTTTGCGCTCGCCGCCCGGCTTCTTCTCGGACTCCCGGAAAAGCAGCAGCCGCCCGCCCGAGGGAGCCTTTGAGCCGTCCCGCTTACTCGAACGTAAATCCCGGCGAGGCTGCGGGCAGCCGGTTTCCCTCTTGGAAGGGGCCTGGCGGAACCCGGGGGGGGGGGCTCCTGGCCAGTCATTGACGCCCCGAAATTGGGACGCCCAGCCCCGCCACCGTTGCAAAAGCGAGAGCAAATTCGAGGAGTTGAATGGCCGGAGGGAAGGAAAGAAGGACTTGGCGGTTCCTTTTCGGCCAGGTATAGCCCAGCAATTCGGGGACAGGTGAAGGACGGCGCTGCTGGGGGGCTTCCCTCATGGCAAAGTGTGGCCAAACAATCCTTTTTTAAAAAAAGTTTATTATTTTTATTCTCTTATATATACAGGTAGACATTCACATAGTCGTTATTTTTATTTATCTTTACCCCTTTTACATATTTGGGTTTTTTTCCATATAAAAGGTTAAAATATACATTCCGGGTTGCTTTGCTTACCAACCCCTACACCTATTTTGTATTCTCACCACTCTATTTTTATTTTCTTTTTGCCCTCCTTCCCTCCTTCCTTCCTTCCTTCCTCCTCTCCTTTCCCTTTCCTTCTTCCCTCCTCCTCTCTTCCTCCTCCTCCCCCTCCCCTCTCTCCTTCTCTTTCTACCCGCGATCTCGGAAGGCCGGAGTAGCTACGCCTGGTGCAACCGGGGGTGGGGAGGGGGAAGGGGGAGGAGGCTGTCCTTCTGAACTAGAGAAACGCGGCCTTATCCAAGGTCGCCCTAGCGCCAACCTGACCCCTGCTGAATGCCAAGGCAGCCGGCTTAAAGCTCAACCATCCACCATAGCGCTGTTAGGCAGATCGGACGTTCCCTCCACGCGGCCGGGAAAGGAAAAGGCGAGGGGGTCGGAGAGGTCAGGGGGAAGATCTCTCGATCTGCTGCTTTCTCGGCCGCCCACCTGCCCGAGAAAGGCGGAGAAGAGCAGATGGGTTTATAGAAACAGGGTAGGAGGAGAAGGACATTCGCAGGCAGGGGTGGAGAGGGGCGAATGGGGATCTCCTCCCCGATCCCTGATCGGGAAAACTACAAACAGGGTCGGGAAGCCACCTTGGAGTCAAATCCGACCGGGTCTTGAAAGCGGGGAAGGCTCGGTCTCCGAGGCCAGCGGCTACCCCGGGTCCCTGCCCTGCTTCCACCCGCGAATCCGCGGCGGTTGTCTTTCAAAGGAGAGGCGCAAGGAAGGGAGATGCTTGGGGCTGCTTATAGGTTTTTAAGGAGGCGTTTTCCTTCCTAGGACCTTTACCGTGGACAGAGAAATGAAGGGTGCCTAAACCTTGAGGGCAGCAGGGCAGCGATCTCTCCCTCCCTCCCTCCCTCCCTCCCTCCCTCTCTCTCTCTCCCGGGGCATTAGTGGATGGGAGAAAAGGGCCTGCGTGTATATAAGGCGGGGGTGGAGGCGTGAAATGGTGCGGGGGGGGGTCCCCTTCCCCCAGAACTTGGAAGTCAAGTCAATGTCGTTTAATCGGACAGCAAAGATTTAACAAAACTCCAATCGGAACCTTTTGGGGCATCAGGCTAAGTGGGAAGCGGAGGGAACTCAAAGCCAGGCGAGGTAGGTGTGTGTGTGTGTGTGTGTGTGTGTGTGTGTGTGTGTGTGTGTGTGTGTGTGTGTGTGTGTGTTGTTCCGTCGCTGAGTAAAGAACCTGCAGCTAGAAAAATCAGTGTTTCTCAAGCTTGGCGACTTGAAGTCCTTGTGGAGTCCTTGTGGACTTCAACTCCCAGAATCCCCCTAGCCAGCATAGCATAGCTATAACTGGCTAGGGGGATTCTGGGAGTTGAAGTCCGCAAGGACTTCAAGTCGCCAAGCTTGAGAAACACTGAGCTAGACGAAAAGGCAGGAAACGGGACCTGCAGCCGGGCAGGCCAACACGAGCGTTGCCTCTGAGAAACCTGGCTGGGCTCACCGCAGTCTAGGAGAGACCGCCTGGTTGGGCGCGGGGAAGGGAGGGGAGATGGGGGTTGGGGGGAGTTGGGAGAGGGGAGGGGAGGGAATGACGTGACTGGGCGATCTGCAGCTTCTCCCGGCTCTGCTGAGGCTGATTAGCATTCCTCGCCCGCCCCAGACCCTCAGCTGACAACTAACAGAGATATCCAGTCCAGCGCTTAGGCCTCGTCTGCTTTTGTCTCCGGCTGTCGAAGGAGAGAATCGGGATTCTTCGCGGGTTCTGCCCCGTCAACGCCCCCGCAGCCCCATCCCTCCGCCAGGCCTTCTTACACCCCCCCATCCATCCACCCCCCCATCACACACACACACACACCGGTCCTCTCTCAAGCCTTTACAGGCCGCCTCCCCCCCCCGCCCCCCCCCAAGGACGGTTTATAGATCCGCTGGCCCTGGAAAAAGTTAACTTGCCCGTTGCTTTGCTGACCTACAGCTCTGAAGGAAGCCCGCGTGGGGCCTGCCTACCTTCTCCCCTGAGATCCGGGGGAATTCAGTCGGGGAGGAAATAAAATACGAAATGCCTCGGAGAGGGAAGGTTGGCTCTCAGTCGCCCTTCCCTTCCCTTTGGCCCCCTTCCCCCCTCCCCCCTCCCTTCTTCTTCTTCTTCTTCTTCTTCTTCTTCTTCTTCTTCTTCTTCTTCTTCTTCTTCTTCTTCTTCTTCTTCTTCTTCTTCTTCTTCTTCTTCTTCTTCTTCTTCTCCTCCTCCTCCTCCTCTTCCTCCTCCTCCTTCTTTTCCTTCTTTTCCCCTCTCCTCCCCCTCGCCCCTCCTCCTCCTTCTCCTCCTCCTCCTTCTTCTTTTCCTTCTTTTCCCCTCTCCTCCCCCTCCCCCCTCCCTCCTCCTCCTCCTCCTTTTCCTCCTCCTCTTCCTCCTCCTCCTTCTTCTTTTCCTTCTTTTCCTTCTTTTCCCCTCTCCTCCCCCTCCCCCTCCCTCCTCCTCCTTCCTTCCTTCCTTCCTTCCTTCCTTCTTCTTTTGCTGTTGGGAAGCGTTCAGTCTAGCCCCCTCCCTTGGAAACGGTTTTACAAAAGGGAGAGTAGATTAGGATTTTGGGAGAGGGTGGAGTGAGAGAAGATTTGGCTCTAATCCGAAATCCAGAAAGACCTTAAAGTTCAAACTTTCTTACTTGGATGGTTCTCGGTCCCGATGGATAAACGTCCTAGGATTAAACCCAGGCGTTCAACTCAAGAGGGTAGAGGTTAAAGATCCTAATACAGTAGGCGCGGGCGAGTGCGAGCGCGCGAGCGCACACACACACACGTTAGTTTCTTGCAGGAAGGGAGCAAATTAGTCCCTGTTGACAGATGCTTGTCAATTTACTAGCTTCTCCCCCAGTTCCCCCTTTCCCTCCTCCTTAAGCCTTTCTTTGGGGCTGGCTTTGTTGCTTTTAAACCGTGCGAGCCTCTCCGGAATGCCAGTCACGAGTCTAAACTTGGTGTCCAGCCCCCTCCCCCCCCTCCTGAAACGACCTTTTTATACGGATCCTGATATGTCTCAATCTACGCCTCGCTCAAAAGGCTCCTTTCTGGTCCAGCCGCCGCTCCGACCGACCAAAGAGGAACCCCGTCCACGTCCCCCTCCCCCGCCTGGGCTCTTCAGAGCCTGAATGGACCCTCCTAGCCACTGGAGAAGAGAGTGAAATCAGGTGGGGGGAAGGGAGAGATGGAGGAACGATTTGGGGACAGACCCCCCCCCCTTGGGACTACCTGAGCTCCTTGGGGAGAGGGAGGGGAGCTAGTGGCTGCTATTCAGGCCAAAGTGGGATGGAGGGTCCTGACTTGCAACTGGACTACCCCCACCCACCCACCATAACACCCGCATACATTCTCCAGGGAGGGAAGAGGGAAGAGAACTGACACCGCGGTCCAAATCGGGGCTAGGGAGACCTGGGCCAGCCTTTCTCCCAGGGAGACCTGCGGGGCAGGAGGCCCGAGTCGATTGGTCACGGCCTCCTCCTCCCCGCTCCCCATGGGTCACTCTCTGCGCCTTTTTGCTTGGCCGGCTGCTGCGGCCGCGGAGCCTTCCTCGCGGAGAAGGGAAAGTCTTCTTCAAGAGGGCAGTGAACCCCCTCCCCAAATCTCCCCCACCCCCACTAAAAAGTACCGGAGAAAATGAAGCACAAAAGGCGTAGTGGGGATTAAGAGGCTGGGGGTTACCGCGGCGGCGGCTCCAAACGAAACTTCCTAACTGTTGAAACAAACAAGCTTCCCCCCCCCCTTTACCTCCCTCCCCCACCAAGCCCCAGACCCCTGGCCTCCCTTCCCTGCTTCCCCTCCCCTCCCCCTCCCCCCGGCGCGGTGATGCAACCCGCAGGCCAGCCTATCCCGAGGAAGAGGCGAGGCTTTCGCTCCTTGTCGCCTGGCACCTTCTCGGGCCGAAGGGATGGCGAGCTGAAGCTTTGCCAGCGGCTCCTCCGGGCGACCCCGAGCTCTGTCTTGCCCCCCGGTCTCCGGGGGGCCCGAGTTGCGGGGAGCTGGCGAGGCCCGAGGCCCCCCGAGGACGTCGGGACGGGCCTCCTTGGCTCCAGGAGACCAGATGGCTTGGAGTTGAGCGATTTCATTTTTCATGAAGGGAGGGGGAAGGAGGATGGAAAAGAGAAAGCAAAGTACTTTTTCACGACGCGGACGACGCTTAGAAGCCTCCCCAGGTTGGCTCCTAGGGACGCCGGTCAGGAAGACCCTGCATTAAAAAAAGAAAAGAAAAGAAAAGGAGGGAGGAAGAGGAGGAGGTGTTGGAGGGAAGCAGCCTTGTTAGAAAGGCTGGAAGGAGCCAGTCGGCGTTTCTTTCTTCCCACCCAAAGAGCCCAGAAGCGCCTGAATCGGGCATGTTTATTCATTCTATTTGATCGGGCTCTGGATGTCTGTTTCTCCCGTTTTTATGTTTGGTTTCTCCTGATGGCAAACATTGTAGAACTATAAATCTTGCATACAGTTAATTGTGATATCAGGGAACGCTCTGCTGGGTGTTTTAAGCCCTCCCATGTATTCTGGTCCCCTTGTAACTCAGCGCAAACACGAACCTTTCTCAAACATATTAGTTAATGGGGCGAAAAGAGAGCGAGGGAGGGAGGGGGAAGGAGAGAAAACGGTGGGAACGTTTACCTTTGATCACACAGAGGGAAAGTTACGCGTGGTGAATGCATCCATTCAGATCTGCTGAAGACGTGGCTGCTCTGAGTCTATAATAAAACCTTTTTCTTATCCAGAGCGGGTTTTGTGTGTGTGTGTGTTTTTATTTTGCTTTTCTGAAGCAAAAGAAAGGATTCTCCAGGAGAGGATGCCCAAAATTGTGGGCCACTGGTCGGCCAATAACATTTGCCATCTGCACCCTCTCTTTTCCCCTTTCCAAATAAAGAATCCATTAATCAAATCTTTATGGTCTGTCATAGACCGGCATATCATCGCTAATAAACACAAATTTGGTCAAACTCCTCTACTACCCTTGAAAAAACCCCATGGGCAGTTTTCTCCTGGACGGGTGAGCCTTCCTTTCCTACAAGTTCCTTGCAAAAACTCCCTGCTCCGTTTTTATGGCGAAACCTGTTGTAGTTGCGCGCACACACAGACGCCGTTTATTTTATGGCTCAAGGAACCTTACCTAGAACTACTGCCAAGGCCGTATTGCCAAGGCGATAAACAGCTTTCCTGTACAAAGAACCGGGGTTCCGTTGACTCTTTTTACAACAAAGTTGGTCGCAAAATAAGATACGAGAGGGAGGGGGGAGGAGCCGGGTCAAATTAACTGCTTTGGTGAACTCAAATATGTCTGCGCTTTTTTTTATAGCGATGGGGGCCAAGGCTTTCCTCACTTGGAAAAGAAATATGCCACGGTAAACTGGCATTCACACATACAGCATATTGATATAAAACGGAAGGGCAGGATTTAAAGGTAGTTCCTAAGCCCTTTAGAACCGGTGGTTGAAAGCTACTTAACTGCAGACATCCCTGAAACTGAACGGAGGATTCTGGACGATATTATTGACGAGGAATTGGCTTTAATTTAATTGCATATTAAAGCGGAACGAGACGCGAGTCTTGCTCTTCTGCTGGGCTTAATAGCATTTTAACGGGTATTTTATTCAGCCACTTTTTTCCTCCAACCGGTTCGGTTTCTCTTCGGGAAGAGCCCCATTTGGAGTGAGCAGCCGGGTTTACGCTGGAGACCACCGCGCATCGGGTACAAGAAGACCGTTGGGAGCTGTTGGTGCTCCCGGGAGATCAAGGAACGCCAGCCGGGTGGAACGGAGCCATTCTGCCCCAACCTGCCCAAACCCCAGCTCTGATTCCGGGGGACTCTTCCGCTGGACGTGCTGGTGTTCTCCCAAGCTAGCTCAGCGCCTCGAACCAGCCCCCGTTACTCAGGCTCTCTGCAACAACCAAGCGAAGGTGATGGCGAGTGGGGTTGAAGTTGGACTCAGCTCCCAAGGCTTCTTCCTCCCTACCCCACTCTAGAGAACGAGGGAATCCCTGGTCTGGGGAGGGGGCTGCGAGGGGGCATTCACAGGAGAGCAGCTGGGTTGCTTTTTTCAAACGGCCTTTCCTGCCCGCAACGGCCTCGAGAGGGACGCTGGGAGCTTCCTCGCGAGTAAAAGGTTGGACGTGCAGAGCGCTGGCTTTGGAAACACCCCACACGAAACAAGGCCTTCAAGGCTGCCCTTAGTGGGCCTACCACGTCCATTGTTTAGCCTGCCTCGGCCTTTGAGCCTCCCTTCCTGGCTCTGCTGATTGCGAGGAGTCCGTTAAAGCCGGAACAAAGCGGATCTCCAAAGAACTCTCCACCCAAAAGTTGGGCATCGCTTTGGTTGTCCCCAAGGATTCCTCCCCTCAAAGTTTCAGCAGATTTCTAGCCTATCCGGCTTGGGGTAGTCAAATCTGCCCCGAAGTACCGTTGCTGTTTTGCGGTCCCCTTCCCGGATCTCCACCCAGCATCAAGTCCTGAGCGGGGCACCCTTGCGGGGTGGGGTGGGGGGCAGAAACCTGGAGAGTCCCAATCCCCGCACTTCCAGGGAGGGCAGGACCGTGGGGGGGGGGGGGTTAAGCCTGGCTCATCTCGGGGCGTGTCTGCCTGCTGCCAGCGAGGGCTCCTAGAGACCAGGGTCGCGTAGGCTCCGGCTCTGATCTCTGGCGGTCTCTCTAAAGCCTCGAAGCCCCGTTGGTTGAAGGCCCTCGTGGGAAGGGAGGAGGTGAAAGGAATGGCCCCGGCGTCTCTTGGAGTGACAGGCCCCAGTCAAAGGGCAGCCAGAAAGAAATTCTGCTAATTTGAATAGGGGGCTATTCAGAGAATCCCCCCCTTTTTTTTTCTCTTCCCCCTGCTCCAGTTTAGACAGGGTCCTGGGGATCGTTTGGGGCGGCGTGTCCCTTCATCCGCGGACAGGCACGCCTGGAAAGTAATCTCCCTTGGAGAGGAGAGGCCGGAGGAAAAGATCTAGGCAGGATCCTCCGGAGGGATGCTTAGCCTCGTTTTGGTCAGTCTGGACAACAAGTGTCAAGGCCTAAGCTGGGTGAGCAGCGGTGGAGCCGCATTGGAGGGGGCAGAGGAGGGGGGGGGAGGAGAGCCTTTCTTGAGAGCTGCTGCGTTTCAGCGCAGGGTCCCCTCCAAACAAGGCGGTTGAGGGTGGTGGGGCCTCCTCCCTCCGCCGTGGCATTTCCCCCCCTGCCTGCCCCAGAGACCGAGCGTCTTCCTCACCCTCAGGGATTCCTAGGCTCCTCCATGAGAACCAGATTTGGGGGGGGGGGAGTTGGGAGGAAGGAGAAAAGCCACATTGGCATCCCACTCCTCGGGTGGCCCTGTTCCAAGGTTTCTCCGAGAGTCTCGAAAGAGCACCCACCGCCTCGAGGGGTCACCGGGAAGCCTCTCTCGGGCGCCCACACGCCCCGCCGTCCGCCCCCCTCCCCAATCCCCTCTGGTCACGTCTTAGTTCAAAAAATGCCTGGTGGTGGCCGTTTCTTCCTCCCCTCTCTTCCCACCCACCCCTTCCACGCCCCCCCCCATCCCGCTTCTCCTCCCCCACCTCCCCCACCCACCCAAAGCGATTCAGCGCCTTCTTCGATAAGAGGGAAGAGCGTTTCCAGGAGTGTGAAATGAAGAACCCGTGACAGTCTACCAAGTGGGGATGGGGGGGGGGGAGAGAAAGAAAGAAGAAGAAAAGGCCCTTTTAATGAGAACCAAAGGCAACCACACACAAAAAAACAAACCCCGTAGATGAAGTGTACCGTAAAGGCGGCTTCTGCAGTCCCCTGAGATCAGCCACCTCCTAGACTGGGTGACTGCGCAGAGGTAAGGCAGCGTGGTAGGGAGGACACCGGCTTCCCCCCCCCCCTTTTTTTCCCCCCCTTTCCCTTTTTTTATTTAAAAAAACGGTGTTGCTTTATGATTGCTTCTCAGGCATCGACCCGTTTCCAGAGAGGCCTTTGCAAAGGACCTCAGATGTTCTCTCAAGTGAAGACAGACCCTCCCCTTCATAAAAACAAATTAATGACTTCAGCCTTCTCGTTTGGCGGGCTCCTTCTTCCCTTTCCCTTCTCTTGGGCTGCCTTTTCTCTTTGTCCTCCCGATTCCCCCCCCCCCCCTTTGAAAAAGTCCAGGACGGATGAAGTGGTCGCCAAATAATAATTTCCATTTCTTTTCCTCCCGTTGCTCTTTCTTCCTGCCCCCCTCCTCACTTAGCCTACTTCCTCCCCCCCCCCCAAAAAAAACCCCAAACTCCTTCCAGGCCCAGCAAAGCAGGTAGCGAGAGCGAGGGAAGGAAAGAGGGAGGGGGCGGAGGGGAGGGGGAAAGGAGGAATAAGACGGATTTCTTCATCGGTGGGTAATAAAGTTAAAGACCTTGTTTTTGTCAGCTAAGCAGAGACGAAATCTTAGGGTCTGGGGGGGAAAGCAAACAGGATGGCGTTGGCGGGTTTGTAAATTTACTTTTAAACGCAATAAATCAATGTTCATTTAAGCAGCTGGAAACCCCACGGCGGAGCAGGTTACCTGGGTGGGGGGGAAAATGGAATAGGAAGGAGGAGGAGGAGGAGGAGCGGCAACATCAAAGGACTCTCCCCAGAGCGTCTCTTGCCCCCCACTCCCCACCCCGGAGATGCCCTAGTTTCCCACCGAAGTTCCGCGACCTTTTAAAGCGATGCCTCGGCCAAGAGGCCCCCGGTCAGCCCCGGCTTAGCTTTCCAGATTTCACTAGAGACGCCCAGGTTGCAACCAGATTGCTTGGAGCGGCTCTTCCAAACTCTTCGGGCAGGCAGCGGTTAAGGCAAGCGGTCTTCAATGGGCGGCTGTTGACGGGCCGAAAAGTTGGCCGCATTAATTGGAGCTCCGACTTTGCATCGCGGCTAGGCTGCAAGATCGCCTCGGCCCAAGAAGGGGCCGCGGAAGACGCCGCTCCGAGCCCAGCCAGGCCGCTTGGCCGGTCAGCCCTGGGCCTCTGAAAGCCAGCCGGGCAAAGGGGTGGCCCAGCTGCCATGCAGGTGGCAGCCAAGAAGGCCAAGGTCTGCCTTGTATGTGAGAAGCGCTATAATTTCTCTGGAGAAAATTGATTTGCTGTCTTCGTTTAATTGTACGAGCTGATGGAAACATGACTTGCAACCACCGTTAATATTGGATCCTCTCTTTTTGAGGCTGCCTTCCTTCTTTCCTTCCTTCCTTCCTTCCTCTCCCCCCCCCCCCTCCCTCTCTCTCTCTCTCTCTCCCTCCCTCTCTCTCTCTCTCTGTACGGGTGTGTGTGTTTCTTTCTTTCTGCTTCCTCAAACACCAAACTTTCCAGTTTGCAAACGTCTCTTGGCCTAATAAAAATGCTGTATTTGGGGACTGATAATACAGGCTAACTTGATTACTAATGCCCCTTAATAGGGGCGGGAGGGCTCTAACGTAAGCTTTTGGTACTCAGCGCCCTCCAGACGAACGAAGTTCAAACTTTCCTGGCCCTCGGGGTCTGGAGGATGAATCCTGTCCTGTAGCCCAATAAATTCGAACACTACCTTGGCCAAAGTTTTACCCAAGAGAACAACAAAGAAAGTAAAGAATTGTTTTGGTTTTTATGCTGCCTTTAGAAAGAGAGTCGATTTAGTAAGAAGGAATATTTCTTACTTTTGGGGGGGTGGGGGATCCCTCCCCAAATCTGCCTGAAATGAAGTTTCATCTGAAAAGTAAGGGGGTGGGGAAGGCCAGATTCATATTTTAGAGAATGTTTAAACTCCTGCATCAGATCCACCGAATTATTTTAGCTGCTCACAGAAAGAAATGCCAATGTTATCTAAGCAAACGGATGTCTTGTATCTATCCTCTACGGGACCAAGGTGACTCGCTTCTCTTTTTAAACCTGGGTGAGAGAAGATAACGAGCAGGAAAGGTAATTAAGAGCCAGTCAGGTGGGATTCTCCCCCCCCCTGTCAATAAATGCTGAAAAACTGGTTGTTGCCACTAAGGCAAGCAGATGTGAGTTAGAGACGGCTGAGGTTTGAGCTGCTTTCAATGAAAGGGGGACGCCAAGGCCGAGTCTCTGGTGCTATTTGGGGCTGGGGGCGGGTTCTGTCCAGGTGAATCGGAGGTAGGAGTTTCATCACCCCTCTTTCTCCCTTCCCCCTCTATTCCCCCCCCCCCTTTTTTTGGGCTGCTCGAGAGGCATCGTACATTTCTCGCCTTTGATTCTCCTTTCATTTGCTAGATGGCGCTGTGTCTTTCAGGACCTTAGTTCCGATTCATCGCTAAGGGAGTCTCTTGCACTAAGGTTGCCCCGAAAAGTTTCCAGCCGTCATTCTGAGAAGGACATTTTTAATCTCAGTTATCGCTATTTAAAAAATGAAGGCGCGCTCTTAAATAACATAAAACAACGGACAAGCCCTATTCATAATCCAAATTAAAATAGAAAAAGCATCTTCTGACCGAAATACGAGCTCTGGCGTTTTTCCGCTTGGGAATTTGTCAGGAATTGTTTCCCCTTTATAAAGGCTTCTTTATGCTTAAAAAATCCAACTAAAAATAAAATAAAGTGTAAAATCATTTATTGGCTGCAGGGTTGCATCATATACATGGAGACATAGAGAGGTAGCTTCAACATAAACAGATGAGGATCATATTAACTTTAGTCTTTGACTCTTTTGTGAATAGTCAAAAATAATTACGAGGATTTTAAAGTGAAAATACCCCCCCTCAAGTCAAATATATTTTATATAACTGTATATCTTTCTTGGTTTATGCTGCCTTTGGAATAGAGAAAACATTATCTGTGCCAATGCTAAATTTATCCTTAGAGAGTATCCTATATGTTGTATCCTAAATTAATTCATTTATTAAGAGGGGGGGGGTTGTTAAGCAGAAAGCCTGTTTATATTGCTTATGTAATTAGCAATTCGTATTATGGAAATATTCATAGAAAAAATTAATCTCAAAGTATAGTACCAACATGTATATATATATATATATATATAAATAATGCACAGTAAATTATTTCTAAATGTTTAGTTTCAGCAAAATTATTAAAACGTTGTTTTCCTTTGGATTTACAAGCATAGAAAAAGTTTATTTACAATTCTTAAAATAACTGAAATACAGCCTCCCCACCACATCCCTCTCTCACACACACTCCCAAAGGAAACAGGTTCACTTTTTCAGAAATGTATGCTTTTTTTTTTTAAAAAAGGATTAATACCACAAAGGTAAAAGACAAATGTGGCGTGATTTGTAGTATTTGACAAATGGCAATGCCATTTCTTTTTCGTCCCCTTTAATGAGAACCTTTGTACAATCTCAGGTGTTTAGGCTGTAATTTGGAGGGATGGTCGCGGACATTTTACAACCTGATCAACTCCAAACCACCAAAGATGAACACCTTGCTACTATTGTAAACATACGCTCTGGATCAAGCTTGCGTGTCCCAACGTACAGGGTTAAAAAGGAAATGGATAATGAAAGCTGAAATGTTAAAACATCTAGCTCTTGCTGCAGTTTCCTGGCTCCCATGCCGGCAAATTCCTTTGCCTTCCGCCAGTTCCACCTGTTTTTTCCCCTTTAGCTGTGCCAGTTGTGACTGGAGCACCAGCAAACCTTTCGCTCTGATTCTCTCCCTCCCACTGCCTTAAGCAGTTCAAAGTGCACAGGTAGTGACTTCAGTATCCTGGGTAACTGCTAGTTCAGGAACAGATACTGAAGCTGGCAACTCTCTTCCGCTCTCCGTGGGCAGACGGAAAATATTCGGGAATAAATGGATTGT
This sequence comes from Rhabdophis nuchalis, assembly GCA_039707465.1. Classification (NCBI taxonomy): domain Eukaryota; kingdom Metazoa; phylum Chordata; class Lepidosauria; order Squamata; family Natricidae; genus Rhabdophis; species Rhabdophis nuchalis. The sequence continues at coordinate 202,979,971 of CM077644.1, read as the reverse complement.
CGCAAGTGCCACTATTAACACTTAGATGTTCGCCACCGAAACTAAGCAATGTAATGTAATCGCTCAAGCTCTGCATATCAAGAACAGGGAGTTTCAAGGAGCTCCCTTTGAGGAAGTCAGATACCCAAATGAACTGCAAATGGCACTAGTCAAAATTACAATAATAAATAAGATGAATCCAGAATGTAAAGTGATCTGCTTCCTGAGTTTAACTTCTCATCCACGGTCCCCCTGAAGCTGAAAAGGGAAGGAAAAAAAGGATTTTTTTTCCTAGAAAAGGAACAAGTCTCACCCATGATTATATAGCTAAATAAATTATGTGTATGTTATAAAATCTGTAAATTTCGTGGCTTCTTCAACGAATCCTAGTCATTCCAACACAAGCTGGAGAGAGACAGAGGTTTAAAAAAGACTGGTTTAAAAAAATATTACAAAGTTTCTATTGAAAAATTGATGTGGAAGGTGTTGGTGGTTGCTGAATATTTCTAGAATTAATTGTTCCTTAAAATGTTCGATAGAAATTCTGCTATCCTTGAAGGAAAATAATGCTCAACTAGCAACTTAATCCTAAAATATTATATCTGGATTTGGTTATTATTATTATTATTTGCAGAAATGTCCAGTAGGCATATTCAAATATTAATCGGTGCCTAATGATTTTCAGAAAACTCCCTGAAGTGCGAATATGTGTATATAGTCAAGTACACTACACCACTTGGTTTCTTTAAATAGCTCAGGTATTTTTGACATTGACAAATGCCCTGAAGACAAAAAAAAAGTAACTTCAAACGACTTTGAAGGTTTGCAGGGAGTAAGAGAGGGAGCGAATGGTGATTTCCCCCACACACGCATGTCACAAATAAGAGGAAAATAAAATAATCAGGAGAAAAAACATAATTGGTTATAATAATTGAGAGAAAAAAAGAAAGTACCGTAATGTTGAACACTTAATCACAACTATTTTGTCCGTCATACCCCACCATCTTTGTCCATCATATCACCCTACCTTCCTTTAAACGTTATTTTTAAATTTATTACTAAATTTGAAAGTCACTAGTTAATTAAGAGATCCTGAGGCACATCCTAGATAATAGTGGCAAAAAGTAAAACAACCATGCTATGTCATAGTGTAAAACGGAGAAAGGGAATTATTTTTTTAGGCAATGGGCAAGTGCTGTGGAAAAATGTAAAAAGCCAAGACATATCTAGGAATGAACAAAATATTTACTTGAAAGCTGGAAGTTCTTTAACACAGATTTTCAGCTTTCTAATTTGCAGAATATAAGATTTATAATGCTGCCAATTCATTTTCTATTTAAAGCAAGCAAGCAATTGTCCCTCAGAACGGCCCAATTCTAAGAAGAAAATCAGTTAGTCTGTTAATCGAAAATAATTTTCTTAAATTGACTCCGTCTTTAAGAACTTTTGGAAAATTGCAACAGGTTTAGATTCTCCATCATGTCATAGAGCAGGAGTTCGTTTTGCAAAAAGGAAAGTATCCTCTTTCTTCTCCTTGTTAAATAAAAAAAACCCTGCTCTATCAATCATTTTATAAGGACAGGACAGTGTAAAATTTAGGAGGAAACCATCCATTGGGAAGCTGCCTCACATAACAGAGAAAATGTGTATTGTGTCTGCTCCCACCAAAGATGAAGGGTGGTGGTGGTAAATCAAGCCATTTAATTCATTAAAAGGTAGGCAGATGATGGGTGGAAAAGAAGGGTTTTTTTTGTCATTGTATCCAGACAGCTGCAGCTAAAAAAAAGTAAAGAAATAATACTAATTTTGCAATTAGTATTATTTCCCTAAGTAAAATACAAAATACCCTCCATAGAGTAGTTTTATTTTCCGCTAAAAGCCTAATGACAACAACAATAATATGGGTGTGAATGCAGAGAACTCAGTAACCATTTCTACAAAGCATATTCCCAAAACAGCAAGGTAGGAGAATTCAGGGTTATATTTCTAAAAAGGAAACTCTTGGCTTGCTTTGAAATTCTTTTCCTACCTCAGGTGTCCCTAACTTTGTACCTTTGTTACTCTGATGGCAACTGGGACGTTCAACAGAAATCCGGAAACTTGCAACTCCCCAAACTGTTCGCTATTTCTAAAATTGGACTCGATCGGAGAGGCAAATGGCAAGAATCCCATCACTAAAAAAAAACAAAAAACGAAAGGCTGAGCGAAAGATTTTAATGAGCAATGAGCATCGAGCATCTTGTTGGATTGAAATAGTGAGCACGTAAATAGCGTGGTTGCGCAGGCTCCAGGTTGTTTGCTAGAGTGGCAAGGATGTGATCAAAGCAAAAGAAAAGAAGAGGTTCTTTGCTCTTCCTTCTTTCCCCTAAGCCGAAAGGAATGAAAGGTTGAGCAGAGGATCAGGGGCGGGGACTTTGCTGGATCTGAGGATCACAGCGGGCGGGTGGGTGGGTCTGGGAAGGAAAAGTTACAGGGAGGTTAACTTCGGGGTCTGAAACAGAGGGTGGATGACATTAGCGAAGGGGAGACGAGGAAAGGGGAGATGGAGATAAAGGGAAGTCTGTCAAGTGAGTTGCTGTCAGTTTTTCAGCTCTTCGTTTGGGTTGCAACACTGGGGTGCCTTTCAGAGGCTGTAATTAACCAGCTGTCTGGGAGTTGGAGTGCTCAGAGTAGGTGGGCATCAAAGAAGAGAGAAACTACGTTATAACCCCTCAAGAGAAGCCTGGCTCCCCCAATAGAGCTTATGGCTGAGGACAGATTTGGGAAGGGCAAGGACACAGTGCAACCCATGGGGACTTCAGAGAGAGAGTCGCAGAGGCCAGGAGAGGGGCAGACAGTAAAGGCCAAACCTTTGCGAGAAAGATGCTTAGGTTCTTTTTTTCCAGGGAAAGTGGTTGAGAAAGACAGTGAACGCGACAGAATAGTGAAGGGTAAAACCGGGCAACAGTAACCTGGAAAATATTATTTGAATCATACCAGTGTAAACAATGTGAACAATTGAGGGGGATGGGGTTAAATTAACATGTTACTCTTCCACTGCAGAAGTATTTGGATGGTAAGAAAGGAAGCATGGCAACTGATCTCTTACATTTTCTTTCGGAAGAGACCTTTGGAGGGCAGTTGGAGGGAAGGAAAGCGGTGTGGGAGAACAGAAAGCAACAGACGAGGCGCTGTCCATGGTGCTAGAGGATAGCTGAAGAAATAAGTCTATCCTCTCCTAGCAGCCCCATTGAATTTCCTCTAGTCTTTTTTTTTTGACATATCATGTATTTCTTCCCCATACACACACCTCACCCCAGCCATGATAAAAGCTGATAATCATTGAGAAGTTGATTAGATGTTTCAGTAAAAGTTAAAAAAACCAACCCTAATTTAACCCTTCCCCCTTTGTCTCCAAAACAGAATGGATATTTATTATTTGGATTTTTTTGTAAATTTTTTTACAAATGTTAATACTTCCAAGTATATAGAGATGATATAGATAGTATAATTCTTAGGTACCTGAGATTTAAGAAAAAATAAATTGGAGAAAAAGGTTTTAAATATCTGGGATAAGTTAAGATGCCAAATGTTATAACTAATAAATATTTAAAGAGGGAGGGAGAGATAACATGCAACTGTTGATCCCTGGAGGAAAATATGGTGGAACTCTCTCTATTATTAACTATCCAGTTTTAAACCCACAAATTTAGGTCAATTAAATAAAATAAGTTCTTACATTTTTTCAAGTCATGAACTTGAAGGAATGTGCAAGTAAAGTGAACTCAGCTCTTGCTGTTTTTGTAGATTCGTCCATGGAAATGTTGTGGGCAGCAGTGTGGAAGTAGCCTCATTGCCTTTTGAAGGGTGCTTTTCTTCTTAATCTTGCCTACAATTTAGGTATATCCCAGATGTCTCCCCATAACTACTAGCCAGGCCTGACCCTCTTTAGCTTCTGAGCCCCAAATCAGCCAGGTGCTACCATTTTCTGAGACTCATTAAAGGCAGAGAAACTTCATTACAAAACTGCTTTTTTTCCTCCAAGGAAAAACGGGTCCTCAGAAAGTAGATTTGTGCAAAGGGAGACTTCCAGAGGGGGCTACAGGTTGGGTCCAGAAAGTCGGTGTCTCCTCCAGAACTCACTGGGTGGAAGGCTTCGGAGAGGGGTGAGAGGCACTGCCTGCCTTCTCTTGACTTATGAAGAATTTGGAGAAACCACCTCGGTTTCCTGAGATTGTAAGGCTGATAGTCAAGGCCCAGCCGGGAAGCTCTTAACCTTCTGGACTACTAGCATTCTCTTGCAAGCCCTGTGATGCTCCACCTCCGGAGGCGTCTCGACTTCTTCTTTTAGGATCCCCCGCAGAAGAGAAGGGCAACGGGGCCCAAGAGATTTCAGCCCAACCCTGCTGGCAGCTGGACTCCAAGCAGCACCGACCCCCAGAAGGCGGCAGGGGAAAGGCTAACCGCAGAAGACCGACTGAAGAAGACCCTTGAGAAGCCTGACGTCCAGCCACGGTCGCCGGCCATGAAGAAGGTGGGGAGAATCACCCTCCGGAGTCAACCCCCACATTGGGTGGCTTGGAAGAGGGAGGGATCCCCGGGACATTTGACCGACAACCAGATCCTGAGACGGGAAGGGAAGCCAGTGGCACCTTGTATTTTGAGACTGTAGACCTGCAGTTGATGATGAAGAAGAAGAAGGAACGTTTTTTGTCCTAAACCGAATTGACTTGGGAAACCAAAACCTCCCGGAGAAGGAACGACCAAAATGACAGGCGTTTGGGTCTGGGCGCGTATCTAGAAGAAGAGACCGGCAGGGAAAAGCCACTAAGCCAGTGTTTCTCAACCTTGGCCACTTGAAGATTCCGGACTTCAACTTCCAGAATTCCCCAGCCAGCGAATGCATTCGCTGGCTGGGGAATTCTGGGAGTTGAAGTCCGGACATCTTCAAGTGGCCAAGGTTGAGAAACACTGCAACTAAGCGGACCGTCTCAGCGAAGTTTTGCTTCTTCCGCGCCGCTGCTTACTAACTCGGCGGGTGGTGCCACCAGGCGGCCCGGTCTCCCTGGAAGCCGGGGCTTTGCGTTTCCCGGGACTTAACTCGGAACTAAATGCAGGGCGTTTCTTCTTCCCTCCCCCACCCCCACCTGCCTGGGAGCCAAGTCCCACTGATCTCAATAGGGCTCCTAGGATGGCGCTGTTTTACAACAGTGGGATTGGAAACCCGTTGAAACCGCAGCGGAGCTTATTTGGGGGAAAACCGTCCTTTGAAAATAACGCTTGAGGGTCTGCGCTCCCCTTTTCTCTTCCGGCTACTTTTACTAATCTCTACTTTCCTTTAAAAAAAAACAACCCACCAGAATTCAGTTACAAAGAATTTGCAAAGATGCCTACCCATTCAAGGGCGTCGCATCTTTTAATTTTCGGAGGAGTAAAAACTCCCCAAGAAACTTTATAAGTCTTAGCCTCTCCTCCCCCCGCCCCCCACGCTTTTTCTTAGCATACGTGATAAAACATTGATTGTTGTAGTTTGGTGACCCATGAAATTTGGGGGTTAGTTTTCTCTTCAGACCAGAGCATATAATTATGCAAATAAAGAGCTGTCAGTGATCTGGTGAAATGCTCACAAATACATGCGATCTGAAACTGGAAAGAAAAGTGGGAAATGCGAAGGATTACGAGGAATGGCAGCGTTTGGAAAGTTTGGGTGAGATCTCCCTCCCTCCCTCTCTCCCTCCCTCCCTTTGGACAAATACATCAAAAATTAACGTGTGATCTGTCTGTAAGGGATATCCCACATTAACAGTTTCTTTCATTTCAATTGCCATATAACCTTCACTGTAAATACTTGGGGGTCACCCCGCTTGCTTCATGACAGCTTTCAATTAGGGTATATGGCAGCCTGAGTGGTAAAAAGAGAACAGCAGGAGAACACCGTTCTTCCAATAAAACATTAAAATACTTAAACATCCTAAAGCAGTCGGTTAGGAATCAACTCCAACATACTTATGAGATATTGATAGAGAACAATATAAATAGGGGGGGGGGGGGGGAGAAAAAAGAGTTTTGCATAACCAACATTTTTATTTACCAGAACAAATTGAGATTAGGTGGCTTCTCCCATAGTCTCCTGTTTGCCTGAAAAATGGGAATAGTTCAGAAATAATTAATTAATAGAAAGGCCATTTTACTCTTCCCTGGGCCCCATGAACAAGCTGCTAACAAAAATAAAGGAGTAAGAGAGAACAGACAATAGTGGGTTAAGTTTTAGGGTTACCTGGAATATTACCTGATAAAAGAAGGTTTATGTTGGTTAGAAACAAAGCAAGGAAAGTTCTGAGGACTCAGTAAAATGTACATTAAGGCCCACTTGGTTGACTTCATTCTCTCAAATGTTTGTCGGATGACGTTTAGGATAACTGTAAAATTTGCTTCATATTTTATCTACTGACTAGCAGGAAATGGTGGTAAATTGATGATAGGTCTCCATTTCCATCTCCTTACTGTAAACCATCTTGGACAATAAAGAATCTGATGTAATAAATAAATATAGGACCAATGGAAGATCTAGTTAAAAATAGTTCCCCTCTTGTCTCAGAAAGATCTATTGATATTGGGTGCATGCTTTCTGTTCTTGATTACTGATTTCTACACCCGACTAAAAGACTACCAGAGAGTGGCAAAAACTGCTTACTCAAACTCCTAACCCCCTCTCCCCATTTGCTCCCCTTCTACAAGAGTTTTCAGCAGCCTTGGGATTCTTGCACCCTTTCAGCTGAAGGTGCCAGATTTTTTTAGCTACTTCTGAAGACATCAGGATCCAGGCAGGCAGCAATGTGAAACTAAAACTACTGATCCAAGTCAATTAATCCAACATTTCCCCTCCGAGTGTGCATTAAAGCTCTTTCTCTTCCATGCCTTTGTCCCCCCCACCCCAGCCCCAGCCCTTTTGTACATCTTGCAATCAAATAAGATAAAAGCAGGAACTCTTTGATGGGAGTTCTATAATCGTCAATTACAATTAAAGAATGGAGGGAGTGTTGGAATCACTTTTCACAGTTTATGATAACTGCCTAGGTGTAAAGTTGCATCTCTCCCATCCTCCTGCACTGATGGCAGTTTGGAAGGGATGGGGCTGCCAGCGTACTTCTAGGAACACAAAAACAGAAGATACCAAGGATGTTGCTAAAGATCTCTGCTGTCAGAAACAGAATCCTAATTAGTTGAATTCTTGGAGAGGAATAAAGCAATCTGGATTGAACTGGAGGAGGGTACACTTCAGTTCACCTTTCAAGCTGTGCAGGTTTTTTGGGGGAAAGAGTGTGGAATTAGCATTGGCCTTGGTGATGACGGTTGGACCTGGCACAACCTTCTTGGTGTCTATCAGCAAAAGCGGATACCCCTGGAATCTCAGGGGAAGTCACCAAAATGAAGCACCTCTTTCTCATCATAGCTATCAGCTGCCGGTTTCCCCCCCTCCCCCCCCTCTCTCTCTCTGCTAGGGAGTAAGTGGCTTTTTCTTTGAGTTTTTTTTTTACTAGGGGTGGATCAATAGATTTATAGGCTTTGGACCAATTTAACAGAGTCATGGGCAGGTTTAAATTCACCATGGCAGCTCAAGGAAGGAATCTGAGAGACAACCAGGAAGCAGCCTCCCACGTTCCTGACCTCCTGAAAGAATCTTCCTTTTCCCTGCTGAAAATGTTGGAAGCTCTGCTTGATTAGATAGAAGCAGAAGGGAGGCGCACCTCATAAAGCCCACTTTTCCCTACTGCTATTGCTACTTGCTCTCCAGTTCCAAAGTTGTTTGAAGATAGTTTGCAAATTGAAAGCGGGGTCCCTTCATCCTTTCCCTTCCTTTGCAAGGAAAATTGGATGAAAGTATGAATACTGCCAGGAATTTGTGGCTGCGGTACATGAACTTTAAGGAGGCAGAGGTTGCTGTTGGACTGCAAGCTTAGATACATTTCGGAGTACATCACATGAAAACTATAACACAGCCATTTCTGAGTAAGCATGATTACGAGATTCATCCTGATCACCAAGGGGGAAAGCATTACATTGGCAGTGAGTTACTCTCACCTGTTGTACCTCCCACCAGTAATTCTTCCTCAATCATCTGCCCTCCCAAAGAACTGTGATGAAAGCACCTATTGCTTTCCTTTCTTATTTGAAAATCAAAATTTACTGGGTGAAACGTTTAGAGGACTACATTGGGAATTTTGTGTTGTCATTTCTGCCACATGGCCACTGAGAGTGTGTAAGTCAGAGCTTAGATGAGCAGAGACAAAGCTGGTGTTGGGTGTGGGCATGAACGTTTAGCTTTGGTATAATATGCCTTTGGTTAAAAACTGTTCTCCTGAAAGCCACATTTTTTTTTATATCAACGCCTTTCGCCTTTCAATCAACTGGTTCCATAGAACTTTTTCATTTTTACCACTACAGAGTAAAGTTGTTCTGTGGTTTTTCTGGGGGCACAGCCAGATGTCCAGATTAAAGTGCAATTTGCCAATCCTTGAACCAACTATGCTACCTATATTCTGCTGTCCCAAGCGAAATCCCTTGTCATAAGAAATGGAAAGCCTGCAAATCTCATGGTGTTATTGTTTCTGATTACTAACTAGACCTAAAACTGGGAAAATCTGTCTCTCCCGGTTAAAATCAACTTGCTGCAAAGTGCAGTGCTAGTACTGTGCTTTAAACACAGGTCTAGTGTTCTTTCCGAAAGGCTGCTATTCCTGCTTATATAAGGAATTAACGTGAAGACCTGGTAAGCTACTCAGAAAAGCCAATGACCAGGCATTATGCAGGGTGATGGCTCTGTGGAGCATTTGGAGTGCTAAATTGTGTCCATGACACAAATTGTTTGGAGAGAAGATAGAAAAACAGAGCTCTGAAACTGGAACAGCAACAGGCAGTGTTAAGCTGCTTCATTCAGCTGCAGGCTGGGAATTAGACTGAAGCAATATTATGAGGCATGTGATATAAAACCAGTTATGAGGGCATGTGTGTGGCATGGTCAGGGGGACATGAAAATGAGCTCTGGGATTCCTGTTAAATTCACCAAGCTTTGAGGTATAAGCATCAAGACAAAGCAATTACTTTCTTTTTCTAAAAGTCTTGTGTCTTAAATCCATTAATTTGGTATAATATTACTATTTAATTTGTTAATTTAAGTCTAGTCCTGCAACCCTTTTGAAAAGAATAAACTCTGGTCTGCTTTAAGTTGTTAAAAAAATGTCCATCCATCCATCCCTTTGTTGCCCATCTCATATCAGTGGTTCTGAATGGCTAATACTGAATTTAAAAACGTGTAGTACATTACAAAATAATAATATACATGTGATTGTATGGTAAGATTTTAGATCCAGATTTCCTTCAGGTGGAGAGGTTTTCTTAGTATTGCTTGCTCATATGACATTAGAGCGATGATAGTACTACTATGCCAACACAAAGATGATTGGATTCTTTTCTACAACTGTTTCTGGTCAAATGGCTCAAGTGATCCTTAGAAAAAAGTGGCTATTTCCTATACCCTGCCTTCTAATTGGTCCCAGATAGTAAGCAACAATCTTGATTATTGAATTTCTCCAGACCTTTCAATAAGGCTCAACACAAGTAAAAACACACCTGGAATATTAGTAGAGAAACCATCTTTATTTTTATTATTGTTCCTAGGTTCAGTGTAAATAGAAAGAGACAATCTTTAATATTTCCCTGTGCTTACGGTTTGGTCCACAAAGAGCAAGAGTGCTAACTGGGCAACAATATTTTGCCCCATTATTTAGGGCTTGTAGATCTACACTGTGGAGTAGAAACTGATGATTGATATTTTTTTAAAAAAAATAAAAAACAGGGAGAGATTGCTTGATCAGATTTGGCACTTTGATAGCCTCAAAAGATTTCCTGACTGAGAGATTGCAGGTTATGGTGGTTTATTTTCCTATGACTATGGGCAAAAAAACCTCAACAGTACAATTCATAAGGAATGCAAAACAGCAAACAAATCAGCATACAAGAGAAGAAACATCCAGGATTTAACCAGGATTCACATAAATGGGGACTGTACAGGGAAAAAAAAGATTTCCAGCCACCATTCATGCGACAAATAAAGATAAAAACTGAAACGACCAGGCAAAGGAGAAAGGATAAGCTAAATTAAACAATTAAATAAACCAACCATAAGCAACCTATTGGATTGGATGTTGATACAATTGAGGAACAATCAACCATTTGCTGCAAAATATATATATATCCCAGTTCCATTTTTTTAGGACTCAAAGGACTGTGAGGGAATCTTTAAAAAATACAGGTGAGGAAGCAACAAATACAGGTGAGGCAGATGCACAAAGGCATTTACACCTATGGAGTAGATAGCCTTGGGAGCCACTTGGTCATCACTTTGGTGGATTTCCAGCAAAGGGAACAATCCAGTGTTCTAGTTTTTGCCCCAAGTGGGAGGCATATATCAGAGTATACATTTTCAGATAAGTAAGACAGCCATTGAATAATAAGCGTACATAAGGGCAAAAAAAAGCCCTTCAGATTTTTCCTGGAGTCTTCTGAAATCATAAAGCTTCACTATAAATGCGTGTTTGTAAGAAGAGTGGTTCCAATTTCAAAACTGTCACATAAATACAATGAAATAAAGATGATCAATATTCTGTTTTAGTGTCATCAGAAGTGAAGCCATATGAGAGAATAAAATGACTGCATTGTGTGCTGTTCAACTGCTATATGTTGGGTACCTATCCTACAGCCCATGACAATTAGTGCTTCCAAAGAAGCTAAAGTCACAGTTGTCACACCCAGCTCATTCAAGACACCAGAGCAATTTGGTTGCTTGGCATTGTCCACTTTCTGACAGTTCTGGATCAACTGCTAAGTGTGCTGAATTTTTGCATCAGGCGGCACCTGTTAGCAGAAAATTCCCGGAGAAGCAAAAATGGCTGGCTTTTCAATGTTGATATAGGCCACACCTGCGGACCTTTGTCCGTTGCGCAGTTCCATTCCGTTCAGAGAAGATCTGGTGTCGTGTTCTTCCCTCCCTCATCGGTGGGCCTGGCCCACCTGATAACGGCGTGAAAGTTATCACTACACACACCTATGGATGTTGAGAGCAGGCAGTGTCATAGCCCAAGGATGAGGCAGAACTCATTTAATATAATTGGAAAGATCTGTTGACAAAATGTGGATTCATGCCTACATGGACTTTTTTTTAAGCCCAAGTCATTAAAAGTGATTAGGACTGTTTTCATAACAAAGCTAGGTATAGTAGCATTAATAAAAGTAGTCCAACAACAGTAATTGAGACTGTAACTACCATCACTAAGCAATGCAATCATAAAACATGATATCATGTGACTTAGTGATAGCAGGTCTGGCAGTCTCCAGTTACTAAGTGAGGACTGTGCAGGTCATTAAATGAAGACCTCATGTGATTTCAACTTCTGACTTCCTGCCAGTTTCCCCAATGACTTTGCTTGTGGGAAGCTGACAGGGAAGGTCCCAAAGGTGATCATGTGGGAGTACTGCTCCAACCATAAGTATGAGGACTGGTTGTAAGTATCACTTGCTTGGTGCTGTCATAAGTTCAAACGGTAATTGAATAAGTAGTCATTACATGAGGACCAACACTTTTTTTGTCCATCAATATTTCACAGTGATAGCCAAACGACTAAGGGGGGAACTGATGGGTGATCTCCCTCAGCAACAAGAGGGTGGCTCCTTTCTAATGCTGACCCTGTTTTGCCAAACTGAAAATGTTGCTGCTTCTGCCTTTGCCTTGCACTCAGAAAAGGCTAGTTTTTTGGAATTCTGGTACCATCCAAGATTTAAAAAAAGTTATTAGCTATTTATTAGCTAATAAAAGGTATTAATTATTTGATCTGTCATAAAATAGATAATCTATTTGAATAAAAAATAAAGATGCCAACCAAGCATCAGAAGAAACACTTTAAAATACTACTGCTGCTATTTCTACTTTTTAAAAGGATCCAGCAATTTTCTCTGAAAACCCTAAAGTATTCTAAAACAATAAAACATTTGGAAAGTGCATTCCTCAAGCACTAAAACTGGGTGTGTTTGAGTTCGGTCCCACAACTGAGATTTGCTTGGAATCGTTCAAATCTTCCCAATAATAAAAAAAAAGGTATCGATTAACTGCATTTTCAAGTTCAACGCAGAGGCTTTCTTCTGCATGAAAAGAAAGTGAGCTACCCATACAAGGAAACAAAAAAACCCCTATGTCGTGGCTACGTGAGAGAGTCTAAGCATTTATACTCCAATCACAGAGAAAAGCATCACCCGAGATCACTAGCACAGGGACACAGCGGTTTATCCCCTCATGTGGATTTTTTAGAAAAATAAAGCGCGGGACCTTTAAAAATAAAAATCTCCAAATAACGTTGCGAGAAATTACTTTAAAACTTACGTATAGACCTACATTTTCAAACGAAAATAAATTCTGTTTTAAACGTGTATCTAAAACGTGGGCCGACGACTGGGCGGCTGGAGGGGGGGGGGAGGGAGAGGGCGGGAAACCATAGAGGCGGGCGTTAGGACCAGGGAAGAGACGCGGCGGCGGCGGCGGCGGCAGCAGCCCGCCATCAACTCAGGGCAGGGCTGCGTCCGGGGCAATTAGAGCTCCGCCAGACTGCGCCGTGCAGCGCTGCTGTCAGCCTTAATCTGCGCACTGATGGGCAGCCCGAAATCCAAGCCGCAGCCCACAGGAAGCATAAGCAGTGAACCCATATTGCTTTGACAGTTGCACTCATCTAGAAATAATGCAAAACACTACTTAGATGTATAGACGGCGACCCTGTGCTCTAGGAAGAAAACAATCTAATGAGGGGCTGGGAACGCAGCGCGCCGCCTGCCCGGAGACAAGCAGGAGCCGCTTCCGCCCGCTTTACAGCTCCTCGTAGCGGATCCGCTGCGACCGTCGCGTGGGAGCCGCTTTGCCCGAGCTGGTTTTCGCCTCCATCGCCTCGTGGAAGAACCGAAAGATCGAAGGGTAGCTCCTCCAGGAGGTCAGCTCGTGCCGCTCCGTCCCTGCAACACAGAAAAGAGCACCGCGTCACTACCTGCGGGGGGAAGCCCCGGAGACTGGCGGGGCTGGGGAAGCGTCCCCCGCCCTCGGCAGCAAGCTGGGAAGGGTCAAGCAGGGAAGCGGGAGTTACATGCGGGCGCCAGCAGCAGCACCAAGCCACAGAGCGCGCACCCGCCCGCCCGCGTACACACGTGCAGAAGACACGCGCTTTTTTGCGAGCCAAGCGCCTTCCTCGCGGCGGCGGGGAAGGCAAACGTCATAGTCTTCCCTAGGCAATTGGGTGAATGATGAGCAGAGAGGGCAGGAAAGAGGATGTTCAAAATCATGTAACCCTGGAGAAGATTTTTTAACACCCCCACCCCCCAAATCATGACTTCATTTCAAGCCTCCCAAAGCTGTGTCCTCTCACTCTTAGGTTGTGCCAAGGCAGAGATAGGAGACAAAAATTCAACACCACAGGTTAGGAACAGAAATTGTCCTCTTTAGTGACCATATACATATACTGGCTGGTTGCTTGTTACTCTACAAAACATCCAAATCCTTCCCAGTGGCATTGTTGTTATTTTATTATGTCATGATGAATGGAAGGGGCTTTCTAATGTGCCTCTTTACTTGCCCTTGTAAGTAAAATGCTCGTGCACTGTTGCCCCCTCCTAGATAAAACTAACATAGTAGGGCAAGAAGCCTACTTTGAAAATGGGTTTCAGATTTGGTAGATCAGCATCTAATCATAATCCCTCCAGTCACTAGGTGCCCTGCAAGAGTTGAGAGTCCTTCCTGGGTAACGCAATTATGCAGAGATGCTGCTGGGAAGTCTCAGGATCCCAGGCTTCTGTATGATACTTTAACATTGTTAATGATAATTCTCCACTCTGTAATAGTAGGTCATTGCTATGGTTACTCTACAATGGTGCAACACTTTGCTTTCCCTTCAGCTATTCGCTGAGACCTGGTAACCACATTTGTTGCCTAGCAACAGTTTTGTGAGAGTATCACAATCTGGGAGTTACAACAATAAAGGACATGATCACCCTGGCCTACCCTGAAGGAGAGCTGGGGGGGGGGGGGGAGCTTGGAGTCTCTGGAATAGATGTGATACATAAAAATAGATCTTGAGTCCCTACCTGGATCACACCACTGATGTGATACTTGCATATAATTATAAAGGCAAACCCTCTCCAGAGGCATCACTACAAAGACCCTTCAATAATGCAGGTACTCCCGACCAACCCCAGCAAAGGTCTGCTTTTCCGCTACATCCTTTTAACACTTAAGGCAGGTCACTTCAAACGAGGATAATTCCTCCACAGATATCTTTTATAAAAGGCACAATTGCAGACAGGTTTTTTTTTAAACAAAGAACTAGTGTCACGTAGCAACCCTGAAGATCTTATTTAAGAACCCAGACAATTATTTGTCACCCAAATAAAATATAGATAAAGCTTGTGTAAAGATAACGTCACTTGTCCATCGGCCACAATTATATCTTGCGATTTCAGTAAATAGACACTGTCAGTATAAAGATAAGTAACCACTTCGACTCCTTTTAAAGCAGGTTGTCCTATCAGCATCCTGCCCCCCCTCCATTTCATGCTCCACTTCTAATTATTTAAACAGAACACATAGCCAATCAATGCTTCCAATCAGAGATCTCTTCCATTATATATGTTAGCATTGAAGGGAGTTCTTGGTTATGGAAAACATTTTCAACACTTTTTCTATCCTTTGGTAATCTACACCCTTCCTGTTGCTATAGTTATCTTAATTTTTCCTCTTATCTTTCTGTACATTCATTTGTAAATGCAAGCCTATATTTACATGAAATTACTTGCAGGTGTATTTGGATATTATATTTGTTGCATCCATCTTCCATATTTGTAAAAGTACAAATAACACTTTTTCAAAGGCATGTGTGACAGGAAAATAATGGGAAAAATCTTTGTACTAATAGTGGTCCCATTCCTTTCTCTTTTAATATATAAGCTACGCATTTCCTCAGAAAATATCATACATTACTTATGCTTGCTAGTGTGACTGAAACTATGATCAACCTATTAAGGTTTTTACTAGGAACCTCTTATGCTATCTCTCTAAAACCAATTCAGGCTTTTGAATCTAGAGGGAACTGATGATTCAATAGGCTAAAGCAATTTTAACTCTCTCCTCATTGTCTCTTATCTTGTAACAATCTTACTGATGGATGAACAATTTCCCTTGTGGAAAAATCACTACAGTGTTTTTTTTAGTTTCTATAATTATAATGCTCTGTTGCTTGACTAGGATTGCTGTAAAATTTTAGTCCTTTCATCTTGTCAAGTATAAGTGCTAGTCCTTTACATTATTTTGGTACAGTATTTTGCTCAAAGATGTACACAGAAAACACCCAGGAAATAAAGGAATCATATATTCATAAGACTACATTACAAAGCTCATGGTATCTGTCTGTTATTAATTCAATTACTGGCTTTATAAGTTTGCCTGACTCATACATTATTATGGGAAATAATATTTGGAATAATAATTTATTCTAAATTATTATTGCATTCAGCATAAAAATTAATCCAACATAATAACATAAACAGCATCTATAGACAGCCAAGGCTAGGAATAACTATCACTCTCTTTATACAGTGGGCTCAAATGTCATCCTGGCTCAAAGCATCGGAAAAGAGCCAAATCTTCACAACTCTGTGGAACTCAATAGATATATAATATACCATTACTCTGATTTTTTTTTTTAAATTATGTGATAAGAATTCAAATGAACAAGACAAAAATCTAACTCTGAACAGCAGTAGGATTCAACAATTTCATTTCAATGAAATTAGACAATTCTAATAAATATTAAAAGATGAACCTATATGCTAGTGTATTAAATTAAATATTTGTCCAGAAAATATATATCCATAAAGTAACTTTGTGATTTTATGCAAAAATCCTGCTTTGCTATTGTCGTTTGATGATACCAGACTTTGTATGGAGAATGCAAAAAAATCTTTCTCGGAGGAAAGAAGGTGGAAGTGGAACATAGAGTACAATATTCTATCATCTTTTCTTTCTCTTTATCATCTAAAAAAGATTCCTGTAGTATGAATTTCTTCCTTTTTAAGTTTCAGCATCCAACTCATTAGACGTGAACTCTACAGTTTTGGGAATACATTTGGAAGCCCTTCATTACTGAACCCTTATTTATCATTGTGCTATTTTAACTTATTTTGACAAAAATTATTGCGTGCCGAAATGACTGAAAATGTATTCTTCAGAAAAAGCAGACATTAACATGAGTTTTAACTAACAACAGTTGTTTAGAGAAAAAAGCAATATAAAATATTGCTATCAAATGGATAAAAAATATTTCAGTGCACACTGAGCTGTGTATGGGATAGTGGTGCAAAACCAATATAAATGTTCTGTGAATATGCTGCAACGAAGGGTATTTTAAATGAATGTACAGAGAATGCCAAAGCAACCTGCAACTCTGTCAACACAGGCTATAAATGCAAAAGCTGATACTGATTTATAAAGCAATATTGGAAGCAAAATATAATGGAAAAAATAGGTAAAGTCTGTAGAAGAAAATTTAAATGAAAAGAAAATGTCTTCTTTTTAATTAAACTAGATCAAGGGAGATGTTTCAGTATTAAGCAAAAAAGTGATATGGGAAAAAAGGATATGATTCCTGCTTCTCTTGAGAAAACCTCACACTGACCATGTGCAGCACTGGACTTTATTTTAAATTGACTCAAAATGAATTTCACTTAAATTAAACAAATTAATTTTTTATCAAAAAGGAGTAAATGACAAATGAGTTGCTTAGTGAAAAGAATAATATATATGTGGCAATTTAAGGAATGTTTGCCTTTTTCAGAGAAAAGATGAGTTAGGCATAAAAATTAAGATGCTAGTAGTGTGTGCATAGGTAAGTATTAGTTATGTCAACTATAGATCTATATAGCATTTCATATAACATATACAGTGGTACCTCGGTTCATGAACTTAATTCGTGAAATGACTCTGGTCGCGAACCGAATTGGTCGTGAACCGAGGCACAATTTCCCATAGGGTTCAATGTAAATCCGGTTAATCCGTTCTGACCTTGTTTTTTGGTCGTAATTCTTGAACTGACTCTGTTCGCGAACCGAATTGGTCGTGAACAGAGGCACAGTTTCCCATAGGGTTCAATGTAAATCCGGTTAATCCGTTCTGACCTTGTTTTTTGGTCGTAATTCTTGAAATGAAAAGGAAATACGATCGTAGATAAAATGTCCGCGGCTCCGGTTCGTGAAGCGAAACGGAGTTCGTGAACCCGAGCATTTTTACGAACTTTTCTGTTCGTGAAGCGAGGCGGAGTTCGTGAAGTGAGGCGGAGTTCGTGAAGCGAGGCGGAGTTCGTGAAGCGAGGCGGAGTTCGTGAAGCGGAGCATATTTTTACGAACTTTTCCGTTCGTGAACCGAAACGGTGTTCGTGAACCGGAGCACATTTTTTGTTCGTAAACCGAATTGGTCGTGAACAGAGGCGTTCGTGAACCGAGGTACCACTATAGTTATTCCCATACTAGGCAGGCATTGTATCCTATTTCAGATCTAATGGTTTAGAATTATTTATTTCTTTGCTATTTTTAAAAATACAACTTTATATTATTCCCTTTAATAATATCCATAGTACTATTACTGTCCCTCTCAGACTCCTTCAAGTAAAAAAAATAAAGCTTTTAATTAATCTCTTCATAAAGTAAATTCATTTCAACAATTAATATATTTGCTCTTATGTTTATTTACTCTACTTTAAACGTATCCATTTGATATGGAGCCAACATTTGAAATTCTTCTAGATGAGGTCTTCAATGACTTATAAAGTTATTGATATGTCCCCAATTCCAACTATAAATATCTTGCTTATTAAATCCAAAAACTGACTTTGCCTCCTCAGTCTATAGAATTGACTCTTTCTTCTTTGTACTTGCATCACACTGGTGGCTTATATTCATCTTATGACTAACTACTATCTGGATATCACTTTCCCCCCTTCAGTTTCTGCCTGATAAGCCCTCAGTTCCAAATTCACGATGACCTTACACACATTGAATTTTCTTATCTTTTTATTATTTCAGTTCATGAGATCATCTGTTTCATTCTGCATAATTTTCTGATCCATCCTTGCATTGACAATGCTCCCTAGGTCAATATTAGCTGCACATTTAATAAAAGCATGTCTATATCACTCTCTCCCTAATTTTAAAATAATGAATAAACTAATTCCCACAGTTATTACCAAGATAGAACAAGTTTACTTGTTCAAGTAAATGCCTATGTGGGCTTTACATAGCAGCAAAGTCTTATGGCTATTTCTCATATTATACTGTACAGTTATATGTTACAGTTCTGTAATCTATGACATGAGATTGAATACATGTATTGTACAATGAAAATTGACAAGGGTTGCCACTAAAAAAAGGATTATAATGCTTTTGATATTTTACAATTATGTGTTAAGTACAATGTCACTATAACCCAGCAACTGTGTAGAAGTTCCTGAAGCCTAATACATTTTACTTAGTCAGCCTGAAATATACAGATGAACTATATGCTGTATATATCACACATATTTATTATTAGATTTTATTATCCTGCTATTATAATTATCAGTAATTCAAGGTGGCAAATATACAGTGAACCTTCACTAGAAGACACATGGATGTGGATAAACAACAATTGTGTGTGTGTGTGTGTGTACACACACACACACACACACACACACACACATATATATGTAATTGTTTCGCAACAACCTGTTATTAGGCCCCAATGAAGGGAGGAGACATACTGTTTCCTTTCCTGCCTTTCGGCTCATCACCAGAGACCATCTAGACAGCAAGCCAAGAATTACGTTGTGCAATTTTTTAGATATGTGTGTTAGTTTTATGAGCTGATCAATAAATTAAATTAGAGAGAGACCAGGATAGATCTATTTCGAGCTTATTAGCTCTCATCAGCTGGCCATACCCTTTACTGGGATTCGAAGTCTAGATGGTGTCTAGATGGTCTCTGGTGATGAGCCGAAAGGCAGGAAAGGAAACAGTATGTCTCCTCCCTTAATTGGGGCCTAATAACAGGTTGTTGTGAAACAATTACCTATACTAATATACCCTGTCTCAGCTGATGCAATAAGGGGAACTGGCTTGGCTTAAGTGCTAGGCTTCTTGCCTGGCATGCAACACAGCCCCGGTTCAAATCCCAGTAAAAGGTATGGCCAGCTGATGAGAACTAATAAGCTCGAAATAGATCTATCCTGGTCTCTCTCTAATTTAATTTATTGATCAGCTCATAAAACTAACATACATATATATATATATGTATGTATATAATTGTTTTCTAGATAATATTGATAGATATTGATAGATAAGATAGGCCAACTGATGAGAGCTAATAAGCTCGAAATAGATCTATCTTGGTCTCTCAAATTTAAATTTATTGATCAGCTCATAAAAACTAACATACATACATACATACATACAAACAAACATACATTTATATATTATATCATATATGTTAGAATTTTTTTAAGGGCTGAAAATAAAGGGACCAGGATGGATCCATTTCAGGCTTATTAGCCTTCTTCAGCTGGCCATACTCCTTCTACTGGGATTTGAACTGGTGCTTTCCAGCATATGAGACAGGCTTCTCTATGCCTTGAACTATCCAGTATCCCTGATATATCAGCCAATTTACAGGACTCTTAAATGAGAGATAATTATCACAGCTCCTGTTCGGGGTCCCTTTAAGGGATGACGTTGAGTCTCCTCCCCTTAAAGGGACCCCGAACAGGAGCTGTGATAATTATCTCTCATATATATATAATATAAACCTTATACCTATTATAGGTATCAGCATTCCAAATATGGTATTTTCCTATGATTGTTGGAATTACAGTTCTAATGGTTATTGTTAGGGAATTCTAGCAAAGTTTCATGCTGGAGAAGGATTTATATTTTAATACCTCATAGACTTGTATTTACTACTGATATAGCTTTGGATCCTTATAATACTTGTAACACCAGCAGGCTATCAAGTGAGATAGGAATATTATAATCTAATCTGCCTTTGCTGAATCACGTATGTATAAGGATTTTATCTATTTCTGAATCTAAATGTTATAGTTAATTGGAATATTAACAATGGTACAGATTTAAGCATAGTGAGTCTTCTGAACAGATATCTATTTCCTCTAAAATAGAGAAAATCCAGCACCTCTTTGGATATTATTACACTACTTCTTTAATTGAGAATAGTAACTAATACTCTTCTGTGCAAATGTTAAAAGATACAATTAACCCAATGATGTTTTTGAGCTGACATGTTCAACTGCAGCAGCTGGTTCTAAAGCTATACAGTCTTCAAACATTATGCCTAATTTTTGGTAAAGCATTTTATGGTTTCATAGGTCCATATAGTTACAACTGAATTATACAGCAATTAGTGCCCCACGTTCCTTATACGTTAGATAGACAAGATGTTATCTTACTTGGAAAGTTCACCAATAAAATGGAATTATGCAATGTGTATCAGAGATACAGCTAAAGCCACCACCCTAGTATTAACCATTGATACCTTGGGGGACACATGGAATAAAAATTGATAGCATCAAAGGCAGCATCAGAATTCTAACCACTGAATAAAATAAATCAGAAATGAGAATGTTTGACATCACACAATGTTGCCTGTCAAAAGGGATCATTTGAAAGATAAATATAGTGATAAATATTAAGGTCATAAGCAATTTACAGATCAAGGACAGATCTGAGTCACATTATGTACAGTTGGAAACAGGATTTTTTTTTCCTTTTCCTCCTTGCCAATATTTGAATTTGAGAACAGAATTCTCTTTGAAAATAACAATGCCAGTAGGAATGACAAGGATACTCAGGATATATTTACCTTTTGTGGAATTACAAAGGATCAGTGAATAGACTATATTTGAGAAGTGTGTGAGAAGAAAACAGTTCATTCGTGTATAGCTTTTAAAAGTATATTCCTTGTTAGATTATGATGAAATACTAGCTTTCTGCAGAGGTTTATGTAAAGTTTTAAAGCACCCTATTTTTTTAATTTTCCCCTATTGTTTTCTTTCTTGATGTGAACATCGTACATAGCAAAATATGTTTTTAATTTCATCTTCCTTTGTTATACTTTCTCTTAAGATTACCAGCGTGCCATAGATTCACACTATGCTACTAAAGATCCAATTTGATGTAACTGTTAAATTGCTGGCCTAGAAAGCAGGAGGCTGTGAGTTCTAGGCTTTCCTTAAGAATGAAAGCCAGCTGGATGACTTTGGGTTAGTCATTCCTTCTCAGCCCAACCCACCTAAGGGGGTGGCTGTTCTGGGGAAAATAGGAGTTAGGAATATTAAATATGTTTGCTGACATTAGTTGACTATCCACATACTCATAGAGATAAAGAAGCTACCGTATTTTTCGGAGTATAAGACGCACCTTTTTTCCTCTAAAAAGAGGCTGAAAATCTGGGTGAGTCTTATACATCGAATACAGCATTTTTTGCCTCCTGAAAACCCGCTTCTTCACCAAAATAGCCACATGCATACCCTTATGGAGGCTTCTAGAGAGTTTCTGCAGGCTGGGGAGGGCAGAAATGAGCAAAAAACAGGGCATTTCTGCCCCCCCCAGCCCCCAGCAGCACTCTATAAGCCTCCATAAGGCTACGCATGCTATTTTTTGACCAAAAACTGGCCCATTTTCATGGAAAAAACGGGCCAGTTTTCCTCGTTTTGGGCCCCCCTCAGAGCACTCTGCAACCCCCCCCCAAGGCTATTCATGTCTTTTATTTGAAAAAAAAATGGGCCCTTTTTTGCGAAAAACGGGCCGTTTGGGGGAGGTTTACAGTGCAAAAAGGGTTTTTTTCCCCTTTCGGAAAGCTGTTTAGTTAGAGTGATTGATGAGAATTATGTTGGTCAAGTACTGTGCCTGCAGAAACAAAGATTTGTTCCAAAGGTGGTCAATGATTTCCTTCTCCAGCACATGGGTAAATACACCTGGAAACATCTACCTACCTACCTACCTACTCTCTCTCTCTCTACCTACCTATCTACTGTATTTCTCTCTCTCTCTCTCCCCCTATCCCTTTATCTACCTATCTAACTACACACTCTGTCTCCCTACCTATCTACCTACTGTATTTCTCTCTCTCTTTTTTTCTCTCTCTCTCCCTACCTACCTACTCTCTCCCTCTCCCTCCCTCCCTACTGTATTTCTCTCTCTTTCTCTCCCTCTCTATCCCTCTATCTACCTACCTACTTTAAAAAAAATTGCCTCTTCAAAACCTGGGTGCGTCTTATACTCCGGTGTGTCTTATACTCCCAAAATACGTTAGTTTGGGGTAGTGCCAAGACATCAGGATACAAACTGAGAGACAGTTGAATTCTAGTCTTGTCTTAGACACAATGCCAGCGGGGTGACCTTGGGCCAGTCACTTTGTCTCAGCACTAGAAAGGAAGGAAGGCAAATCACTTCTGAAATCTTGTCAAGAAATCAATGGGACTTCTATGAATGTAGAAGGAAACACTATGTAAAACTAGTGATCCTTCTGGAGGCTTATGCTGGCTATACATACACTCATGCATACAGTACACACATACAGTGATTCAGCATGTACTTTTGTTGTAAAGTAATTAATATTTAGTGTGACACCTGAACTTAAACTATTGTTAATATAAATTACTATATAAATCCTAGTTTCAGATATATACTAAATTCATTCAGTTAAAAACATAAGCAAAAAAAAGTCATAGTGAAATCAAAATAGAGGTAGAGATGTAGAGGTATAAAGAACTAAGTCTAACGATGGAATGCAAAAAAGTCAATAAGGTAATTATGCTTTGATTCTGTTAAGTATTAAGGAGAGGAGGCACTTTGATAGTTAATCAACTCAGATTTTTTATTTATATTCAGTCTTTATTATTTTTAGCCCTACTATCTTGAAAAGCTTAAAGAGGGTCTTGATCAAGTCTGAATTTTGTCTATATAGCAATATAGTTTATTTTATCTATTTATTATTAAACTTCTGTGCCTATCTGAGCTAGGGGACTACAGTTCAGTTAGATTTTAAAAAGTCATTCTGTACCAAACCTGTGAAGAAAGTACATTTAGAATAAAAGTTATGAAAAATGGATTATAATATAAATTTGACTATCAATAGTTAAAAGCGATATACTTTTATCTGAGGCAACTATGTATTTTATATTTCAGACTAAACATTACAAACCTGCCAAGTGTCAGTAAATCTATTGCAATTGTTAGCAAGGGATATTCTCCCTCAGTATAATTTGGACTGCTAGGTAGAGAATAAAAAAATCCTCCTATGGGAAGATGCTGTTCACTGTTTTATAAATGTAGGCCTATAAACAAGCAGTTAATGAAATGAAAAAGGAGCAGTTCTAACCATTGTCCAAAGACAGGTCAGGAAGGCCGGTCAGTTTAAGCGGAAAAAAAGGAGAAAACAGCAGTCTAGACTGGTGCAATGTGCTCTACCTGAGGCTGCTTTGAAAACAACTGAGAAGCTGCAGCTAGCAATGGTACAAGTAGTGATGTGATGTCTTATTATGCCCATGTGATATCACTATTCCATGAGCAACATTGGTTACAAATAAGCTTCTGGGTGGAATTAAAATTGTTGCTTATTACTTCCAAAGCCCTAAATCAGGGGTGTCAAACTCTCGATCATTATGTGATGTATTGCAACTCCCTCCCTTTGCTAAACTGGGGGTGGGGGCGGCCAGCGCATGACACACCCGGCCAGGGGTGGGTTTCTGCCAGTTCTAACCTCTTCTATAGAAGAGGTTCCACAAATCTACAGTGCTGTTTAGAACCGGTTCCAGCTCCCATTCGCATATCATCAAGATGAAGAGCGAGACTGTGCTCGCTTCGGCAGCACATATACTAAAATTGGATCGATACAGAGAAGATTAGCATGGCCCCTGCGCAAGGATGACACGCAAATTCGTGAAGCGTTCTTTAAAAAAAAAAAGATGAAAAGCAAGAGGAAGAATTCTGGGAGTTGAAGTCCACAAGTCTTAAAGCCGTCAAGTTTGAACACCCCTGGGGGGTTTTTCCCTAAAAGGTTAGGGGTGTAAGGGTCTTGTATCTTGACAGCTTTAAGACTTGTGTGCTTCGATACCAGAGTTCCTGAGCCTAAATTTTGGTTGCTAAGCAAGAGCGTTGCTAATGAGTTTCACCACATTTTAGAAGTTGGTCACACCCACCCAGTCACATGACTGCCAAGCCACTCCCACTCGGTCACATGGCTGGCAAGCCACTTCCACCCAGTCACATGGCTGGCTAGCCACTCCCACAAAGCAGGCCACACCCATAGAAGAGGTTCTAAAAAAATTTGAAACCCACCACTGCATCCGGCCCACGGGCCACGGGTTTGACACCCCCCCCCTAAATGGTATAGCGTCTATTTATCTCAGAGACTATCTGACTCCAATAGTATCTGCTCTTTTTGCATGATCTGACAAAGTAAACTTCCTTCAAGTTCCATTGATTAAACAACATCATCTAGCAAAAATCCAGGAAGCAAGTCTTCTTTGTTGCTGTACCTGCCCTATAGAACATCTTCACCACCCTATTCACACAAAGAGTGTGGATGGGCTCCTTTAAAGGGGAATATATAAGTGTAAGTGACCTTTTTTATTTGCCACTATGAGCAACTGCTGTTCTTTTCTCACATATTATTATTTTCTATTTGTTTTCAATTCCGAGTCATTTTGAAGTCAGGTGGCCTAGAAATTTGATAGATAAATAAATAATAATAAAGTCAGTTATTTATGAATAAAACTAAAATTACAGACAATATAATTTGAGTTGTCAGGAAGCATAGGTTTCAGAAGCATTTCTAAAAAGGAGAGATTGATCAGATTGTCAATATAAGACAACTGGCCTCAAGAAACAAGATTTCAAGAAACATGAATTGAGTGACTTTCCATAAACATCACTAACTGAGATCACTCAGTTATTTCAATAATGAAAGAAAAGATGGCTTAAAAATAATTGGCAACTTATTTAAACATTTCTATTTATGGTCATGTAGCTGCTTTCCAAAACTATTTTTAAAATAGGGAACCATTCAAGTCTACAACATTCATGAATATATTTATCAAATAATATGTAAGTACCTACCTACCTACATGTGTGTATATATATATATAATTGTTTCCGCACACCCTGTTAGGGCCCCAATTAAGGGAGGAAGCATACTGTTTCCTTTTCTGCCTTTCTTGATTTATTTATTGATCAGCTCAAAAACGTCACACACACACACATATAGATATACTTGTTATTTCTTGATCAGCTCAAAAACGTAACACACACACATATAATATATATATATGTGGTCTCTTCTAATTTAATTTATTGATCAGCTCATAAAACTAACACACACACACACACACACACATATATATGCTGGCATAGCTGGCTTCGGGGATTTTCCCGTGTATAAGGCATAGAAAAGTTGTTGCTTCATGATGTCATGCTGGCCACATGACTGCGGAAATGTCTTTGGACAACAACTTTTCTATGCCTTATACACGGGAAAATCCCCGAAGCCAGCTATGCCAGCATACCTACACCCGTGAAAATCTACGAAAACAAATACCGTATTTATTCGACTATAACGCGCACACGTGTATAACGCGCACCCCCTAATTTTCGATTAAAAATCGGTATAAAATTTTTATACCGATTTTTATAAAGCTCCACTTCTCCCACCGCGTCTCTTTCTGGCTCCGCTTTTCCCCCCGCGTCTGTTTCTGGGCTCCACTTCTCCCCCCGCGTCTGTTTCTGGGCTCCACTTCTCCCCCCGCGTCTGTTTCTGGGCTCACTTCTCCCAACGCGTCTGTTTCTGGGCTCCACTTCTCCCACCGCGTCTGTTTCTGGCTCCGCTTTTTCCCCCGCGTCTGTTTCTGGGCTCCACTTCTCCCACCACGTCTGTTTCTGGCTCCGCTTCTCCCCCCGCGTCTGTTTCTGGGCTCCACTTCTCCCACCACGTCTGTTTCTGGCTCGGCTTCTCCCCCCGCGTCTGTTTCTGGGCTCACTTCTCCCAACGCGTCTGTTTCTGGGCTCCACTTCTCCCCCCGCGTCTGTTTCTGGGCTCCACTTCTCCCCCCGCGTCTGTTTCTGGGCTCACTTCTCCCAACGCGTCTGTTTCTGGGCTCCACTTCTCCCAACGCGTCTGTTTCTGGCTCCGCTTTTTCCCCCGCGTCTGTTTCTGGGCTCCACTTCTCCCACCGCGTCTGTTTCTGGGCTCCACTTCTCCCAACGCGTCTGTTTCTGGCTCCGCTTTTTCCCCCGCGTCTGTTTCTGGGCTCACTTCTCCCAACGCGTCTGTTTCTGGCTCCACTTCTCCCACCGTGTCTGTTTCTGGGCTCCACTTCTCCCATCGCGTCTGTTTCTGGCTCCGCTTTTTCCCCCGCATCTGTTTCTGAGCTCCACTTCTCCCACCGTGTCTCTTTCTGGCTCCGCTTCTCCCGCCGCTGCCGCCGCCGCGCAGAAACCCAAACTCTCGTTTATAACGCGCACCCAAACTTTGAGTTCTTTTTTGGGTACAAAATTTTGCGCGTTATAGTCGAATAAATACGGTATATATGTAAATTCTATTTTATTGAAATCTGTCACACTTTTAGAAATAAAATTAAACGAATTGTTCTAACAAAATAAAAGGAAAAGGAGTCCCTGCAGATTTTAATCCTGTAGTCCCATGATGGTGAACCTATGGCACGGGTGCCACAGGCGGCACGCGGAACCGTTTGTTAGGGCACGCGAGGCATTGCCCTGTCAGCTCCAGCGTGCATGTGTGCGCTGGCCAGCTGATTTAGGCCTTCTTTTGAGGCCGTTTCCCCCCCTCTGGAAGCTCCTAAAGCCTCTGGAGGTGGGAGGGAGGCTGTTTCCACCCTCCCCAGGCTCCTAGAAAGTCTTTGGAGCCTGGGCAGGGCGAAAAAAGTGTGCCAAAAGCAGGGGGTCACGCACATAGCATTATGGGTGTGGCATGCCCATGCACGGCCCCTGTGCGCTCCCGCCACTTTTGGCACACGAGCCAAACAAGGTTAGACATCACTGCTCTAGTCATTGCTGACTATAAGGGGTGATGCTCAGCTCTGTTTCACTGAGCCAGCACCAGAAGTGGTATTCATCCGGTTCTCTCTGGTTTGAGAGAACCGGTAGAGGTGGCTGTGGGAGGCACTACCCACCCGTCCAGATGTAATGCACAACCTTCTGTGCATGCACAAAAGGTGGCACACGCCATTGGCCAGCACTGTCCAAAGACATTTCCGCAGTCATGTGGCCAGCATGACATCATGAAGCATTGTTACATTTCCACCAAAGTGGTATCTAGTTATCTACTCGCATTTGCATGCTTTCAAACTACTAGGTTGGCAGGAGTCTTTTGCTTTTAATTATAGAAGAGGATAATTTTATTGTCTCATCAATGATTTATATCAATGCAGTGAATATTGAGACAATAGATCTTCTATTTATCAGAAACATCTTTGGTGATCTTGCTAATCAACATTACTAGAAAAGGTAAGTGATAATGATCTAGTCTTTCATTTTATGGATAGTGTGATCATCCCTATGTGTCAAGTATACCAATAGTGTAATCATAAAGCTAAGAAATGTACATCAGTATTATTCGTAAGAATATTATTTCTTCTAATTTAGAACCTTTTGAAATGCATTATTTATAATTGATAGGCAATATGAAGAAGGATTTCTCATATAACTTAATCAATAAACCTCTGTCTATTATAATTCAGCATGTCAAGAGTGAATTCTGGGTAGAAAGTGTACTTCAACAAAAGAACAAGTAGCATACATTTTACGCGCAAAAATGTAGGGAAAATGTTATCTAAAATTACAGCATCTTGATATTATACATAGATTAATCTCACAACATGGTATTTCCCTCCTAACGATTGCAGTCTGCCTTTTTTCTTTCAATTTAAAACATAACTAAAATATTTCCCATCCAAAAATAAATTTCAAATAGAAGTTGTTTCAAATACAACTAATATGAAAATGAGAACATGTGGGTGAAAATATTCATTGTATTGATAGTCAATGCAAGATGGATCAATTACAAATGTTGTCATCAAAAACAAAACTTTATTAAACAAAAAACATCTATATTTGTCTTGCTACGTATCTTCCTTCTTTACTAAAATGATATTCTCTACTTTAATTTTAAAACCAAAACAATATCAATCTGCTGATGGTCATTTTGTTTATTTGTTTATATATCTTTGGATGGGTGATCCAATGAATGAGTTATCTAGCATGTTCTAATATGACAAATTTACATTTCTCTCCATATTCACTATGTACACTACTTAATGTTTTCTTCTTAGTTATCTTTTAAAAAAAAAGCCAGTGCCATGGATAAGAAATAATGGCAACTAATCCTAGTCTATCAAACAAAACATAATAGTAACACAAGGAAATTGAAAACTAGTAGTATCTATCAATGTAATTCCTTTGTGAAAAATAATCATCATATCACCCGATTTCCAGCATGTAATAATAGAATGAGGGAGAAAAACATGTAAACAATTTATACTTATTCATATTACTTTTATATCTGTATAAGTATAACCAGTTAAAAGAGATCCTCAACAGAAACATGCACTATGTCTTAGTTAAATGCTATAATCATAATGTGTTAGATTTGGAACATTTGGTTTTCCAATTATCACTTTCAAGTCTGGAAAAAAAAGCTAATGACTAAGAGAAGGATCAAAGAGTTCCCATTTATCTTTGTGTTTCTGAAAAACAATACTTGGTTTTTTTTGCTTAAAATGATTAAGATGCTTTACAGTGAGATATGGTAGTTCATATTTTTGATCGCTCATTGACTATATACTACATGAACATTAAATATTACATACCATATGTTGTGATTTACTTTTTATTCTACTTACATATCATAAAAATCTGAAAATTAAATTTGATTTTAATGAGACATAAAAACAGATTGTTATTGGACCTGAACAGCAGCATTGCTTGATTTGGATCATGTGGTGTGCCATAACAAAAATGATACTGCACTAAAATAGCTGGCTAGAATTGCCTCAAAGTAAATTACTTTTCTATTCTATCATAGACCTGAATTACGTTATGGTTAATGAGGAAAATTAATTGGTCACTAAGGATTCTCCACTTACATGTAGTCCTTGCTTAATTTACCCTAACTGGGACCAGAAGTTCCACTGCTAAGTGAAAAAATTGTTAAGGCGAAATATCATGACTGCACTGCTTAGTGACATCGTTCTGGAAGTCCAGGTTGTGGTCATTAAACAAGGACTGCTATTGTTAGGTGTAGACGTCAAATTTCTCCTGTCCTGCTGCACTTACTTCTGGTTTAATTCCTCCCCCATCTGTTTCCATTTAGCCGCTCTGTATTGCTATCAACTTTTTTCCGTTGCCGATAAGTTGTGCCTAGCCAAGGCAATTGCTGGCTCTTTGTAAGGCCTTTGTATGGCCTCCTCATAGTATTATGGAAACCTTTACGTAGGTCTCACACAGCCTTGTACATAATCAGCTGCTGCCATAGCCAGGTATGCTTCATCAGCAATGGGGGGTAGAAGATGCCAATGTTCAGTTGGACCAGTAATGCAGTGTGCAAGAGAGGCAAAAAAACATTGTGGAAGAGGGGAAAGGCAGCAGGATTGAAGCTCACATTGCAATTATACATATGGCAGGTTGCCAAATGCCTGAAACTTGATCACAGCCATAACTCTGAGGATTGGCCATAACTAGCATTCATTCAGCACCATCATAACTTTCAACAGTCAATGGTTGTTAAGTAAGGACTACCTGTAGTACTTTTACTTCTGTGCCAAAAACAGAGAAAGAATACAATTGTCTGGCTATTGCAGTTCTAGTAAACATTTAGGTAGGTTGAAGAAGGTTTGAAAGTGCTTTAGGAAAATCTCTTTTCAGTACTGTTAGATGATAGCATAAATGGAGTAATAGCATACCTACTTGGGTGATAGCATATTTACTTGGTGCCAACTGTTGAAATAGGATCATTTGAATTGATACAATGTCTTAATATAGTTTGATATGCTGGGAGGGAGCATTATGGAAAATACTGCTCCAATTTTGAAATAATAACTTGTTTTAATAGGGGACCAAATTGTAGCATCCGTGCTGTGGCTGCAGCTACCAACACCGTTGGGTGAAGATGCTTTTCCCTGACTACAGATCATTCCAGGATTATTTTTTCTTGAAAGAAAATGATCAGGAGAAGTACTTCAATGTAAAAGTGTATCCTTCAACGGAGACCTTAAAGAAAAATACTTTACGATACATTTCAAGATATTTAATTTAATTAATGTATTTTAAAGTCAAAGTAGGGAGATTATGCATGCTTCCTCAACAGTCTCACTGTGTTCAATAGGGCTTACTCACTAATAAGTAAGTATAAGATTGCAGCTTAAATCAGACATTTGCTTTCAGATCAGCTTATGTTTGTAAAATCCGTACTGGCTATTCTATCTTGCATTAATGGTATTCACACATGGCACCAATAGCATGTCAGGGACACAAAGGATTTGGAAATATTACTTGCAAAAATTGATTTGTATTCCATGACTTGTGAAGTTTACAAATTTCAAAATGCTTTTTAGCTATTATGATCACTCTGAAGTATTATGGTGATAATATATTCAGTCTAGCATTGTTGCTCTTATTGTTTTAGAAACCAAGATACTTTAAAGTACCTATCCACTATATCTTGAAATAATTCCTATTTAATTCAATAGAGCTTACTTTTGGATTGGTATTTACCAGGGATTATACTCTTAGATTATGAAATTTAGAACTAAAAGGCAGAGAAGTGTAGCCTATAAATAATCACATACATTTGAATGCAATTATCAGAGTGAATAAAGTTTTGTATATAAACAAATCTGCTAGTTACCTATGGTATTTTTACTTTGTCATATAATTATTTCATGTATATCTTTTCACAGATGTATAAAGGATATTTGCAAGAAACTTGCCACAAAGTGTTTTTAATATGCTAAAAGGATATATATATTTCTACACTATGTACCATAATAATAGATATAAAACATATTTGTATTCACAGTAGCAAATATCAAATATCAACTTGTTAGTGTACAAACAGTTTATATTATTGAAGTAAGATATCTTTCATTTTAAAATCAAGAGTCAGGATCCTAAAAATTACTTTAGATAGGAATATAAAATAGGCTTTTCATATCCCAATAGTATTTTACATATTTTTCCTGTAATTTGCCATATTACAACAGGTTTTGAAAATATATTTGCTTCCATTTACCAGGACAATATAACATAATCAGAGTTTAATGTTATATTGTATTTTTGTTTTAGTCTGAATTTTCTGTATCGTTTTATTTTTTGTTTTTATTGATTTTTTGTTTTGTTTTTGTACAGTGCCCAGAGACCATTGACGTTTGGCAGCTGTAACAAATTTAAGCAAGCAAGCAAGCAAGCAAACAAACAAGATTCAAGAAATATAAGTCTTCTTGTATATAATATATAGAGAGAGCTAATTTCATTGCAGTCTGGTTACAGTTTAGGAACTGTAGTAACATCTACCCAATGAAATAGGTATTAACTTATACCGAATATAAGCAAAATGCACACACAGACATAGACACACAAAATTAAAAGCAAAGCAATCCATGAAAGTAAAAAGGATAAAAAACAAAAAAGGGGAAAAAAAGGAAACAAATATACAATTAGATATATAATATAATTGTAAAATACCAAAATCTCTGCCAAAGAAGAATATATTGTTTAATTTTTTGATTAGTAAAAATACTACATTTTCCAGATGGATAAATTATACTTTTCCAAACAGAAACCCTTAATATCTAAACTAATATCACATTTCCAATTTCTCAGTATTATTTTTTTTAGCTTATCCAACTGCACAATGCATAGTAAACCACGGTTTTCAGAAAGAGATTTGGAATATAAGTCAACATTACATTAACATTGCTAACATTTAAAGATTTATCCCTATATTTACTAATGTACATCAAAATATTATTTCAGAAATTCATAGGTCAATTTTAAATGTTTACTTCTTCCACAAAGGAAAAACCAATGTCCATCATTTCAAATACATTTTTGAAAAGTTTAAAACAGTCTGCAATTTTTGATGAATCAGCTTTAATGTCATCAATACAATTTTAATGTTTTAAAGACATAAGCCATTGATCGGATATTATCAGAGATTCCAATTCTTTGGTCTATGTTTAATATATTCTTGACAAAAATTTATCAAATCTTCAGTGTTAATATATCCATAACTACAGAGCTTGTCGCTTTTTCACACTGAATTAAATTAATGCATATTCAGAAGTAATGTATCATTTGCATAGTTTCTGACTGACACCAATCCAACACAAACCTTTTAAAACTGTAATTTTCAAAAATATGAAGTAGATCTAAAGATATATTAGAATTTTGATTGCTCAATGGCTGTAATAAAATAATGTTCCTGCTGCTATTGTTTCAATATTTAGAATTGAAGAGTAATTGGAATTAGCATTCCAGTAATAGCATTATCCTATGTTGTGTTTATGAGAAGTAAAGTCACATTGTGTTCAATGAGATTTTTGACCAATTATGGCATTTATGGTCACATTAACTAAAGGAAATATTTATCAGTTCCCCACAAAAAATATACATGGTATAATCATAAATAGCAATAGCACTTAAGACTTATTTACGGCTTCACAGTGCTTTACAGCCCTCTCTAAAGCTAGTACTTGTATACTGAAAAACTGAATAAGAAAGATAATAGACCTTCAAGTATTCCTTCCTTGTTCCGTGGACCTACTGTGTTCTTTTCTTGATCTTGAAATAAGCGCTTGTTGTTATTTTCGGGGAGTTATTATTTTTGAGGTGCAGGAGGCGGTAAGCGTGGTCACCTCATGACTGCTGCTGTTTTGCAATATTTTTGGGAAGGGCTTATTTTTGGGGGAGGGCTTATTTTAATGTATGCACTCAAAAGCGCAATTGAGCTTATATCCGGGAAGGTCTTATTTTCAGAGAAATAGGCTAATATTGTTCTACCTCATTACTTTTAGCATATCTTGTATACTATGTACGTACGTACATACATACGTGTGCGTGCTGTATTTTATGTATATGGTGAATGAGCTCATTTGATTCCAGGAAAGAGATTCTAGACATAGTCAGAAACAAAAATGAAATATTGGCTTAGTATGTGTAGTAATTAAGGGAAGAGAGGAAGAAAAACAAATAAATATTAAAAAAGAGCTGAAAATTACAACAATCAATTTTCTGTCAGTATCAGTGCTGCAGCCACATACAATTTGTAATAATACACAGGATATGATACAGAAAAAGAAATGAAGTCTATTTCCAAGACGCCTTTTCTAGAATAAAAGTCTCTGCCATTTGAGATTTTAAAAAGTACAGCTAAAGAGTTATACATGTCATTGGTGATGATGAGCTTGTTTAGAAATGTATTCTTTTTCACACATATCTTTACCATATTCATTAAACCAATAGGCAGAAAATTCAAGAAATAATGAAGTAGATTTTTTTCACACAATATTAATTGAATTCAAAAGTGCAACTGTAGGTTTAAATAGTTATTAAGAACATTAGACAAATTGATGGAACATTATTATTATTAATTAGAATAATTAAATTGATCATGTTTATTCTGAGGCAGTCTCTAGCAACTAGTACTGCCAAAAAAAGGTATAGCTTTATTATTCTATTTCAGCACCAGTTATTTCCAGCAGAACTGGATTAACTCAGATGGAAAAAAACCATTATTAATATGTTTTCAATCAGTAGGACCTTGCTTTTGTCCCAGAATTTTATAAAAACCCATAACAACCTTGACCGTGGCTATGGAGCTATTAGAGTGGGCGATTTAAAACAAAAAAGTATTGCATACAATAACCAAAATTTAGAAAAATCACAATTTAGAAACATAAACCAGGAATAGAAACAAAAGAACAAAAAACAAGAATGGAAAAAATAATGATTGTCCTTGTGAGCGCACATTTGTTTCTTTTTCAAATCCTAACATACTAACATTCAGAACCTGGGAATTTTTGTCAGCTTAACAAATTGTTATAGTATTTTGAGATTCTTCTCCTTTATTGGAATTCTAAGGTTGACCCAGAATCAAGATGACCTTCCTGTATATTTATTGTTTTATACTCTTTTTCAATACATAATTACATTGCATTTTTTAAATTTAGAGGTTTGCAAAATGTGGATTTACATGATCAGGCAAGTGATATGAAGGTGTGAAATAGCACACTGAAGCAGCTACAAACAGAACACCTTGTAAGATATTCCTAGTTTAATGTATGCTAATATAAATTATATTAAGCTGGTCACGGCCAGTTTGAAACAAGAATGTAGGTGGTTGTAAAATAATCCACATTACCAATATATGCAGTATAGTAATATCTATTACATTACTCTGTTTCCCCCAAAATAAGACTTCCCTGGATAATAAGCCCAATCGGGCTTTTGAGCACATGCGCTAAAATAAGCCCTCTCCCGAAAATAAGCCCACCCTGAAAATATTGCAACATAGCAACAGCCATGAGGTGACCAAGCTCACCAGCTCCTGCACCTCAAAAATAATAAGACCTCTCAGAAAATAAGGTCAAGCACTTATTTCCGGGGGGGGGAGGGTTCAAAGAAAATAAGACCTGTCTTATTTTTGGGGAAACACAGTATTATTCAAAAATAATTTTCATGCTTTCATTTATTTAGAACTTTGGGCTAACTTTAGCACCTATATTGTAAATAATTTAAGTATTTCTATATGAGCCGCAGTGCATGAGCAGTGCAGTGTGCAGTACTGCAGGCTACTTCTGCTACCTGCCTGCAATTTGGCAGTTGAAATCTCATGAGGCTTAAGGTTGACTCAGCCTTTCATTCTTCCGAGGTGGGTAAAATGAGGACCCAGATTGTTGGGGGCAATATGCTGACTCTGTAAACCGCTTAGAGAGGGCTTTAAAGCGATATATAAGTCTAAGTGCTATTGCTATTGTAGTCTACAGGGAAGATTT
Source organism: Rhabdophis nuchalis (assembly GCA_039707465.1). Lineage (NCBI taxonomy): Eukaryota > Metazoa > Chordata > Lepidosauria > Squamata > Natricidae > Rhabdophis > Rhabdophis nuchalis. Next base: position 202,944,821 of record CM077644.1, on the reverse strand, counting down.
TACTTTAAATGATTTTTTTGGAGCCCTCAAATAGTATTTTTAAAAGGTTGGTTAGCATCCTCTCTGTGCTAGAAAATTTTGCTCTCTTTGCCTTCTACACAGACTTTTCAAAAGAGGAAACGATAGGAATCTTCACAACCAATCTTTTTAACAGAAACTTTGAAAAGTCAGATTCACAGAGTTGGGAGAGGCCATTTACTTCCTCATCCAAAATCAAACATCTTCAGCAGATGGCTGGCTAGCCTCTGCTTAACATATACAATGAAAAGGACTCAACTTTTATCTGGATATTTGGATCTACTATTTATCTGCCTTAGATCCTTCCTTCTTCTAACTTATAACCTGTATTCCAGTATTGTATATTCTGGAACATCCCCCCCCCCCCCCCCCCCGCTAGTTTTGATAGTCTTTTGACAACCTTTTGTATCTTTGAATTATACTACCATATACACCTTCAGTGTTTTCCCCACAAGGGAAAAATTTCAATCTCTCTTCATAGGATTCAGTTTCCAGAACTCTAATGATTCTCACTGTGCTTCTTAAGCTACTGTTCCAGTTTGCCTGAATCTGTCTAATGATGTGGTGTGCAAGCAAGAAAGTAGGGTTGGACAAATGCACACAAAAATAGAAATATTAATCCCAGTATTACCTGAAATGGATTTATTTTATTTATATTACACTACTAAGAAACTCATTTCACAATAAACCTACTATCCTTTCTTGTAAGCACTATTATATAACCATATGCATTTTATTTCTATCTTTTAAATGGACTTTTCAGCCTTTTTCTCAAACTATTTTGCATTTTATTTCTGTTTTCTAAAGCATTAGCTATTCTGTCTAATTGCAAATTATTGGTAAAGTAGATAAATACTGCTTCCCTCTCTTCATCCAAGTAATTAAGCAAAATATTAGAGTGGAGGTTTACTGAGCTGAACTTTATGGAAATCCACTCAATACCTTACTCCAACTGAGAATAAAACAGTCCACATTTAATTAACTCCCCAACTCAAATGTTTTGGAAGAATCTGCTTGTGGTCTCATGCTTTCATGAGATAAGGAGGATGGAAGTTTATAGGTACTTTTTAAATGTTGATATGCTTCTAATTTGGAATAGCCTACCTCTATTTGATTACCTTCCATGCTAATGATGTAAGTTATTAAAAACTAAATTATTTTAGAAAGCTTTTAGAAGTAGAAGTAGACATTATCAATTACTGATTGGTTGATTTGTGTTAGATTGTTTTTTTCATTGATAGCATATTATTTTATTGTAATTTTTATAGAGATATGTAAATTGCTGAGAGTTATGGTGGGTCAAATAAGTAGCTAAGAAAAAAATGGTGTGATATTTAGGCAGTTTGTTAGCACAATATCAAGATTTTTCACATATAATGTATACAAGTTTAGCAAGATCATTAGCTAGTTACTTTAGTGCTCTAAATATAATTCATTAAACCTAGAAAGCCTAAACGTTTTAACTAAAAAGGATTTCTTGATTATAATATATCAACCTCGAGTTTAAACCCTGCCTCTCTGCTCCTTTCTTCAGATTTTCTGATTGACCTAAAACATTTACCTTTATGTTGGAGAACACTGAAACAATATGGACCAATATTTTTTGTTATCTATTTAGAATTTTGCCAGCACTGTTGAGTAGCTGGAATTATTTTTTTCTTTGAATAACCTTTTACCACTCTTTACCAATTATAGCTCTTTCTGAGCTTTAGATTTATTGATCCAATAAATTTAGATCACCTTTCCTTGAAAACTGCTAGCTTTAATTCTTTCGAAACAATGGTGTTTAGGATAAAAGTAACATTTCAAGCCACTACTCACCTACTATATCTATTCATATGGCTGTACTGAAGACTTTTTTTCCAATAAATATTTTTCTCCATTATTCTCTGCTGGATCGAATCCATTTTCAAATTCCTTATTTCTTTTATGAGCCACTCCTATTCTGCCAAGTTTGACCCATTCAGTTTGGAAGGAATTGCCTTCCTGAAAGATTTTGAAGGAATTGCCTTGCTGATATTATAAAAGGTAATCAGGAGAATATTCCTGTTTGTGGATGGAATGTTGAGTTTTCTTGCCTTGTTATTATGTTATTTATTTATTAATTCCCCTATTGCGGCTGCCTTTGGACTGTACTGTGAGCTGGTGAGTGAGGCTTTTATTCTTTGATTTAGATAGGATTGCAGGGTGCTTGGTCTGGAAGCAGAGAGGGTCCATTTTGGTCTGATAGTATTAGGCAAGATGAGCTGGTCATGTCCAAAAGACAAGGAGGAAAAGGGGTGAAGCTTCCATTTATTTTCTCCACCATAGTATCAAACCTCTTCTGCCAGAAGCCCTTCATCTTGGTATAGTGACTTGGTAGTAATTCTTGCCACCATGATTTTTCAAGAGAATGCCATACCTGGCATTATTCGTAGTAAGTTCCCGGTGTGAGAGAGACCTCTACAAATGGCATGAATTATTGGCAAATAAAGGTAAAAAAGAAGAAAAAAATAAATGCTATAGCCACTTCCCATTCCTGGAACATTGAGGCTAATAAATCAGTCCATCCATCCCCTGTTTGCAGAGAAGAGACCTATCTCATAAGACAGAAATAACATAAAGCTTTATTAAAAACTAAACAACTCATGATCCATTTGGTCTTTTTTTCAGAGATATTTCCTTACCAGATTTCTCAATGCCTTCACAACAATAGTAGAGCTTGCAACATACTGCCTTCACTAGAAAAATTCTTAAAAATTATTCAGATATATCTGCCTTGAAAGTAGCTCATGTTGTTCTGTATAGAGCACATTCAAACATTAGCAGCTAACAACAGGAAATCTTTTTATGACATTTTGAATTATGTCATAAAATGCTTTATCACAATTTTTATTCATATTTGTAAAAATAAAATTTGCCATGATGGGAGTCATGGATCCCAGATTTTTTATGCATTTTCTAAGTTAGTCCATTTCAGGTACCTTTGTTGAAAAGGTTTTGTCCTATGATGTTCTGTTTTACCCAGTTAAAGGTTATACATGATAATTTTTGTAGTATATAGATAGGAGAAATGAAAATACAGAGATTCCAAGTTGCATAAAAAGATAAAATTGTTTAGCTTTAAAAGTCTGTAAACACTGCAAAAAATAAATTTGGCTAAAAACACATCCATAGCCAAAATAAAGTTAATTGAACGCAACATTTTTAGTTAAACTTATCCCAGTTTCCCAGGATTACTTGATATATAAAACTGCAATTCCTTTCTCTTTTCCGTAGACCTTTTGTAAATTCTTGTAGAATGTAATATTTTGGCAGATGTTTCAGAACACTATTCCTTACTCACAATAGTCAGGTTTTCCTCCTCATTTCTCTTGGAGACCTGCCTGCATTTTTCAAATGAACAAAAACCCTTCCACTTGGAGAGTTTGCAGGGAATTTCTTCTTTTTATATGTGCTAAAATAAACATTCCTCTGCAAAAAGATCCTGCTTGAAACAATTTGCTATCTGGGAAACTGTTATCATTCTTTTGAATATTAGGTATTATTAAAACAATCCCACCTGTCTCTTCCTTCCAGGTCCCAGTGGAAGACAATTCCAGAGGGCATGCTCTGCATGCTTTCCCTTGTTCACCTCTTAGATATGCACTTTTTTGTCTTCAGAACTTCACTAAGCTATTTTGTGATAACGTTAATAATGAGGAAAAACAGAAATTTATCAATGCATTATTTTGTGATTTTTCCAAAAGAAGCAGCTTATATTCCTAAAATAACCCAATTAAATGTCAAGGGAATAAAACACATTTAAAACTGTTAAGCTAATATAAATTCAAGACATAAGTTTGTTTTTTTTAAAGTAAGACAAAAAGTAGCTATGTATTTCCATGTCAGTAATAGTCATTCTATTACTGGTACGAATAAGAACAAACATGTTAAGAAAAGCAAAAGGAACACTGTGTATAGATTTAATTGTATTGGTCTGGGTAAGAAAAAAAGTTGTATGCTTATATTACAAATATATGCAGATCTGTTAATAATATTCTTTTCAGCTATGACCCTGGGTATCAGCATCTCAATGGCAGAAGTGGTCCCAAAAGTCTAAACTGAGGCTGACCTGATGGATCAAATCCTACAGGGAGTTGAAATTTCCATTTCACTGGCTTAGCATCCTATCTCATTTATGATCAACCTTCTGTAACTAAGAGACAGTTGTAGCTTAATAACTTTACTTTAGTGAGGATAACTGAGACTATGAAAATTGTGTTATAACGTGTACTTACAACACAGCAGCTAATAGGCTTTAATGATTCTTGATTATGTTTCAATAAAAGGCAACCAAATCTATTACTTAGACCACAGATCTTACAGATCAAACAAGCTTTTCTCCTGCTTCTGTATAGATTGCAGCTGCCACCTAGCTCTTATGTCTGTACAACTTTCACTAAAAAGGTTATTATAAGATAAATACCTTAACTGATAGAAAAACAGCTCTAGGTATTTAAATCAGCTCAACATTGCAACAATTCAATTGATAAAGAACTCTTAAAAATATTGCAATGAAAACTGATATACAAGAGAGTTGCTTATTATTAATAAGGATGCAAAGATTATTTCATATTACAGCTTATGAATGAAAAATATACTATTCTAATTTAGCAACAAGGATCAAACTGAAATGTATAATTTTTATAAATCTTCCTCATAAGAAAGGACATTATTGACAGTAAGTATGTCTGTATGTCTGTCTGTCTGTATGTCTGTATGTATGTGTCTGTGTATACACACACACACATATACAGAGAGAGCGCGCGCCATGATGTGGATTATTATGTTCATATGTTTTTAAAGCATTCTACTTGCTAAGTTTTATTTAACTCTGTAAGCTGCAAATTAATGGCAATAAAACATCCCAGTCTGTCTGATAATCTGTGACAACTGGAGAAAACTGCACGTACTAAACCCTGACCCACCACATCTTTTATCTGCATGTGTACTCTCCACAGGCCAAGCAAATAAAGGCCAACTGATAATTTACACATGAATGAACTCTCTTTACAGACTAGGCACCAGAGACATTTCTTTTCTCTGTTGCTGAAAGAAAAGCAGCCAAGTCTAAGCTTGTCTCACCAGAAATCATACAAGTGAAACATTGATATGTTGGAAAAAGGCAGATCAGCAAAGTGAGAGTGTTCTGAACGCCTGATAAAAATGGCAGCCACAAAGGACTGCGAGAATATTTACCTCGAAATAGGACTGAGGGTAACAATAGGTCTTTATCTTACTCCAAATAGGTAATATCTTACAAATCAAAATGAAGATACAGTCCTGTCAGAAGATTACACAAGATACCTGAATGGGTATCTTTAAAGACTATGTAAACTATACAACCTCGATAACTATTATTATCAATTATTATCAGCATTTCCAATTTACCTGGGAAGGGATTTCTTTGAACTTGTTAATGTACTGGTTAAGGCACCAAACTAGAAACTAGAAGACACTAAATTCTAATCCTGCCTTTGACACAAAGCCAGATGGGTGCCCTTAGACAACTCAATTTATTTCAGCCCTAGAAAAGAAGCAATGGCAAACTACTTCTGAAAAACTTTGTAAAGAAAATGACAGGGATTTTTCTGGGTGGTGTCCGGAAGAAAATAAAAATTCAAAAAAAGCATGGCTTAGCCATGAGTCAACACTGACTCAAAGAAAATTATTAACGTACATTTTTTGTAAGCATTAATGTACATTTTAGTAAGTTCTGACTTAATTTGGATTTACACTATTAATGATTTATGTATAAGATTGTATTTTTCCTCTCTGTTTCCAGATTGATCCAAGGTATAATGGCAGTCAACCCTTTGATTAATGCCACTGTCCACTTACAGTTGAATTGTTGGTACAGTGGTATTGAAGGCATTACTTATGAGCTGAAATTCATATATTGAAGCATGTCTATGATTGTCACTTCAGTTGGACCAAATGTTACATGAAACTTTTTTTCCTTTATAAACAACTGATCTCCCAATTCTTAAACTGTTTCCAAAGTTTGGATTCAAAATATAACGAGCAATTTAATCCATCAAAACAGAGGAGTAGAAGGACATAACCCGCTTTCCCACCTTTTCCACATCTAGAGAAAGCAGTTTCATAATGGGTTCTGAAAATAATTTGTGTCATATACCAAGTTCAATGGAAATCTACACTTACATATATTTTGCATCATAAAAATACTTGTCTTTAAAATATATATAAAGTTTCTGTAGATTTTTAACCTTTCTAGGAGTTTTTCTGCCACCCAGAAAGGATTTCAGTTGAAAGAATTGACTTGGGAAATAAAAATTAAGCTGAGGTAGGAGAAAGTATTTCTAATAGCTATAGATTACCGATATCAATATTAGCAATGTTTTCAGAGCCTAAGATTTTTTAAAAATGGAAGTACTGGATTAAACTATAACGTTCAGAGAAGAAAGGTTCTTGGTTATGTGTTCCACCAGATACATTCAGAAAGGGAAATGCCCTCAGAGTTTCTATTGACGTCTCAACATAATATCTGAACTAAGACTTTGAGTAATTAATCAGAAAGTAAGCCAGAGATAAACTTAAAGATGCTATTATTGCTTTTGGGTATCATAGACCAATGCTATTCTTCCACAAATAAGCTCATTATATGGTAGAACACATTAAATGTTATTCCCTATAATAAAATACTTCTTAAGATTTATATTAATAATATATGAAGTTTTTATTGTTTTGGTCTTACTATTGCTGTTCTGGAATTATTATATAAACCTTTGATTGGTTTATGATTGTTTATATTATATTCCTGATTCTATTTATTATATATATTTAAGTGGTAAGAACTTAGGAATCTACCTTACACTAAATTATACCAGTAGTTCATTTACCTCCATATTAAGTTTTGACTGACAGTGATTCTTCAGACTTTTTTCAGCATTATATGGGAATTGACAAGCATTGAATCAGGAGTCCTATGTGCGCAATTGAGTCCTCTTCTCCTCAATTACTTATATGGTACAAAATCTGCAAACATTTGTTGTACCCTGTTTGATTTATGAGTTTTATGAATTAATTCAATCATGTTCACCAACCAGCTAATAGCTGATAAGAAACAGCATTTTTACTACAGAATATAGATGGTCAGACAGTACGTTACAGTCCTCTACTGGCAACAATCCACTACAAATGGTTATATGTATACATTCATATTTGTGCATGTGTGTGAGAGAGATTATTGTCTGCAAACATATTGTTTTAGGACAAGGGTGTCAAACTTGCAGCCTGGATGCATCACGTGTTGCCCACCCCTATGCCCAGTTTAGTGAAGGGGGACAAAGTCATGATATGTCACATGATGACGCCATGACATTGCGAGTTTGACACCCCTGTTTTAGGACAAAGCAATGGGGGAACTGTTTTATGTATGTATGTATGTATGTATGTATGTATGTATGTATGTATTTATTTATTTATTTATTTATATCCCATTTGGAGGAAGAAGTATTAGGTATGTTTACTGGCTTGACTTATTTATTTATAAAGCTAATACACAGGCAATGCCACATCTAAATTATGGTTTGATGTTTGAAAAAACAGGAATTATATATTCTTTATATTCAAAGCAGTAAAGCTGATCAATAAAATCTCAAGAGCTGTTTCAATGGTCTGAGTTTCTCCATGTGTTGCTATTTACTTCGATGGATGGATGGATGGATGGATGGATGGATGGATGGATGGATGGATAAATAAAATATAACAGTCATTGAATACAGAGTCACTTGTTGAGATGAGCAGCTACAGAAATCAAATCAATCTATAAATAAATATTGTCCCAATGAGACTTCCAGAATCTTAAAAATTCCCTACTTGTATGTTAAAGAACTACAGACAACACTAATAGTTTCATCTGCTTTCCATTCATCAAAAGGTTGCCCAGCCTTGCTCTGAAAAAAATCCTACCATAACTCTAACTTAATTTATTTTTATTCCACTGCCATATATCAATAGGGGGATGGCGGATTATCATTTACGTATTTTCTAAGTGGCAAAGTAAACAAAAGTAACAAAGCAGAGGCTGAATTTTGTAATATACATTCAAAAAGGGATAAGTTCCAAGAACAATGACAAGCAGTGACACCATCCCTTAAATACTTTTATGTGGCAATACAATACACATTACGGTATTTTGATTTTATTCACTTAACTTTTCTTCTGTTAAAATGAGCACCTCCCAAAAATGAACATCAGTTCAATTACTACCAATTCAATTAATTCAACATCTACAGTAGAAAGTTATAGATGGAATCCAGAATGTGTATCACTACACTAAGAAATGCATACTAGATTATTTAAAATTCCTGTAAGAAAACAACTAATAAACACTTCAATTTCAAAAAGGATTTCAGATGACTATGCTAATATCTTTCAGAGGTGAATGAGCTTTTGATCTTCCAGGGATGGAAGGTGATTCTGGGCTTTTAAAATGTGTACGGATACTTTTGTTTCAGTTAGGTAGAGTTATATTATTTATTTGAGATTTTAAAAAACACCACCTTTATTATTTTTACAAATAACTCAAGGAGGCCAACTTATCTAATATTCTTTCCTTTTATTTTCTGCACAACAATAACCCTGTTGAAATGAGTTGGGCTGAGAGAGTGAATGGCTGAAAGTCACCCATTTGGCTTTCATGCCTAAAGCAGTACCGGAACACATAATCTCCTGCTTTCTAACCTTGTGCCTTAAATATTACCCTGAATTGGCTATTGTATTGGATTATAAATAAAAGAAAGCAGCATAAATATTTCATAATTTGTATAATTGCACTTAAATAGCTCAAAGTTTAAAGTCAACATTTAATTATCTTTCTCAATCCTATATCTTTTAGGATGTCCAATAATCTAAGCCTCATATATGTTGTGTGACACTTATGCAGGACAAAATAATAACACTAAACTGAGTGTTCTTTATGGATTCCACATGTCTAAAAGGTTTTGCTTTTGAAAGTTTTCTTATCCTGTAGCATAAACAAAGCTTATCTTTGTGCTGTCTATTATCTTCAGTGAACAGCTAATTATTCAAACTACATAGAAATACCACTGCTGTTGTGGCATATCTCAAAAATATACAGTATGCAGAAGCTAGTTGGTCAGTAATAGTTCTGCAATGAGCAGTTTGGTTAGATTATTTCTATTCTAATCCCTTACATTATATAATATGATTAAACGGATCATATCAGCAAGGCAATCTGATCTTTAATAACATGTGGGGAAATTCTTAACATTCAGAGATTATTGATATGTTTGAAGATGAATTTTGGATTAAAAAACATTCACAAGAATACCATTTGAATTAATAAACATCTTGCTTCTCTTTTTCTGTTACTACATTTCTGGCTATTTTTCTTACACTGTACTTTGTTTCCATTTCATTCCCTCCTTTATTTGTTCACCTTGCCATACCTCGCTCCCCTGCTGCTTGCTGCCCTCTGCTTCTCTGGATCTTCTGTTGCATCCTACTTGGCTCATTCTTGGTCTTTCTCCTGTTATTTTTCTCTCTCTCTCTCTTTTCAAATGTCACTTCTTCTTCCACCTCCTCCTGTTGGTTTATAATTCTCTGCTGTATTTATGCCCACCCTCTATTTATCCTGATTCCTTTCTCTACCTGTTTCACCTTTTTGTCATTTACCTTCTTGCTTGGAGTCATCCCTCCTCATCTGAAAAGACAATGACAGAAAGCAAGCAAGAAAAATCTGACATGATCGACATGCATACATTATTGTACCTGAATGTATCCAACTATGAAGACATCCTTACTTGTTAATTAGTGATATGTTTTGTCTATACGTAAACTAAGAGCATGAAAACAAAAAAATCCTTACGCTTCTTTTCCAAAATGTCAGCCAGAATTGGCTTGAATCTCATAGCTCATGGCTTTACAGTAAAAATATTAAACTACCCTCTTGTTTCAACCATTGTTTCAATAATCTCTATTTTACCCTGTGGCATAATGAGTTTGTGTATCTGTGTATGTGATAGGAAGGAATCCTATATCCCTGTTTAGATTTGGATCAAAGCTGGCTTCATTGTCAAAATCAATCACACCTTGGAATCTCCTTCTTCCACTCTTTTTGCTTTCATCTGCATTAGTCTCTGATCCAAAGGCTATTTAAAAGGTAGCTTCAAGAGCACACTATTAAACTTCGTTTTAATCTATCATTGAAAAACTGTTCTAGATAGCTGTCTAGGTTTCAATAATGATAACAAAGTAAAATTTATTCGTAGACCAGTCTACACATTATTTTTAAATGAGTAATAGACAAAGATTTTAACTCTAATGTTAACCTAAGAAAGTCACTCTGGGTCAGAATCCTAATGACCATGTATTTCTTGGCAAAGTTCCAGGCTCGATCAAACTGCTGGCACCTGCAATTTTAAATGGTCAGTCTTAGAAATCAGTGAATTCTTTTTGAAAATATAATTGAATGAGGGATTGGATATGGCTCATAATCAGGAGACAAAACTCCCTTATCTGGGATCTCAGTCTAAATCATGTCCTGTTGCCTTATCTTAGAATAAAAGACTTAAGGTAAATGAACTGTTTGATCTTATGAGTTTTGAAAAAATAAACTAAAAAAACAAAACAGGATTACTTGCATTATTTAATTTAATGGAAAGTTAGCAGTTTGTATCCAAGGTTAAAAGAAAAATAGAAAAGTAGGCTATTCTGTACTGGGTTCAAAGTCATACTATGGGATGCTAACACACTAACATTTTGCTAGCTTTCTCTATCAGATTTGACATCCCAAGAGCACCGCTTTTTGCATTTTATTGTTAAATTATGACAATTCTTCTTCAGCTTTAATAACCTAGAAAGGAAGAAAAAGTACAAAAATAAAGGTTTTACCTTTATATGGTATTATGTTTGTTTTTTAATTGCTCACTCATAAATAAATTACTATGAATCGTAATTACAAGAACATAATCATATTTATTTCAATCAATTATCTACTTAAGGGATTTTAAATAACCAGGCTAGTACAATTGTGTTTCAGAAATATCATAGCTATTGAAATAATCTAAAGTCTTTCTCTCTGATATGTTAGTGGTTTTAGTTATTTAATAGTAGACGCTTGCCTTTTAAATACTTTTAAGCACCCCAAGACTTAATAATCTATATAAATAAAAATGTAAAATAGTTTGTACAAATCCACTAATCTCAAAAACTACTGCACCGATTTACACCAAACTTTCACACAATGTTCACAAGGACGTCCGATAATAGAATACGCACTCATTTTGTGCCTAGCATACGTGTGTCATGTGCAAGGTACACAAATATAAAATGTACCCACTGATCAGGTTTTCACCTCCCTGTAACTCCTCCCACCAACAGTCATTTCCTCAGCCATGTATGGAGGCCTCTTAGGGCCAAAAAGGCACTGGGATAGCAAACTCTCAGGTGGCCCATAGAGAGAGAGAGAGAGGGAAAAATACAGTTTAATAAAAGAGGGACTAGGGGAGACAGGATAGCAGCCTTCCAATATCTCAGGGGTTGCCACAAAGAAGAGGCAGTCAAACTATTCTCCAAAGCACCTGAGGGCAGAACAAGAAGCAATGGGTGGAAACTAATCAAGGAGAGAAGCAACTTAGAACTGAGGATAAATTTCCTGACAGTTAGAACAATTAACCAGTGGAACAGCTTGCCTCCAGAAGTTGTGAATGCCCCAACACTGCAAGTCTTCAAGAAGATGTTGGATAGCCATTTGTCTGAAATGGTATAGGGCAGTGATGGCTAACCTTTTTTGGCTTGCGTCCAAAAGCAGGGGGAGTGCAGGGGCGATGTGCACAGGTGTGCCACATCCAAAATGCTATGTGCATGGCCCCCTGCATTTGGCATGCTTTTTACGTCCTCCCCAGGCTCCAGAGGCTTTATAGGAGCCTGGGGAGGGTGAAAACAGCCTTCCCCCACCTCCAGAGGGCAAAAAACGGCCTCAAAAGAAGGCCTAAATCAGCTGGCCAGGGCACACATACACACTGAAGCTGACAAGACAATGCCTCGTGTGGCCTAAGAAATGGTTCCATGTGCCACCTGTAGCAGCCATGCCATAGGTTTGCCATCATGGGTATAGGGCTTCCTGCCTAGGCAGGGAGTTGGACTAGATTACCTCCAAGGTCCCTTCCAACTCTGCTATTGTATTATTGTATTACAGTAGGTAGGTAGATAGGGGAATAGATAGAGAGGGAGAAATACAGTAGGTAGGTAGATAGAGGGATAGATAGAGAGGGAGAAATACAGTAGGTAGGTAGGTAGGTAGGGGAATAGATAGAGAGGGAGAAATACAGTAGGTAGGTAGGTAGGTAGGTAGGTAGGTAGGTAGGTAGGTAGGTAGGTAGGTAGAGGGAGAAAGGAAGAAATACAGTAGGTAGGTAAGTAGAGGGATAGACAGGGAGAAATACAGTAGGTAGGTTAGGTAGGTAGGTAGGTAGGTAGGGGGATAGATAGATAGGGAGAAATACAGTATGTAAGTAGGTAGAGGGATAGATAGGGAGAAATACAGTAGGTATGTAGGTATGTAGGTAGAGGGAGAAAGGAAGAAATACAGTTGGTAGGTAAGTAGAGGGATAGACAGAGGGAGAAATACAGTAGGTAGGTAGGTAGGTAGGTAGGTAGGTAGGTAGGTAGGTAGGTAGAGGGAGAAAGCAAGAAATACAGTAGGTAGGTAAGTAGAGGGATAGACAGAGAGGATGAAATACCGTAGGTAGGTAGGTGTATAGATAGATAGGGAGAAATACAGTAGGTATGTAGGTAGATAGGTAGAGGGAGAAAGCAAGAAATACAGTAGGTAGGTAAGTAGAGGGATAGACAGAGGGAGAAATACAGTAGGTAGGTAGGTTGGGGGTTATATGGTGGTTGTGTGTATGTGTGCAGGTGTAGATCTACACACAGATTGGTTGGCCATTTAACCAGATTGGGCCACAGCAATGCGTGGCCGGGTATAGCTAGTTAGGAATAATTTATTATTTTTAATTTACTTTAGAAAGAAATATCTCTATAATATGCATTAAATACATTAACATTCACTTATTATATACATTTATCTTTTTATCTTTGTTCTTGCTTTTTAGTAAAAAAAATGTTTTTCTTTTCTTGTTTCACAGAAAAATGCTGTGCGTGAACTAAAATCTCAGGTGAAAAACTCATATAGTTTCTTTGTGCTTCTGCTGAGTCAACCAGATGTCTCTTGTAACTTATTTTGATGGATATTTAAGTGAAAAATTCTATTTTTACCTTCCCATATTTTTGAGAATTATATTTGTAAACACCAATATTTTGTTACTTCTCTCCAAGTTGACTATTTTGCTGGTGAGTATTACTCTCTATTTCAATGTAAGAATCATTCTTCAATTGTAATATCACTGGTTTATCCTGCCTTTTATCTATGAAATGTATAATGTATAGCAAAACTAAGAAAAACTAAAGCAAAAGTGAATGAGAAAAAGATCATAATATAAGCGTATAGATATATGTTGTAATTTGAACATTAAGATCCAATTTTGGAATAATCATATCAAGAGATCATTTGAATGTGATTATGACGACAAAATAACATTACACGAGAAATATAAAGAATTGACCCTTATGAAATATTTGGGGTATCACCACTCAATCAAACTAAAAAGGTATTCTTAATCCTACACAGAATCTCCCTTAGAGATTGGTGTGCTATGATCATAATTATTGCCTCAAATATGTTTCCAGCATGACAACACCACTTTATTTTATAAGATGTACTGGAGCTGAAAAAGGCAGCAGGGTCAACTGCAGTTGGCAGCTGTCCTAGGGGGAAAATAATAAAATAAGCAGAAATCATGCATAACTATGAGTAACATTAACACCACAAGACTGTTGTTGAAGATGAAATATATGGTTGCATGGATTGGACAGTATGATCCTGATGGAGAGAGGTGCCAGTTAGATAATATTTCTCATTTTAGTAAGGATTAAAAGATGCACTAAAGAACAGGTTCATGTGTTCTAAATATATAACTTGGAAATGAATAAACTCAGGACTTTGCATAATTCCAGCTTGTAGCATATACTTGTTTTTCAGTCTTTTCGGGTCTGTTTGTATTAACAGAATTGCTCAAGTACAAATTCAAATATCCATACCTTATACTACTTCTAAGCAGACTAGCCACTATGAGACTTCAAAACAGGAAAAACACATTGTAGCAAAGTCTCAATGCAGATGTACTAAATTGTGATTTTTGTAAGGTAAAAATGTATCTTGCAGTAAAAACTATTGGAGACCCAATTCAAATTAATTTAAGCTGTAAAATATTTGCATTCAGTTTGATTTAGATGTTGACTGAAAATAAATTATTGGGAAGAACATTTCCCCCCTGTTAGCAGACTTTCTTATATCTATGGAGATTCTCAGTCATCCAGGTCATGGTTGTCCCAAAGGTGCTTTTTTCAAGAAGCAACTGGGCTTTCTGGTTTTTCTTTGAAGACGTTTCACCTCTCATCCAAGAAGCTTCTTCAGCTCTGACTGGATGGAGGGTTCCATTCCCCACCATTCAGTCAGAGCTGAAGAAGCTTCTTGGATGAGAAGAAGCTTCTTGGTCTTCAAAGAAAAACCAGAAAGTCCAATTGCCTCTTGGGAAAAAAAAGCACATTTGGGACAGACTTTCTTATAACAAATTATGTTTTCCCTATGCATTACGTGGACAAAATGCTAAAGGATCAAATACCTGTAAATACATGATCTGTAGTAGAACATTTTATATTTCACAGTTATCTAAAGTTATATAGATATATAACTATGCAAGTCTTGAACAATTGATGAAGCTTTTAAAAACAGTTTTTAAAATGATTGTTCAAGCAAGATTCATCTCACTAAGAGGTTTGGTTTGGGGATAGAGAATATATAACAGTTTCTTCAAAGGCTTTCCTGTTCGGCATAAAATATTTAAATAATATTTACCCATGACAATTTGAGCATTTTAAGAGACAAAAAAGTAGATCATTGTATTTGAAACAGAGAACAAAACATAGTAAGATGAAGCCACTGATGTTAAGTGTTTTTACATCAAAGTCCTCAAGTAGCCCAATGAGCTTTCACTTATTTATGCATCACCATATGATACATACATTTGCCTGTAGCATTACAAAACAGACAGGCTTGATACAAAAGTTCTCCAGGAGTTAACAGACAAACTGGGTCTTCCTATTTCTTATTTATGTCTTGTCTAGGAATAGAAAATAAATTGTCATGGATGAGGCAAAACTCATTAAGCGGGTCTTCAAAAGTTAGAAAAAGCGAGGGATACACTATTGAGAGTTCATTCATGTTTGAAGCAAGATTTCACTAATCCCTGATCATGAGAATAATAAAAAGCATTCTCCAATACCCCTTAAATATTCTGTGTTTGTTTTCACCGTAATGACAGCATTAAAATAACATTGATATAGAGGGGAACAAAAGTGAGTTTATAAAATAGAGTTTAACATATTGAAACTACAAAATGAAGTTAAAATAGTGAGTTAATATTAATAATGGGAAATAATGAATCCATCTGCATTAAGAATTAATTTAATTATGGCAACTAAAGTTTGTCTTAAAAGTTTCAATTAAAGCATATACACCATTTCTTTCACCTGATTGTAGCCCCATATGGCAAGGTCAGTCCTTTCAGTGAACAAACAGCTCAGTCGCCTCCAGTGTAGCTGTTATCTTCCTCAACAAGGGGAGACATTTGGCACAGCCTAAAGCTGGGGCATGAACCCTGGCTAAGCTTAAGACATTTATCTGACAGCATCAGCTGACACTCCACAAACACATTTGCTCTCCATGACCTCAGAGCATTTGTGATTAATCAAAAATGTATCTTGAATCTTGAGAACAAGCTACAAGCAGGCACACACAAAAAAGAATATGCTCTCGATCTCGTTTATCGACTCAAGAGGTATATTGAATTTAGAAATAGCAAATAGAATAAAATGATCAATATGTTCTCACTTGTCCATGGAAGAGCAAACTTTATCCCTCAAGCAAGAAACATTGATCATGTAAATGTTTGAGTCATTTTGTTTTCTTCTCTCTCTTTTTTAAAGGTTTTAAAAAGCAAAACCAACGTATTTATAAATTAGGGGAGAAATATTAGAGAAGTGCCTTTACTACAAGAGAACTGAAGTTGCAGCTGAAGTTTTTATTCAACTATGTTTTTGTGAGTTTTTGTAGACGGTTGCCAAAATACCTTAATAAAACATTTTAAAGAAGTTTTAAAACTTCATGAAGTCACATAATTCACTTTGGAGAAAGTTCCCTATAAATGAGGCAGAGGTATAACCTATCTCCTGTGCACTGTTTACAATTTATAATTTATGTCTCTATTTGAAATACCCTGCTTTCCAGTCATCTGCTAAGTGATATGATTAGCATTTGAATATCATAATATTCTACTTTACAAAAACCAGAATAGAAGCTTTTAGAGCTTTTAATGTTGTAATTCACTTTTTAAAGAAGAGTGCTTCACTTATGTCTAATTAATTGTGTGTGCGGAGGGGGGAACCCCAAAAACTATCCATATTCAATACATAATGGATATAACTTATAAATACCTCCACAATTACACATATTTCTATTTCATTCTATCCTGATTACTTACCACTTAGGTTACAAGCCTATGTTTCTTCAAAACAGATCTCTTATTCTATCAACTACTATATGCCCTTTGGTCTTTGTTGACATGAAAAACTTTCATAGCATGTGCTTTCCATAAAATGGTTGTACTAATTAGAAGAAATACACTCATGCTGAGACTTCATGTGAATTATATTTTGCATCTCCAAAACTCCCAGCAGTATGATTTTTACTGCTAACATTTTCAACTAATTCTCCTCATGCCACTCAGTATTTCAGAATTATCTTGAACTACAGTAAAAATGATCTTATTGTTAAAAAACTTCACAATACATTGTGAAATATAGATTTAGTAATCTATACTTTCACTAATTTTTTTAAAATTCAGAATAACTTTTTCTTCCACATCTTTTGCAAATATTTAGCACTTCAGTCAAATAATAGAAATGTACAACTAAACATATACCACATCCATAAAACTTAGGGCCATTGCTTCTTGTGGAGCTGTTTGCTTCACATGCATTTCACCATTATTTCCACAGAAAATAACTTTACCAATCTCATACTGATAGCAATAGCAATAGCACTTATATACTGCTTCATAGTGCTTTACAGCACTCTCTAAGTGGTTTATAGATTCAGAGTATTGCCCCCAAAAATCTGGGCCCTCAAAAAATGATACCACACTCCACAATGTCTAGGTAATAGAGATTGTGTAATAACACGATACTGTTGATGATCCAGAGAAGAGTTGCATCTACAAAACAGGAAGGATTCACTTTCACTGAATCAGCGCGTGCATGAGAAACTTTATCAGTTTTTTCAAGAAGGGACTATCTTTAGGCTGGTTAATTTAGATGTGGGTATCACCAGAGAATCAAAATTATGAAATTTCATATGGCACAAGCTTTTGTTAGATACAGTACATTTTAGATTCCGAACTATCATATTCATTTAGCACATGGACTCACATATGGAGACTTTAGCGTTCAAAAGGCTAACACTAAGATTAGATAAAATGAAATGTATTATTACAATTATGATAAGGTTACATTCCTAAATAGGTACAAGGGAATACATTCAGTGAACATCTTGAAGCTTACTTCTGGCTCTACAGGATTGTATGGAGTATGTCACAAGATAATGCTAAAAATGTGGCATTTAGAAAGGAAGGTTATACTGATTTCAAGGGAAGATTATTGGATGTATGCAAACTGAGTTAAATTTCAAAGTTCGAAGCTAAGGCCTTCAAAATAGCTTATATAATGTGATATTTCATAAAGTTTAGGTAGATTGCACAGTGAGTCTGTGTAGTAATACTTACTGCATTTCTACATTACTGTAATCTTCATCTTATTTCTACATACTTCTGGCATTCCCTGACCCTTGTCCTAGACATCACTGCACTATGGATTGCATATACAGTGTATTTAATTGGACAGCCATTTTAAAACATTTTGGTCCTTAAAATAGAAGGCAGCTTATGTTAAACAAATGAGAATAAATTATGTTTGAATCAGTCTTTTCTATTCTGATTTTTATTATGTAGAATACCCAGAATAATTTGGAGTTGAGTGTTTTTAAATCAAAATCTAAGGAGTAGAAGTAAACTCTATTCTTTTTAGAACAGCAATATTGGATAGAACTTGTGCACTCCATCATACCTTAGCCCCCCCCCTCCCCCAAATATTCTTATTTCTTCTGGATCTTTAGCAATGTCCTGAAGTTGTGGTAGGTGTGGAGGTGTGTACATGCATGCATACTGGTAGATCCTTTCAGAAATTGCATTGTAATAGAAAAAAAACCTGGATATAACATTACCAACATGCTATGAGATGTAATTAATTCTATAGTGTAAATCAGACATATATATATACTATAATCACTAGCCAATTTTAGATCTGAAAAATGATATTGTAGCTTGATGTCATTTCAAGGTGTGCATATGTGCTTGCTTTATCAACTAGGCTATTCCAATAATTGTGCTTTTTTACTAGGTCAACCTCTGTTGCAACAATATTCAGTGAAGATTCTGTATAATTTCTGTACTATTATTTGATTACTAATAGACTCTGGCCCAATAAAAATATCTTACTTATTTTGTTTCTGTACATTAGAGTCACTTATAAAATGCTCATGGTTTCTGTACAGGTTGCATGACAGAAGCTTTATATGTGCTTACGCTACAAAAACTAACATGAATTGAAACACTAGACACCCCAGCTGTATGTTTTGGCATCCATGGTGAAAATGAGCAGAAAATCTAGCTGTTCCATATCAAGAAGTATTTTTACTAGTGCTAATGTGCCTTAAATACCTTGTTCCACAGATGAGTGGCCTGGCACCTGCTGCATGAGAAATAGCCAATTACTGTTCAGTGCCTCTAATTTTCTGATTCAATTAGCATGCTTCAGAGCTTTCCAGTTTAATTGCAAACTACTTCAGTTAGCTCTCTGATTAATCATTGCCCATCTGCAAGCCATCGGAAAACTTAGTGGAACAAATTTGTGTACTTTGGAATGCTGGGAGCTTAGCAAATCAAACTTGTTTTGGTATATAAAGCTTTAATTTTGTTTGCCCTTTTCAGCTGCACTTGTAAAAAGCTCTGTACTGATTAAACAGGAAATCCAGACAATAATATGCTACATTATGCATATAATTACTGTAAATACAGCCGAGACTGGAGAAACATCATTTAAGGTTAGGCACTAACATGTATGGAGTAGGAGGTCAAGACAACACATTTGGAATCAATTTCTTCCCATTATACAAGAAAATATATCTCACAAAAAAAATCATGTGACACTCCCCAATATGTATACTTTTAGTAATGTTATTTTGAGCACATGTACAACTATGTCTAACAGATTTTAGATGTACTGCATCATGCATCTATGTAGTTTTATTGAGAGGTTTAGGGAATTAGAGGTGTTATTGAGATAAAGAATCTATTATTTTGGTATAACTAGATCCTATAAGAATATATGGAAAATTTTCATTCAAGTAAATATTGCTAACATGAAAATTGAATTTTTATATATATGCTTTCGTAGATTTTCACGGGTGTAGTTATGCTGGTAATGCCATCCTCAGGTGTTTTCCCGTGTATATAGCATGGAATTGTTATACCGGTCATTGCAAACTTATACATGGAACATTTTGAAACCAACGCCCTAGACAAATCTGAACACAAACCCAAACTCTGGCTCAGATATGTAGATGACACTTTTGTAATTTGGCCACATGGGAAAGAAAAACTGAACAACTTCCTCACACACCTCAACTCCCTACACCCCAAAATACAATTCACCATGGAAATAGAAGCTAACAACCAACTTTCTTTTCTAGACGTCCTAATCTACAAAAAACCTAATGGCTCCCTGGGACACACCATCTACCGGAAAAAAACACACACCAACCGCTACCTAAATGCAATCCCATCACCACCCTGCACAGATAAACTCTGTAGCCAAAATCCTCATACACAGAACCAAACGCCTAGCTGACAAAGACCACCTGAAAACCGAATTACACTTCCTCACAAATACATTAATATCCAACGGATTCCGAAGAAAAACAATCACCAAACTAATCCAACAAGAGACACCCCCCAAGAACCAATACAAAGAACAGAAAAATGGCACTGCCCTCATCCCATACATTAAAGGTACCACAAACAAAATCAGCAAAAGTCTCCACAAGCACATCAAGACAGCCTTCAACACCGACCAAAAAATAACCAATATCCTAAGGAACCCGAAAGACAAGATCCAGCTAGAAAACCAAGGAGTCTACAAAATTCCATGTAAAAGCTGCCCTGCCACTTACATAGGACAAACCAACAGAAGGATTAGTGCACGTATTGCTGAACATAAAAATGCATTAAAAAATCATCCTAATACCTCATCTCGCTAGCAACATTTCAAAACTACAGGACATGACATTGACTTTCAAGGAACTAAAATGATCTCCAAGGCGGAACAGCTCAACAGGAGAATAATCAGAGAAGCCATTGAAATAGAGAAACAATCTAACAGCATGAACAAACGTGATGATACCTCCCGCCTACCAGACATCTGGAAGCCAGCATTGACCAGCAGACGAGCCCCACCCTCCACCCAAGCCGTTGAAATTCAAAACAAGGAGAAACATACAAATGAGACCAATCAGCATCAATCTACCAGTCATGATGCAGCTGCACAGCCAATCAACCCACTCACAACAATAGTCAGCACTCCACCCCCCCCACCAAGATTTAAAGAGGGACGATGCCTCCGCAGTCACAGTCACAGACAGAAGCCTGCCTGATGATGACAAGTGAGATCTTGTCGAAACGTTGCAATAACATTTCTATGCCTTATACACGGGAAAATCCCCGAAGCCAGCAATACCAGCATACCTACACCCGTGAAAATCTACGAAAACAAATATATATATATATATATGTGTGTGTGTGTGTGTGTGTGTGTGTGTGTATATATGTATGTGTGTGTATGTGTGTGTGTGTGTTAGTTTTATGAGCTGATCAATAAATAAATCAGAGAGACTAGTATATTGATCAGCTCATAAAACTAACACACATATTTAAAAAAATCACACAATGGAATTCATGGCTTTCTGTCTAGATGGTCTCTGGTGATGAGCCGAAAGGCAGAAAAGGAAACAGTATGTTTCCTCCCTTAATTGGGGCCCTAACAGGGTGTTGTGGAATAATTATTTATATATATATATATATAATTCCTCACACACCTCAACTCCCTACACCCCAAAATACAATTCACCATGGAAATAGAAGCTAACAACCAACTTCCTTTTCTAGACGTCCTAATCTACAAAAAACCTAATGGCTTCCTGGGATACACCATCTACCGGAAAAAAACACACACCAACCGCTACCTAAATGCAATCCCATCACCACCCTGCACAGATAAATAAGAGCTTATAAGCTCGAAATAGATCTATCCTGGTCTCTTCTAATTTAATTTATTGATCAGCTCATAAAACTAACACAATTATATAATTATATATATATATATAATATATATACAAACATACACATACATACATACAAACATACAAACATACACATACATACACACACACACACACACACACACATATATATATGTTTTATGAGCTGATCAATAAATCAATCAGGGAGATCAGCTCATAAAACTAACACACATATTAAAAAAAATTACACTCTCCTCATTCTATGAGAGTTATGCTAAACCATTGTTGGCAAGGCTTGTTTCGTTAGATGGTCATTTAGGGTCTGCTAATAGGTTGTCACCTGTCAGCTATATCTCTGCTATAATATTAACCCTGGAGAGTTTTTTGGGGGGTCACAATTACCTTTTTTGTCATTATGACTTTTTCCTGCCCTATCAATTTTTTTCTTGAAGGTCTTACCACTTTTCCTTTAATCCACTAGCCTCATGGATTTCAAGCATATAATATTTACATTAGGTGTTTCTTCTCTTTTAATGTGGTACATGAGTGTTAGTTAAGGACTGGTTAATTTAGATGTGAGTATCATATGAATTTTTTTTACTCAGAGATCTAGCATCACTGCAAAACTATGAAAAATAGAAATTCATGGGTGTCGGCATCTGATAGCATCTAATGTATTTTCTTCTCACCTTTCTAATGCTTTTGCTGCCATAAGGAGCTGGTAATGGACTCCAATATCTGTACTTTATAGTAGCTGGCAGCACTAAAAGCATGCTGGACACCTGAAAAACTAGAATGGAATACTAACTTTCGAAAATGTCTACGTTAAAAATACTCAGTACAGTCTTTTCAAAGCAGTTGCAGAATGTAAAATGGGGAACTAGTAGTCAGCTCAAGTGGAAAGGAAAAGCTACAAAGTAGGATGCTACAAAAGGAACACATTGGAGGAAATGGTAATATCAGATTAAGATCTGGATTGTAATTATATAGAAGCAGAGATATAGAAAAGTTGAGCTTTCTGCTATCTTCTGGTAGGCATCCAGATTTTGCAGTCCAAAGCTTATATCAGACCTTCATATGGGAAAGAAAGTAGAATGGAAAATACTTGAGAGAAAATGGTCAGTAAAATATTATTTGATCTAAGTTACATAAGAAGTTCTCTAAGTGGCAATAAAGAGCCAATTCAAGATACATCATGCTATGGGTCTTTATTAAACCTTACAACTGTCTATATTTCACTACATAGAAAATAATGAAAGATTTTTTTGGGATATTATGTAAAGTAAGGTGACCATCATGATTACTGTTTAAGCCAGTTGCTTGCCATTAGCCATGCCCCTACATTTTGCTGAGACCTTTTTGCAATAAACATATTTGAAAGTAGTATTATTGTCCATTTGCTGAAATGGTTGGACCGGGCAAGAAACTTGTTCTTTTAACGCCAAAGAACGTATCTTTTAAGATACTGCTTCACTTATGCCATCACATGCCAGCAAAATAATGCTTAGGATCATTCAATGTAGTTTACAGCCCACGTAGAAAAAGAGATGCCATGTTTAAGCTGGATTTAGAAAACACCAGAGAAAACAAAACATTACTCCTGATGCTCTCTGAATAATTGAGAAAGCCAAAGAATACAAAAAGGAAGTCAGTATGTGCTTCATTGATTACAGAAAGGCCTTTTATTGTGTTGATCATGTTAAGCTGTGGAATATCCTTAGAAGAATGGGAAACCTCAGAACATTTTGTTGTCCTCATTCAACCTACACACAGGACAGAAGCCACAGTATAGGCAGAACAAGGCTAAACAGACTAGCTCCAGGTTGGCAAAGAAGTGAAACAAGGCTGTATTCTCCCCTTATTTATTCAACCTATATAGTGAATATATTACATTAGAGGAAATTTTATTGAAAAAAGATGAGTCTGGTTTTAAAACTGGAAAAAGAAATATCAATGATCTGCGCTAAGCTGATGGTGCTATTCTGATAGCCAAAAATGGGAAAGATTCCCATGGTCTAGTAATAAAAGTCAAATGAAAAAATGGGATTAAAATTAAATATAGAGTACACCAAATCAATGAAAACAGGCACAACAATTAGTGTTGGAACTGATAATGAAGATAGTTAAGTGGTAGAAAGCTTTTGTGTTTTAGGACCCGTAAAGTAACACGCAATTAAAAAGCATGTTGCATGCTAGCATTTGATAAGGCCTTGGGAGAAAAACATTCAAATACCATGCTGTGTTTATACCAACAAAGATCAAAGAGCAAGCCATTCCTGTGATACAAAATGGAATGAAAAAAGACTTTGAAGATGTAAGACAGGAAGGGTACTGATGTTCTTGAACTTTGGTGTTAGAGAAGATCCCTGAGAATATTGTGGGATAGCCAACTAAACAAACAAACAAACAAACAAACAAACAAACAAACAAGCAGACAAACAGATCGTCAAACAAATTATCCCAGAGATTTCAAGGTACAAATGACCAAGCTCAAATTATCCTACTTTGGACACATTACACAAAAATCTAGCTCTATGAAGAAGGTTGTAATGCTAGGAAAGATGGAATGAAAGCGAAAAGGATGACCAGCAGCAAGGGTGGATGGCTTTAGTTACAGTAGTAATGAGTGTACCTGAAAAACCAGGTTAGAACAGAACATCATGGAGAAAATGTATGTAGTTGCTAATGGTCAACATCAATTTGAGGGCACATAATCAATCAACCAGTCATATATCCCAGCTTCTATGATTGCATGTGTGCATATCTGATTTCCGAGTTTTGAGATTTGAGGATTTTTTCAAGATATCACAATAAGAGAGTGCTTTTAGACCAAATTCTTAAAAAAAAATTAGCACCAGAAAAATCCAACTTGTCAAGAACTTGGAAAATAAAAGAGATATACTCTCCTTATTTCCTGCAGAAGTGTCCTGGTACAACCACATCTCTCTCCTATGCCACTAGAATCAATAGATGTTAAGCAAA
Organism: Rhabdophis nuchalis; assembly: GCA_039707465.1. Taxonomy (NCBI): domain Eukaryota; kingdom Metazoa; phylum Chordata; class Lepidosauria; order Squamata; family Natricidae; genus Rhabdophis; species Rhabdophis nuchalis. The sequence continues at coordinate 202,920,223 of CM077644.1, read as the reverse complement.
CGTACTTCTCAACCCAATGTTTCTTTCAGTACACAGATTTTAGCTAGACCTTTCCACTATTGCCAGGGAGGAAAAGCTCTAGCAAGCATTTGATCTATTATCAGCATATTTGACCTTGCCTTGTCTGAGCTTGCTCTATTATTTTGCTTGTCTTGAGTGATTCTACTTTGTTGGAGTAGAATTCTAACTATGGGCACTAGTTGTATCACAATTTATACACTTCCATACCAGCCATTTGTTGTATGCAAGGACCAGTGATGGGTTTCAAAAATTTTTAGAACCTCTTCTGTAGGTGTGGCCTGCTTTGTGGGAGTGGCTTGCTGGCCATGTGACCAAGTGGGAGTGGCTTAGCAGTTGTGTGACTGGGTGGGCATGGCCAACTTGTAAAATGTGGTGAAACTCACTTAACAAGGCTCTTGCTTAGCAACCAAAATGTTGGCTCAGAAACTCTGGCATTTGAAGCACGCAAGTCTTAAAGTTGTCAAGTTACAAGACCTTTGCACCCCTAACCCTTTAGAAAAAAAACCCCAGGGGTGTTCAAATTTGACAGCTTTAAGGCTTGTGGACTTCAACTCCTAGAATTCCTCCTCTCGCTCTTCATCTTGATGATGTGTGGATGGGTGGGGAGAGGGAGCTGGAACCGGTTCTAAATGGCACTGTAGATTTGTGGAACCTCTTCTATAGAAGAGGTTAGAACTGGCAAGAACCCACCCCTGGCAAGGACAAACAAAAGGAGCAGAAGTTGTTTCAAGAGTGGTTTTTATTATTGTGGTAGATAATAACAGAATCCTAAGAGCCAGTCAGACACTTTCTCTATTACATTTTATACCAAACAAAAGAAACATGAGGTTATTTTGTTACTTTCTCATCTTTTTGATCTTTTCTATAACAGACCATCTCTTCCCAATTCCCACTTTTCTCTCCATCACATTAGGTGTCCATAATTTGAATGTACAAAATCATCCATTTCCAACTCACTGAAAGAAATCTAACCTAACTGTATGTATACAGTATATGTATGTGTTTAGTAGAAACACAACTAAACTATCTTTTAGATTTAACAAGAGATCAAAATAAAGTGGAGTTAAAATAGTATTTATATTAAAAAACAGTAAAACCCAAAATAGATAAAAGGTGTTTTCATAATTTACTGAAAACGATCAGAAATGAGGCTAATCTAATTTTCCATAGGAAGATATTTCGCAATTGAATCACTTTTGGGATATTTGAGCCCTTTCAAGATAGCCTGTAAAAGCTCACTCTTTCTATGAAAATTATGCCCTTTGTTACTTGTATTCAAGCATCTACTATTTAACAGGAAAACATTCAGCAAAAAACAAACAAACTTACAACCCTGAAATACACCTTATCCAATTTATCTTTGCTCTTGTCACTAGATCTAGCAACCCACTATTGCAAGGCAAAAAATATTCATGGTATCCAATCAATTGATGACTTCAACCTTAGAACAATTCAGAGAAAAATAATCGAAACAACAACAATAACAACAATCCAGAATTGAGAAGAAAGCAACAGGCAGTAAGTGTCACCTATGCAAAGAAGCTAAAATATATAGTAGCCCCCCCCCCTCCCCCGGTAAACTGCTTCAAGAAGATCACACAGATTGACTACAAGTAGTGGCATGACAAAGTAGTAACAATGGTGCATTGGATGATCTGTAAGAAATACCATTTTCCGAAAACAAGAACTGATAGGACCATAAAATAGAGAAAGTAATAGAATAAAAAGGTAAAGTGCTCTGGGGATTTAGAATTCAAACAGTCAGGCACCTGACACATAACAGCTCAGAGACTGTGACAATAGGTTTAACACCATAAAACATCAACATAGCCTATCCCATCAACATAGCCTATCCCATCAACATAGCCTATCCCATTTTAAAAACTTTTTCCCATTCTCATGTTTTTTTGGGTTAAATGTTATATTGTATAAAATGTAATATAAAATTAAAAAAAATTGTTGCATTTCTAAAATTCAATAGAAATAGATATATCTTGAAGGAAGTTCCTTAAGTCATTACTACCCAATCATAAGAATTAGAACAAAGAACATAGAATAATAGGGTTGGAGGGACTCTGGTCCAAATCCCTGCCCATGGCAGGTGATCCCATATTATTTTGGATTTTCTTTGGTTTCAATGTGATGGAAACATTTGATCATAGATAGAATAATAGAACAGAATAAGAATCAGAACAATTTTGCTTCTATGATTGTCACTAATATACATATTACCAAAACACTGTGACATATAAGCAGGAAAATTAATTTTGAACCAGCCCAAAGCTGTAGAAATCAAAAATAATAATTAGAAAGAAAAATATCCTGACATAGGAGGGGCTTTTAGTGTTATGAAGGTATTTGTTGATACATTCATCTATCAGCAGGCCAAATCGTGCCTTTAATATTCACAAAATAAGATTAATTGCAACTGATTGTTACATTTAAGCCACCAATGAAATGAAAGGTCTCATCCTGATGTATCTAGTTGCCTTATATGTTCATTCTGCTCTAATAACTTACCCGCAGTTTTTAAATTTTTAAGTTAAAAACATCAGTCTGAAATTGTTTTAATATTTAAGTGAGAGCCAATCTAGACGTCATAGTCATCTATTTTTAATCAATATTCTTAGAATTGAAAGAAAACATCTTTTTATTTATAAAAAGGATCCATGGATCATGTTCTACATCTGGACCCATATTACAAAAAAGAAATTGGTTTATTCCCATTCTCCCATTATTCCATCTTTGAGGACGATTTTTATGCCATCATTCTGTACCCACATTTTCAACTCACTTTTCTCTGATATCTTTCCTCCCATCAAAAAAGTAAAGCAATTACAAGCAATTAAATAAACTTCTAAAAAGCAAGATATTTTGTTTAAGTTTCACCTCACTTAAAAATGTAATTTAAATTTCTTTTCTTAAAAAAGAAAATTATTAGCAACAGTTCAATATTTATGAATATTATGAATAGTCCCGAGACTGGAGAGAAATGTATACCAATGTGTTCAAATATTTTAGACCATATTTTGCATTGTTATAATAGGTTATTGACTTAAGGGACTAAGGTAGTATTGAATTTATACTACCGGTTTAAGGAACTAAGGTAGTATTGAATAATAGCTCTGTGATTCATGTTTATTGTATATGCCTAAGGTTCATTCACCCCAAGCAATTTAGTCAATAACCAATTTTTATATATCTCCTTCAAAATTCTAAACTAACAATCTCTGCTGTTTTTTAAAAAAAAATATTTTAGAAACAGACTAACATTTCCCATAGAAATCAATATGGGTATGATCTATTAGCCTAAAATTTGAAGCACTGCAGTGCAGACATATTAAAAATATTGATTTCACAAGCTACTGAGTTGTGATTGACTTTAATGTTTGTAAGCAGCAATAACAGAATTTCAATGAGTGAAACTAAGTTTTGATTAAAATTATAGATCTTTTTAAAAAAATTGACTGGTTTACTATTTAAAGTATATTAGATACTTTGTCACAGAGCAGTAGTAAGTACATATCTTATAAATATTTTAATCCATTGCATTATATATCATCAACTTTCAATATTATAACATTTCTTTACCAGTTCTGAGGTCAAAATTTCATTCTTGCTTTGCTTCTTTGTTATGCTTTTTCAACTTTCATTTCAGAAATGTAAATGATTTGATCCCATCACTAGGCCTAAAACTCAACTCAACTCAGGAAAATTTGTTTATATTTTCCAACTAATGCCACATATTTTAAAGAATTTTATATTTTCTGTTTCATGTCTATTCTTAGTAAAATTATAAACACAACAAAAATGGCATGCAAGGGAACCTTTTGTGCAATAGATTGCTATTTACTGTGTAGAACTACTTTAAAAAAATATTTTATTTATTTCTTACATTGAAAATAATAGCATAAAGGTCTAAAAACTGAGCTACTTGAACAGTCCTTAGTATAGATTTATAGCCAAAGATTTAAACTTCACTGAAATCAAAAGGACCCTTTAAATAGCTTTAGAATGATAAATTTAGAATTCTTTTTAGAAGGATTGCCTTGATAGCCTCTTACTGAAGAATTATGAATAGCCTAATGAATTGTTTAAAGCTCAAGAGCTTGAGCTTTTTTTGAACTGCAGTCTCTTTCATCAGATTCATGATTATTTTTGTAAGCAAACATAGGCGTATTGCCCAAAATAAAATGATGAACCTCCACTTCTTCTAACAAAACCAATTTCATGTACCTTAATGATTTGCCTAATATCTTGGGCAATGATACTTCATCCCATTAGTCTTTAGTGGTGTATTACAAATAGTCACTTATACCCAGTCTACAACAGCTAGATCACATAACAGAAACCTAGAGACTAGACACGCAGCAAACCTAAACACTGACTTTTGGTATGTTGGGTAAGTTTTCATTTATTTATTCTTTGTCTAGTCACTAGTGCAACATGCATCATATTTGCCATTTTTTTCTTCACTCTAATGAAGGGGTCAAATTCAAGGCCCAGGGCCTGGATCCGGCCCATGGGATGCTTAGATCTGGCCCACGAGGCTCTCCTGGAAACAGTGAAGGACCGGCTTCCAGTGCCTCTGCCAGCTAAAACAGATCTTGGGAGAGCCTCAGGCAGCTCTCCTGAGCTCCGTTTTCATTGGCAGAGAATTGCAGGGAGCCGCCACAGCCAAAAATGGAGCTTGGGAGCCCATTTTTGCTGACAGAGCGCTCAGGCCACCACAGGCTCCTCTGACATGATGAGGTTGAGCTGGTCACACCCACCAAGGCCACACCCACCTCCCCCCCCGCAAAGATCAAAGACAACCCTGATGCGGCCCTCAATGAAATCAAGTTTGACACCCCTGCTCTAATGGAACAAACAAGTCAGGCTTTCTGTAAAGGAATAAAGAGACATAAATATGATATCATCAATGCCAATTTCCAAAAACCAATGAAGCTTTAAAGTAGATATTCTTGAATTTCAGAGAGGAACTCCACTGAACCCTTAAACATTTTAATACTCACATGGCTTATACTGGGAAAGGGTATTTAATTACAGATTATTAATACCAAGGTAATATTTATCTTATTATCAAATGTTTTATTAATATGCATGGTTAACTTTCAGTTCTTCCTGAATTTTATTTTGCTTTTTACTCTATCTTTGATAATCTTTGCTACGTCCACTATTGAAATAAGCTTGACAAATACCATTAGATCTGAAATTCTGCATGTTTTTTAAAAATTAGTTTCAGAAGTGATTTATGAAAATGAGATTTAATAAAATAATGAACAAAGACTAAAACAGAAGACATATTCCACTTGCATTATCAATAAATTAGATTTGAATTTTTTATAAATTATACTACAATAATAACTCCATCAAAGGTTTAGAGGCCAAAATCAGCAAATAATTTCTATAATAGACAATATTTACATTTATTGAGCCGAACATTAAAAGGAATAAATATTAATCAAGTTGCAGATAATTTCTTCATTTACCATCTTATAGAAAAATATATTTCATTAGAAGCTTATTTAACATTATTAATTGAAAGTATCATAAAATTTAAATTTGATTTTCATGTTTTCTCTTTACAGTGTTAATTTAATAATAGATATTGCACAAAAACAGTCACATGCCACATACCTTTAAGACAATGCTTTTATAAATTGCAAATAGAGGATGGCATGTGCACTAATAAATTCCAGAATAAATTGCATTTAATTGGATAAATGGCCTAGATATTAATATATAGAATACATATTCCAATCTGATGGACCAATGTATCTCAAAATGTAACCTATAACTTATATATAACTTCTTGAATTTCTCATAGCTTTCAAAATTGACTACATTTTTCCAATCATATGTGTACCACAATTTTTTGTGCTCCTTTTATATATTTTTACTACTGTAATCTATGCAATCTATTCCATAAATTAAATAAATTTCTGAATATTTCTTGCTTTTAAAAAAAAATTCTAAACCTCAATAATTTCATTGCCAAAAACAGAGATTTATTTATTTCACTAATTAAGATGTGTCCTTTCATTTGGAACAAAGACTGTCTAAGATAATGAATAAAATAAAAAGATAGACAAAAATATAATAATAAATATAAATTCAGAAATAAAACGCCATGGGTATCGTACAACACCAAAAACATCAATAAAACAGCAGCATACTAATATACATTAATTGAAATCAATTTGATGCAAGTTTATTTTTCAAGCCAATCAAAGAAGCCAACCAAGCATTTCTTGAGTGTGAGTATAAAAGACTTGTGGGTATTACTGAGACTCACCAACCTAGCTGATGAAGCAATGCCTCTGATACTTACCTTAAAAAACAAACAGTTCTGTGAATACATATAATTCTTCAAAATGCTTGGCATCAAATCACTGATCGCTTTACATGTTTTATGCTTTGAGTGGGTTCTGGAACTGTCCTGGCACTTTATACACCTAGTACATGCAACTTATTACTCCAATAAGCACACAAATTGCTGTATTTTGCAACAATTGCTATTCTTTAAGTATTTTCATACACCCATACAGAATACCTTCCAAAAGTTTAATCTAAATATAGCCAGCATAAATATGATAAAACCCAGATCTAATCTTTTCTAGAATGGATTACAGCTTGAATATACTAAAATAGAAAAATATGTCCCATCACTACCTGTCCTTTTACAGGCAATAATGAGTCAAAAGAACTTCCAAGGTACAAATGTGACCTTTTATGTAGAGTGTAACTACATTCAGAACTGATTGCACCTGCCTATCCAGATTACTTAGTGTTTCTGCCTGCAGCACCTCTTTGCTGTCTGGCTTAGCTATGGCTTCTCTGCACCATCAGTCTCCATACATTATTGAAAACTTGCTCAGCTTCTTGGAAATGAAGTCAACAGGCCTGCATATGCTTCAAAATATATGTTGGAAGACTGGATAGTATTTGATATAGATCTATTTATATGCAAGTTAGCATTTTATCTCCAAAATGCAATGCAAATTGATCACCTTCAAATAGACCTAAATGCCATTTCAAGTAGAGTCTTGCAATTTTAAATTGCTCGGGGCCTAGTTATATGCGGGACCGTCTCCTGCCCCATACATCCCTTAGACCGATACGCTCCCACAGAGAGGGCCTTCTCAGGGTGCCGTCGGCTGGACAATGCCGACTGGCGACACCCAGGGGAAGAGCCTTCTCTGTGGCGGGCCCTGCCCTTTGGAACGACCTACCCCCTGAACTCCGGACCATCACCGACCTCCGCCTCTTCCGCCAATGTCTAAAGACATACTTTTTTCATCAAGCCGGCCTAGCCTAACCTCCCATGGGGACTTTTAGAAAAGTTTTAAATTGGGTTTCAAATAATTGGTTTTAGCATAGGATTGGGATTATTTAATATATATTTTAAATTATTTATTCATTTTCTATTTTGTATATCTTTTTAAATTTCCTGTGCGCCGCCCTGGGTCCTCTGTGGAGAAGGGCAGAATATAAATGTAATAAAATAAATAAATAAATAAATAAATAAATAAATAAATAAATAAATAAATAGCTCCAATGGATTATAATATGTAGACGCACACAAAAAGGAACAAAAAATAATAGAATAACTGCCCCCTCCATTAATCCTTGCTTATAAGTCTTCTACAAATTACCCTCAAGTAATTAACACAGTTGTTTCATTTCCTTCAGTTTTTAGAATACTGAGAATATGGTACATGGCTGTGATGGCGAACCTATGGCATATGTCTGCTGGCACGTGTGCCTTTGCCCTAGGTCAGATCTCTGTGGCGTTTCTTTCATGAGTTTCCGTTTCCCTGCAAATGATGAAACAGAAGCTCATGAAAGAAAAAGATCTTACTTCTTGGGCTGTTCCACCTTCTGCTGGCCAGCTGGTCTTCGGGTCTCTGCTGCGTATGCACGCATGTCTGTGCATGCAGTCATGCATGCATGCATTTGCACATGTCCATGCACGCACACATTTGTGTGTGTGTGCGCGCACGCACACCTTTCAATTTGGACAGACACGTGTGCATAGTTTGGGCACTCTAAAAGTGTCTAAAAGGTTAGTCATTACTGGTATAGGGCTACTACACAAGTAGTACCTGGGTTATAACCATTCATTCAGGAGCTATTCAAAGTTAGTGACCCTTTTGGTTTTGGTTATTGCAGTGTGCCCATGGTCATGTAACTGTGTTGACATTGCAGCAAGCTATAGTCATGTGATTTCCAGTATTTCCTGCTGGCTTCCCAGAAGCAAAGTCAATGATTATGTGAAATTATCTTGCATGTTTCTTGTTTAATAAAGCAGCCAGGACAGCCATAACTGCTGATGAACGCAATCATTTGACATTGTATTTTATGACCAGATTGTTTAGTGATGATAATTCTGGTCCCAATTGCCACCATAATCTGAGGACCACTTGTACTGTTTATAAACAATTTAAATGCCATTCATTTTAATCATCCTTATGGTAATCTTTTCTGGACTTGGCAAGACCAACCTGTGGATGAGATAGCTGGATTACTGGGCCATAGAGTGCTACTGGTAAACACTATGTCCATAATGATTTGGTTGTGGCGATGGATGAGTGGGGAGATCTAACATATATTACTGAGATATGGCTGAGTAAAATCAGCAATAGTACTCTGAATTCTACCTAGCAGACTTTTTGGTCTTGTACTAGGGCTAGAGAGGGCTGTAATATCAATTTATTGTGAGACCTTATCTGTGATACAGGGTTCCTGTAGTGGCAGGTTGTGAGTATGAAGTTGAAGCACAGAAAAAAGCTAGGGTTTCTGCTGGTATATTGGTTACCTTACCGTCAACAGGGCTCCTCCATGAGTTTCTGGACTTAGTTTCTGGATTGGTGATGCAGATTCCTTGTCTTTTGGTTTTTGGAACTTCAACTTCTATTTTACAGATGCTGGGTCAATTTTGGTCTGAAATTGAGTCTTTTCTAACACAATTCTTGGCATCCCTGTGTCTCTAGTCTTCCTAGGGAGAGGTAATCCCCTGAACCTAGATAATGATTAATGTTCTATTACAGTAAGACATAATTTTGATAGTTTTGAAGGAGGCTGTGGTACATACATTCCTTGAGGTCCACTTTGGATCCAAAGGTATTGGACAACTATTGCTCAGTCTCAGTCAACCAAAGAGCGCCACAAATAAATTATTTATTTGGACTGCCTTCAATCAGGGTTCAAACTCAGAAATTGCATGTAGACAGTACGGATTTTAGTAGATGTCAGGCAGTACATGCATCCTAATCTTTTTAAGGTCCCTGTAGTCTTTGATATTTTGACTCTGGTATCCTTCTGGATACCCGCAGAAGTTGAGGAGTAAGAGCACTGTATTGCAGTGGTTCTGGTCCTTCCGTGGTTGTGGTTCCAGTCAGTGCTGGTGGAATAAGAGATCATTCCAATGGCTACTTGGGGTGCCACAAAGATCAGTTCTCTTCACCTATTTGGACATTTACCTGAAATCTCAGGGACATTTGGAGTTAACTAACATTGATATATCATACTCAGCTGTACATTACTATCCCAAGCCAGACTGGTAATGCTGTTATAATCCTGTCAGTGTTTAGAGGTTGTAAAAATCTGTATGGAAGACAGCAGGCTTAAATTGAATCCTGGGAAGATGAAATTATTTGTCTATTAGCTTTCCTTGTTACAGTGATTTATTGGATGAGATGTCCTTACTCCTGAAGAACAAGTGTACAGCTCCTACTAAAACTGCAGGTAGAGGTATGACTGACGTGGAGGGGGCGGGCTTTCACCAACTTCACAGGGTAAAACCTATTGCAACTCTACTAGGAGAAGGCAAAAAATAGCTGCATTTTTTCATTGAAACTGGCCTGGCCAGTTCAATCTACTCCGGATAAATTATTAGTTAATTTTAGGGAGGTGAGGCCCCAGGTCCTGAGCACTGTACTGTTCTTTGGGACAGCCTCCTAATGGAACCTAACTGTCTTCTGACAACAGAGCCCTTTTGGAAAACATTTGGCCTTTATTCCACCTTTGGTTTGGTTGATTTAATTTTGTTAGGTTTTTTATCTGTAAGCACTGAACGTTCTTAGGGATTCAGCAGTCCATAAATGTAAAATAACAATAATAATTTAATATAAATAATAAAAAGCCATCAAGGAATAAATAGTAATATTTTATTTTAGGATTCTCAAGCCTTTTAGATTTGAGGCATGCTGAACTATGTAAATCAGAATCAGGACGAAAATACTGTGAATATAGTAGTTGAAAATATGTTACATTTCATTGTACATTAAAAAGGAATTATCTAGCTATTATACATAAAAACAGTTTCCAAGTAACATTTGGTTGCATAAATTCCAGAGTAAACTCAACATCAAAGGCATAAAATGCCTGGCAATTAAAAAAAAAGCTACTCCCAGTGTAAAGCAAAGCTTTGTGATATTAAAGCAGGTGGCTCTGACATCTGCAGTTACAAGTCAATTGAGAGTGTTAAGTTCTATCAAGAATTACTACTTTCAAGCATGGCTGGTGATTTTGGACAGCAGCACTTATGAAACCTTCAATCAGACTGTTCTATCACCACACATTTTCTAAAGCATCCCTGCTGTCAAAATTTGCAGGAGTTTAGAGAATTTAACCTTTAAGAAAGGTTAAAAATGTTGAAGATCGCTTCTGAGCAATTCTGTTGAATATTTTTGTTTCAAATAATAAAAAATAATTGTTACAATGCATAGTTGGCCCACAATGCAAATAATCTTTATGATTATTTGCTGAAGAACAATTATATAAAACCAAACTAAATTGTGAATCTTTCCATATGAATGATATGAGATTGACTGCAAATGTGAACACACCAAGGAACAACCATTACTGAATCCAATAAGATATATAATTAAGGAACAACCTAGGTATACTGTTAAAAATAAAACGTTTATAGTGTATAAAATTTCAGATTTGAACATTGGCCTAATTTCTCCATAGCCAAATATATAGAAAGTCAAATCATTTATTGGGAAAATAATATCAATAAATATTATATGATATTTGATCTAAATATCTGTAAATACACATTTAAAAAATTGTTTCTAGTCCCTCTAGGAGAGGGACTTCTCCGGGTGCCGTCCACTAGGCTATGCCAGCGGGCGACGCCCAGGGGAAGGGCCATCTCTGTGGCGGGCCCAACCCTCTGGAACGACCTTCCCCCCTAAATTAGAACAACTACGGACCTCCGCTCCTTCCGTCAAAAACTGAAAACACACTTTTTCTGCTTGGACGGCCTAGGTTAGTCTTCCGTTTATTAATTGGGTTTTTAAGGGGTTTAGCTTTTTAGTATTGTGGGTTTTTAGCGCAGGGATAAATTGTTTAATTTTCTATTTTATCTATCTATATGTATTTTATGTCTGTATTTTTTAATTTCCCTGTGCACCGCTCCGAGTCCCTTTGGGGAGAGGAAGCGGTCTATAAATTAAATATTATTATTATTATTATTATTATTATTATTATTATTATTATTATTATTATTATTATTATTATTATTATTATTATTATTATTATTATTATTGTGGGGAAAGTATATTTGTTTCTGGATTTCTCCTCTGAACTTTGAATCAGCTGCAGGACATATTCAAAATAAAACATTTTCTTCAAAATGTTTTGTAATTTTCTTTATTCACTGGCTTGATAAATGGAACTACGTGTATAAGAGTTGCCAGGCACTTTTAAACCTTTATTTCTTGTTTGTTTTGTAGAAAAAGAAATAAGAAGTGGCAGGTCTGGAAAAAAATAGCTTGGGTTTTCCTGAACAGCTTAAACCAAAACTACTTAGATTTAAGTATGGTTACTATTCTGGAAGTCTGTTTGGAAGTCCTTAAAAAAAGCTAAATTTTGACTTGCCTATGCTCATTTGATAGGGAAAAATTATCTTTCCCACCACAGCTTTTTAAAAGCCTTTCTTTTAAAAAAGATTTCTTTAAACACTCAATGAAGAAATTGTAGACATAAAAAACAACATAAGTACAAGAAATATCAAAAAGCAGAAAACATCATCATTACTTCTAATGTATCACTGAAGAGTTGAACTCAAGGGTTTGCTTATCACTAGCTTGGACTGTGGACTCATCCATACTTGGCTACAAAAACCCAATAATACCACTAGTCACTAGACTACTGGACTGCAAATGAGATGTCTGCTAATTTGGTTGTTGGTAGACATTTTATAAAGCCATCCATTTTCATACTTGAAATAATAGGTTATTTCAAGTTTCTGTTGTAAAAATGTCTTTTAACCAGAGAGGGCAAAAATAGACCTCTCATTGAAGCCTACTACTTATAGGAGATATCTCAGCTTCTCCTTGCACACCTCTGGATTTAAAGCAGTAGAATCCTATATACAATGTTTTTGATTATCTCCCTCTTGCTTCCATTTCTGATGGCTTCAGAAAGAACAAGAAGTGGGAAGGAAGAATTCTAAAATTGGGGTGGTTGAGGTAGGATAGCTCTTGTTGGCTGACATGCTCAGCTACTGACTGGCTAGGCTGATCTGCAATTATGTTCCTATTAAGCATTAATGAATTCCAAACAAAGTTAAATATATTTATATTGTTACATGGAATTCACAAATGGCAACAAAACATTCTGAATAGACACTATGCATTGGCAGATATTGGAATGGAGCAAACGTAGGTTGTGGAATACTTGACATAACTTAACATCCACTCACCTTATCATGTGTCCTTGGATCAATGAAATTTTAATGTTACAACAGGAATGCATATGCAGTATCCCATGACTGATTATCATAGTGAATAAAATTTTATCAACTAAGTAATTGATACATTGTCTGATTGTTAGGTAATTCTCCTATAAGAAATAACAGCATTAATTTTTTTATTAAGTTCTATGAAAAATAACCTGCACACAAAGAGGTAGTGAAAACGATATCCTATGGTCTACTGTAAAAAACCCACATTTGAATTCACACCTCAAGAAGTGTGGGTAACAGAAAAACATGACCATAAAAGCCAGTCCAACACAATACTACTAAAAAAGAAAAAGAAAAAAAACTAAGATTTCTTATTTTGAAACTGAAAATAAACTGAAAGACAAAAAGGTTAAGTACAAAAAATGGAAAGAGGGAACATAACTAGGGCAGAATATCAGTAGATAGCCTGAATCTGCAAAAATGGTTAGAAAAGCAAAGACTCAGAATAAATAAAAACGTGCAACAAAAGTCAAAGATAATAAAAGAAATTCTTTCAACATATAAATAACAAGAAAAAAGTCAAGAAAACACTCAGTCCACTAAAGCGAGAAGATGGCAAGGAAGGCATTACAGAGAAACCAGTGCTGCTTAACTCATTGGGTTAAAACATATGAAGAATGATTGCAGGAATTGGGTATGGCTAGTCTAGAGAAAAGAGGACTATGGATGACATGATATCAGTATTCCAGTATTTCAGGGAATACAAGGAAGAGGGGTCAACTTATTTTCCAAAGCATCAGAAAGCACGACAAGAAACAATGGATGGAAACTAATCAAGGAGAGAAGCAACCTGGAATTAAGGGGAAACTTCCTAACCGTGAGAACAATTAACCAGTGGCACAGTTTGCCTTCAGAAGTTGTGGGTGCTTCATCACTGGACGTTTCAAAGAAAAGACCGGACAGTTACCTGTCTGAAATGGTATAGGGTCTTCTGCTTGAGCAGTAAGTTAGACTAGAAGACTTCCAAGGTCCTTCCAACTCTATTTTGACCTTCTTTTAAAACCTTGATCTACTGTGAGCACTCTAGAAATGAAACATGACCATAATATTCAAATCTTTAGTTATATTTGACTACTTGGGGCAGGAGGACCGCAGAAATATAACTCATGCCCTCATAATTGCATGTCTGGATTACTATAATACAGTTATATGAAACTGATCTTGAAAAACACTCCAACCTAACCACCCCAACGATGCCGTTGAAGTGATGTCCCAGTATCTGGAGGCCATGCGGGTCTGGATGGGGAGGAACAAGCTTCGACTCAATCCGTCCAAGACCGAGTGGCTGTGGTTTCCGGCGTCTCGATATAGCCAGTTAGTTCCATCTCTGGCTATCGGGGGCGAGTCATTAGCCCCCGCGGAAAGGGCCTGCAACTTGGACGTCCTCCTGGATTCTCGGCTGTCCTTGGATGACCATGTGACGGCCGTGGCCAGGGGGGCATTTTATCAGGTTTACCTGATATGCCAGTTGCGCCCCTTTCTAGATTGGGACGCCCTACGCACGGTCACTCAAGCCCTCGTCATTTCCCGCCTGGACTACTGCAATGCTCTCTACATGGGGCTCCCCTTGAGATGCACCTGGAGACTCCAGCTAGTGCAGAATGCGGCCGCGCGGGGGATTCTGGGAGTTTCACGGTACTCCCGTATAACACCTCTCCTGCGCGAGCTGCACTGGCTGCCTGTGGTCTTCCGGGTGCGCTTCAAGGTGTTAGTAACCATCTTCAAAGCGCTCCATGGCACGGGTCCTGGCTATTTGCGAGAGCGCCTCCTGCCCCATACCTCCCTTCGACCTGTCCACTCCCACAGAGAGGGCCACCTCAGGGTGCTGTCTGCCGGTCAATGCTGGCTGGCGACCCCCAGGGGGAGGGCCTTCTCTGTGGCGGGTTCCGGCTCTCTGGAACGACCTGCCCCCCGACCTTCGCACCATCATGGACCTACACATCTTCTGCTGGGCGCTTAAAACACATTTTTCCCATCTGGCTGGCCTGGCATAGATCAAGGGTTTAATTTTAAATTTAACATTTTAATTGTTTTAACTACTTTTAGCACAGACTTAACTATTTAATGTTATTTTATTGTGTCTATTTGTTGTGGGTTTTTATTCTTTCTGTGTACCGCCCTGAGTCCCATTAGGGAGAATAGGGTGGTATATAAATTTGAAAAATAAATAAATAAATACTCAGAAATTCAGTTATTACAAAATATGGACTTTTGTTTATTTGCTAATACTCATCACCAAAAACATTACACATTTATTCAAATTATACAATTCAAGCTGCTACCTATTACATCTTAAGCTCTACATGGTTTGACATGGAAATTCTTGCAGGAACCCATCTTTATTTGTGGAAATGACTAATAAATGGTTTAGAATAGGGTGAAACACTGTTATTAAGACTGGGTTGTGTTTTGTCTCAAAACTATTTTATCTCCTTGTCAAAGACAGATAGAAAACTCTTGGCTTTATTGGAACATCTGTGATAAAACACAAAGGTATTCTTAGTCTAAATTTATAAGTGGCTGATTTGTCAGGCAAGTTTGTTACTGCTATATGGTCTGTATGTTTACATAACAAGGTAACCAAAGGTGCTGAAGGAAATAGGAGAGAATCTAAGAGAGGCCTAGAGAAAGGAGGGATGTGCAAAGGATGACCTCAGAAGGCGCTCTGGAAGGGGACTAGGTCCTAATTTTTATTTATTTTATTTAATTTATATCCCGCCCTTCTCCTTATTAGGCCCCAGGGCGGCGCACAGGCATATTAAAAACCACAATAAAAAAACAATACACATCGTTAAAAACATATTAAATTATTTAAACCCGTGCTAAAAAACCCATTTAAAACCCTGCCTGATTATAATTTATCCATAAAAAGTCAGAAACGGGGGGCTATGCTAGGCCAGCCTGTTGGAATAAAAACGTCTTAAGACGTTGGCGGAAGAGGCGGAGGTCCGAGATAGTGCGTAGGTCGGGGCTAGGTCATTCCAGAGGGCCGGGCCCACCACAGAGAAGGCCCTTCCCCTGGGTGTCGCCAACCGGCATTGCCTGGCCGACGGCACCCGGAGAAGACCCTCTCTGTGGGAGCGGAGCGGACGAAGGGATGTATGGGGCAGGAGGCGGTCTCGTATATAGCTAGGCCCCAAGCCATGGAGCGCTTTGAAGATGGTCGTCAACACCTTGAAGCGCACTCAAAAGGCCACAGGCAGCCAGTGCAGCTCGCGCAGGAGAGGTGTTATGTGGGCTTGCCTTGGGGCACCCAAAATCACCCGCGCGGCCGCATTCTGCACTAACTGTAGCTTTCGAGTGCACCTCAAGGGGAGCCCCATGAAGAGAGCATTACAGTAATCCAGCCGAGATGTCATAAGCGCTTGAGTGACTGTGCGAAGGGCCTCCCGATCCAGTAAGGGGCGCAACTGGCGTATCAGGCATACCTGATAAAACGCCCTCCTGGCCACGGCCGCCACATGGTCCTCCATGGACAGCCGGGAATCCAGGAGGACGCCCAAGTTGCATGCCCTCTCCACGGGGGCTAGTTGTTCGCCCCCAATGGCCAGTGTTGGACTTATCTGGCTGAACCGGGGTGCCGGAAACCACAGCCACTCGGTCTTGGACGGGTTGAGCTTGAGTTTGTTACTATCCATCCAGATCCGTACGGCCTCCAAACACCGGGACAGCACCTCGACGGCATCGTTGGAGTGATTTGGGGTGGATATGTACAGCTGAGTGTCGTCAGCATACAGATGGTACTCCACCTCAAAACCACGGATGATCTCGCCCAGCGGCTTCATGTAGGTGTTGAACAGAAGTGGCGAGAGGACTGACCCCTGAGGAACCCCACATATGAGGGGCCTCGGGGACGATCTCTGCCCTCCTGCCAACACCCATTGCGACCGACCAGAAAGGTAGGATGAGAACCATTGCAGAACGGTACCTCTCAGCCCCAACCCCCCCCCCCCAATCGGTGCAATAAGATACCATAGTCGATGGTATCAAAAGCCGCTGAGAGGTCTAACAGGACTAGGATAGAGGAGTAACCTCTATCCCGTGCCCCCCAGAGATCAAATGGGTTGGGGTTAGATCAGGGGTGTCAAACTTAATTTAATTGAGGGCCGTATCAGGGTTGTGTTTGACCTTGGGGGCCTGGGGAACATGGCCGGGGTGGGCATGGCCATGGTAGGCTTAGCCAGCTGAACATCACTCGTTGAGGCACCATTTTTGGTTGCAACAGCCTCCTGCAGCCCTCTGCCAGGGAAAATGGAGCTCGGGGAGGCTGTGTGTGACTCACCCAGAGTCTGTTTTCAGCCATGACGGCCTCCTGCAGGCCTCTGCCAGCAAAAATGGAGCTCCATTTTCACTGGCAGAGGCACTGTGGGCCAATCCTTTGTTGTTTCATCATGGGCCAGATCTAAGCGCCTTGAGTTTTACATTCCTGGGTTAGTAAAAGCCAAAAGGATATGGCATACATCAATTTTTTTTAGTTTAGCAACTTTATAGACATGAGAATAATTGAAAAAATTAAGGAACTTCAAGGAAGTTCTGAAAATGTTTATATTAGACTGTTAAGCTATGTTTGTATTTAAAACAAGATAACTTTTAAGAGAAAGATAACCATATGTCCTGGAAGGATAAGCATAAATTATTTACTTTACTTGCAGAGCAACAATAAACATCACTTTAATTGGAAGGAGAACATTGCATATATGTCTGGATCAGTTTGAGTCTCTTTCCCCCCAACATCTCTTTCCACAAGATACATGTTATGGAAGTTCATAACTGCTGCTTTTATGCGAAATTGCCTAAATTCTGGAAAAGCCTGTGCTTCAAAGGATAGTGACCTTCAGGAAACTATTAAAAATGAAGTTATTCTAGAGGAATTACAGTGATTTATGACACCAAGAATTATTGTAATTGTAACTGTGTTTTTAACGATTTATGGTTATTTATTTTAATTTGTTCCATGGACAAATTGTTTTGGTTATTGTGAAGTATCAGGAATTTGGGGGCTGAAGTATTAGAGATTAAAAAAATTAAAATAAATAAAGAAAAAAACCCAGAAACTCTAATTTATTAGCCTAGGTACTTAGTTCAGGAATCTTAATCTGATAACATTAAGAAATAGGGCATACTTCTGCCACTAACTTGAAATTCCCAGATGATTTCACTTAATATAGATCTTTAAAGGTATGTGAAAGTGGAAGCTTGAGGAATCTACATTTCAAATGTTAGGGAGTAGCAGCATTTAAATATGAGTTCTGCAACAGCACTGTTGAACATTTTTGGAACAATTTTTAAAAAATTTATGCTGTTATAAAATTGATTAATACAGCGGTACCATTTATTAAAAATAATACATTAATTTAAAAAAGAGCAATATTTCCAGTTTAAAATATGAAACATCTTTTTAAAAAAAATATTTCATGAACCTTACTGATTCAGCTATCAAATTGTATATACAATTTATTGTAGATAATTGTATTATAACCATTTTGCTTTTATAATCAGACAGCCTGGGGGGGAAGGGGGATCTTATTTTTGAATAGGAGGGAAGAAAATCTTTTTAAAAAGTATGTGTATCTGACATACACCTTTTTAGAGCTAACAATAACCTTTCAGGCTTTTTGTTTCGTTCTCATTTATGAACAAGAAAAAAATAGATATTTTTTAAGCTGAACATATTATAGTTATTCATCCCAACTGCTTATTTGAAACAGTTAACTAGCAGACAGCAAGTATTCAGTACTTCAAATTTCCTTTATTGCTTCGGGCCTCCATTCTGTGTGCAAGATTAGGATGTGAAATCCTCTAAATGAAGTAGGAGTGGTCATGACCAATAGGTCAACACAGAATTGGCCTACTTCTGCCTTCTAAAGTCAGTGATGGGGAACTAAGTGTGGCCAAACAAGGAGCTTAGTTGGACTCTGCCCAAGAGGCTCAAAATTGCTGACTGTTGCCACATTCTTTCAATTTTAATAAAAGGCCTGGCTTAAACACTTGCTAGAGTGCCAGCTGCATTTACTAACTAAAAAAAGAATACAAGTGAAGCAAAGACATTTACTTAACATATGATCACTTCTTTCATTAGTAATTTTCTCTTCATTGCAACAAACGGCTGTAAATGGATTAATGGCACAGTTCCAGAAAGCATGTCACAGATCTCTTCCGACTACAAAAAATGCTCTATAAAACATATCAAAATAAGCTTACTTGTTCCTAACTTTCTATTAAAGTATCTTTTACAAGACAAATTTTCTATCAAGAGTAGCATACCATTTCAACACATCTAATCATAAAAAAAACCTCATAAAAGAATTACTACTATTAAATGCTGAATATCAGGGCAGGACAAGAAGCAATGGGTGGAAACTAATCAAGGAGAGAAGCAACTTAGAACTAAGGAGAAATTTCCTGACAGTTAGAACAATTAACCTCTGGAACAGCTTGCCTCCAGAAGTTGTGAATGCCCCAACCCTGGAAGTCTTTAAAAAGATGTTAGATAGCCATTTGTCTGAAGTGGTATAAGGTTCCTGCCCACGCAGGGGGTTGGACTAGAAGACCTACAAGGTCCCTTCCAACTCTGCTATTGTATTGTATTGTATTGTATTGTATTGTATTGTATTGTATTGTATTGTATTGTATTGTATTGTATTGTATCGTATCGTATCGTATCACCACAATAAAATATTTTTGGTACATTTTAAGTTTTCTGTTGTGTAAAAAGAATAAAGACATTTGTCCATTAATATACATATCTAAATGTACTAAAATAATAAATGTGAGAGATAAAGTCAAAACTATTTTATCAGTATAGCTACTTTAGTTAGGATGGCCATAACACAAACTCTAGAACCCTTAAATTGCCTGGTTCTATGCAGATCATAAAGACGTATTACTTGATTCTTCCCGTGACAAAGTTAACAATAAACAGTGCTTCTTGTGAATAGCCATATATAGTCATAAGAAAGGACTCTTTCTTCAACTTAAAAAAGTTTTTCATTAAGGTTTTGAAATATAAATGAATTAAATTTAACTAATGCAATAATTAGGTAGAATCTGCCTAATGAATGAGGAAATTCGACATTATCAGGAAATCGGGTCAATAAGGTCTCAAACAACTGTTTTCTGCTAAAGGGGCTTTTCCTGCAGAATGCCTTGTCTTCAAAAGCCAGGTTGGCCTGCCCTCCGAGAATATTTAGGAAGGTTGCAAAGACCTGGCTATTTCCAAAGTAGTTTGCCAGTTTGAAGGAATTAAATGATGCTAGTCTAGTCCTAAATGTAAGAGATAGCACTATGAGTATAATCAGGTTGTAGTTATTGTGATGATTTATTCATTATTATGATGTTTTTGATCATGTTGATTATATTCCCTGGTTTCTGTAAGCCACTTAAGAGTTGGTTACATTGAAATGGCATAAAAGTCACAGCAGTAAATGCAGTATTTTTCGAACTATAAGACGCACTTTTTCCCCTCAAAAAGGAGGGTGAAAATCTAGATGCATCTTATACACTGAATACAGCATTTTTGGCCTCTTGAAACCCTGCCTCATTGCCGTGCATAGTCTTTAGGAGGCTTCCAGAGTGCTCCTGGGGGCTGAGGGTAGAAATGAGTGAAAAATGGGCCATTTTTTGCTAATTTTTGCCCCCCTCTCCAGCCCTCAGGAGCACTCTACAAGCCTCCTAAAAGCTGCATGCCTTTTTTTTTTAATCAAAAAACCGGGCCCGTTTTTGGGAGGTCTGCAGAGTGCAAAAAGTTTTTTTTAAATTTGCCTCTTCAAAATCTTGGTGCATCTTATAGTCTGGTGCATCTTATACTCCAAAAAATACGGTAAATATATTTTTGGAAAATACATATAAAAAGCAATTCAAGGTGATTCAAAACCAAAGCTTAAGGTAATCTGTTGATAATTCTATACAGAACACAAGATTCTGCTTCAGTTAACAAAGGGAAAAATAGGACACATGCTTGAAAGTAATTTAGTACTTTAGATGTCATACAAGCATTGTACTTCTCTGCTGTTCATTACAGTGGATAGATATTGTGCTTCTGTGAGATACAAATCAGTTCTTCTGAACCCTTTTGAAATATGCACACCTCTAAAAAGTAGCAACAAGTCAATGATGATTACTGTAATTATATTATAATACTCATACAGAGTGAGTATATGTTATTACTAAGTCTCTGCAATTCATTCAACAGGGCTCTCTGGAGTCTGCCCTAAAACCCCATAAAGCAGCTGCAGTTATGCTCATCACAGATACTTTAAAGTCCTCCAGAGGTTGTCCGGGCACGCGTGTACATGCAGAAATGACACTTCTCTGGAATAAGCTTTTGAAAATAAGTTATGGAAAATTGCTATGATTTGACATATTTGAGATCATTCTATTTAAGAATGCACAGATAAGAACAACATTAAATCCCAGTAGTGTTCAATTACTTTTTCAAACTACTGATAGTTTCAACCATCCCTATGTCTTAAGAATTATTGTAAAAGATTGTGCTGCAAGTATGTGTTCTATAAAGATGTAATAAAACACTATCAAAAGAAAATGGTTCACATCTTCTGAGGTCTAACTTGCAACAGATTGTTGCACTGTCACTTATCATTGGATGGTTCCTTAAGAAAAGCAGAAGAAATTATATAAACAAATGTCATAATAGTATGGCCGTAATTCTAATTCTTCCTCCTCTTATTGCTTTCATGTCTTTTTTGAAACTTATATTAATATTTTAAATAATATTGAATAGTACATTTATTTTTTTCTCCTCTATGATAGGTAATATATGGGGATAACTCAATAAAGCTGCTAAGATGAATTGTTGGCAGAGTGAAGTGGTAGATTTTAATAATAGCTATAAGTGGTAAGTGGTTCTGAGCTTTGAAGTCTACATAGCTTTGATGTAGTACTCCCTTAGTTAATCACTAGATAGTCTTGAAAGAAAAGACTTCCCAAACACTATATTAAGTGTTACTATTTGAAATGTCCTTGTGTATTTTTTAACACAGATTTGTCCTTCTTCATTCTGATATTTTAAAAGAAGTCTCTAATACTTAAATTATGAATAAATCTAGAGCTAGGTCTATGATATTCAAACATATTCAAAAGCATATTATTAATAGTAATAATATGAAAAGGAGTGATGCACAATGATTTTTTTTGCACATGTACCTTATTCTGTGTTCTGAAAGAAAATGAGAAGAAAATGTCTCTAATGTGAAATAAAACATGAATGGGCTGATATTTAACTTTCTACTTAAACTTTTTGTTCTGACAAAAAGTCTTAAAAGTAATAAAAAATAATTACAACTTACTTGTGAGAATATTTGTAACTTGGTATTTTTTGTAATTTATGTAAAGTTATTTGAATTACCAAATGGAGCATGAACTTTTATTGCAGGCAAATTCAGCTCTACACAACCAAATTTGCTGAAGATATGTAAACACATTCGAAGTAACATAGTTTTATATCCTTCATAGCCTGTACTTCATTAGATTTTCTTCTACACAAATGTTTAACTGTCACATGCAACTCAAGCTGCAGTTGTTAGTCCAGTTTTGGCAGACAAAGAATGTTAAAGCAGTTAGCCCATAATGTTTTCTTTCCAGTGAAGAGATGATAATCTGTGCACAATTGTACATGAACTCTAAAATGAAGCTGCCACTCACTAAGTCCTATGCTTATGTAAACAGACAGGAATAAAGAATATGGCATGTGACCAGTAAATTATGAGAGAGCAACACCTCAAGGTTAGAGGTCCCTGAAGATTTCAACAAATCTCACCAGATATGGCAACAGATTAAGCAAAGAGACAGATTGCCCTCCAACCTTAACCTGTTAAGACCTTTGAAGTCTTACAGTGACCTCTATGCTGCTCTTTCATACTAGTTGTTAGTTACACTAATTACAGCCTAATAGTATACTGGTGCCAGACATTTTTTTTTCTAAAGCCGGCTAGTGAAAGAATAAGAAAAACAGCTCCAGCAAGTGGCACACAAGCTTCTATCCCCAATTTATAACATATCTTGTACTTTTTATATATAAAATAATATTCAATAATAGCACTGTAAAGCTTTAAAATGTATATGTGCTTTAAATAATCTCTAAATCAAATCAAACTGATCTGGAAAAATTCAGATTTGAGATAGTCAGATTGTTTTCTTAAAATGATGTTAACTTATATAGTTACTGTATAAGAACAGTGACATGCTTAGAAACATGTCTGAGTTCAATGGAACTTTAAAGGAATAAATAAATACAGAATAGTACTATAAAGAAATCTGTTGTTTATTTTTTTCTTAAAAGCAGATGTTTTAATATTTTCCACTAATTTTGATAATACCTTTTTATGTTAAATATCTTAGCTATAAGGTTTAGATACATAACAAGTGCATGCCAATAATTATTATGGTAAACTCACATATTATAAATATGTGTATCTATTATAAATAGATACATCAGATGTATCTATTTTTGTATTTATACAAGGTGAGTTTTCTGCTACTTCCTTCTACTTCTAAACAAAACAACAAATCAAAGAGTCCTAACGAAGTTTTGCAGTGTGAGGTATATGACTGTCCTGATGGGGAAAATCACTTTAAAATTGGTGGAAAATGTTGAGTAAGAGCACTACCCATACTGAAGCCTCTCAAATCATCTCCCACAGGTTCTCTGCTTTTAATATAATTTTATTTAATATTTCTCTGCCTAAAAATGTAGACTTTTATCATTTATACACACAGACATATACATTTCATCCTACATTTTCATCGATATTTAAGAAATATAGAGTAAGGTTACCAATACATTTTAAAAGAGTTTTTAAAATGTACAGTTAGAAAATAAATTAAACAAGGAATCCTTGAAAAGCATAGTTAAGATAATATACCTCTTAAAACTCTATGAACATAGAGGAAACAACCAATGTAATGATACCAGTGACCCAAAATGCCTTAAAATGGGTTGTAGCAGCTTATATGGATCAATATAAAACGTAACTTAACTGAGAAGACACTTGGGAAACACTACATAAGTAATAACTGGTGGATGTGGACTTCCATTACAGTACAACTTAGTTGATAGATATTTAAGAGAACAGGTGCTTTGCAAAATGACCAGGCCATAAGGTGTTCTATAAGGCTTTGTACATCATGACAAGCATTTTCCATAATAGTAGTAAAACAGGCAATGCCTTCAGATATGTAATAAAAGTATAACATTGAGCATACCAGTATTTGAAAATGAAGATATCCTATGTTATTGGACAGAGAACACACAATTCAACATATGTTGTATCATATTTTTTCAGTTATGAATCTTACTTGTCACAAGAGAATAATCAAATATCATATTTTTTTTTAAAAAGTTATACTATGAACCAGATTGCTACTGTTCTAGAAAATGAAAACAAAACTCATTTCTCTACTTTAAATAATATAAAAAGTGACTCAACTTTTCCTGAATATTAGTATCTTATAGGAAATTTTTCTACAAGTTTTAAAATTCACATTAATTCCATAATGTATCTTCTTTATTTTATTATTAAATAATAGTCTATAATATCACGTTGTTTAAATAACAGCTAAATTTATAAATCTCTTCTCTGTCAATTAAAAACCCTTTCTAAATAGTGATAACTGAATTAAATACATGTGTGGATTTGGGAAGAGGGAAAGGACTATTTTACACAATAATTTAGGCTGCAATTCAAAAGTCTATTTTTATAATGACATAAATAGCAGTAATTCATTCATATTTACTCTTGAGTTTACTTTCTAAGATTTGCCCTCTGACATCTGGAGTCCTGGCCTAAACTCTATATATTGCCTACCTTTACTTATAAGAGATTAATCCATGCATTGCTCAAGGCTTAGGCTTCTACATTAGAAAATATGATACCATATTTATACAAGGAAAGAAATATTATAAAGTAGATTTCATATGGCTTGATCATCTATGGTGGATTTAATGTTTTTGCAATACAATGTGAAAAAGTTTGTGAAAACATTCCTTTCTATCCTGCACTTAGTCAAGGATAGACTACAAGTGGGTTCCTGCATTAGACAGTAAGTTGGGCCACATGACCTCTGACATCCCCTTCCAATCTTTATATTCAATGTATTCTATGAATATATTTGTGTTAGAACTTGAAAAGTTCATATATTTTTTCAAAGCTAACTTACTAAAAGTATGGTTGCCATAAAGTAAATGTATTAATAATTTTTTTAAAGTTTCTCATTTTTAAAATGCATCTTGAATATGCATCAGCACACTGCATATATACCTGTTAAATTGGTGGAATGTGGCAATAACATAGCCTTTCGATTAAACAATCTAGGTCATATAATTTGATGTGAGCATGCACAACATCACAAGCAAACAGCTGTATTGTTCAGTATCACAACAAAACACAGATAGAAGCTGACTTTTCTGACAAAGGAGATTGGCTACTAGCCATTACATCACATTGGCTTGATTTGATTGATTTCATTATAAATAGCACTTGCATTTAATACAATAGTAATTAGAATCCTTTGATATTAGTTTCATTAATTTTTCTATAATAAACCTTAGATGTTGTACTGGTGTTTCCAATCCAATTTTTTAAGGGAATTATGGGAAGGGGCTGTTTAAGAGAGAAGGACATAATATATAGATTTGAATGAAGCTGGTTTGATTTTGTGGTATATAGGAATATATTTCCATATACAGAACTATATATGCGAGTTTAATTGTAAATTAAAACAAAGTATACATCAAAAAGTATGAAATAATGTTATCAAAAGTGTTGTGAGTATATTTACAAAAGAAGTGAATGGAGAAGTCATAGATAAGTTATGAAAAAATGATATTCAAGGTTGTTTTTTCATTATAAATGTAATACAAAATGTAAGTACATCCGCAGAAAAACAAAGCCAAGTAATTCAGGTGAACATTAATATAGTTGGAACAGTTGATAATACTATGTTAGAAAAATAATTTTATTCAGTTTTGTAATCTGCTTCACAAAAAACATCAAGCTTCTTATTTCAGTTCAAATTCTGATGTATAATATGCATTTTTCTTTCACAGAATTTTGTTTAGTATCCTTAAAATGTGAAATTTCAGAAAGTCCACTTAGGTTTTCTAAGAAAGTTTCCCCAACTCACAGTAAAAAATGATTTCTTGCAGCTGAAGAGACACAAAGCTAATTCACACTTGCAGTTTACAAGTCCACTAATCCACAATCAGATGAAGTGTGAACTCAGCTGCTCAGGAATAATTGTCCCCTAATCCTTAGCAATTTGCACTTCATTAATGAAGTGAGAATTAATCCTTACTACTATCCTGATGAATTGTATGAAGGGGTTGCTCCAGTTCTGATGCCTCCATCCCAAATAATAGAGGTGGATCTAACAGGATAATTTTAGCCTTTGTTGTTGTATACTTTCTTTGTGAAAGAAAGATAATATGCATTGTAGAGAACATATTTGACTCACAATGTTCTAGGTATCTCACAGCAATGAACAGCACTGATACAGAATAAACAAATAGAAAATAGTTGAAAAAATTAGTCATTAAGGATAAGCAATATACTTCCTGACAATGTGTTAAATATGCTCATTTCTCTCTCTATGCTCACTGATGGTGAGATAATACTCCATTAACAAATGAAAAGAAGTGCTAGTATCTGACTGCTTCATTCATATAGCAATATCTTCAATATCTTCAAGAACAGTGGTACAGGGACCAAATTCAGTGAGTTTAAGATAAGCAAAGCACTGAAGTAAACAAGGAACTTTCTAATCAATAAGTAAATTAGCTTTTACCAATATTTTGATGGAAATTACAATTATTGTCATACGCAACTATTTCAATAGACTTTATTGATCTGTTATATTATTCTTGTTTTTAATGTTACATTCTGGCTTACTAGCAAACTTACAGTAATGTACACTAATATACACTATTTACAAAAGGGTGAAATTGTTTTTGAAAATCAATATGAATGACCAGCCAATCTGTAAATATTTTTTTTATTATTTTGAGCTTTTTTGAGCTAAAGTACAATTGCACTTACAAAAAATACATCTCCTCTATTTGCTTCTGTATAGGAGAGCACAATGATCTTAAGACTTTCTGATTTTGGCTAGAAAAAAAATTCAAACATCTATTCCATTAGGCAACAAATAATTAGAATTTTCTATATATCTTTATATATATATATCTACCATCTTAACTGCTTAAATATGGTCTGCTTTCTGAAATCACAAATATTTCACACATTAGTCAAATTCTAGCAGCAAAATATTTGTTCTTCCATCTTTAACATTTAAGATTTTCTATTAATCTTCCTCCTGCATTGTATTCTCCTGCATTATATCAAACATATTATATTTATCAGGATTTTTTAAAATATAAATGGCTGCTTTAGGCAATTCCAATTAATTTTTACTTACAAGTTTTCTTTACATATGAATAGTCTTATAAATCAGATCAAATCTCAATTTATTCTTGTAGTAGACAAAAAGAAGCCTCCAAAGGATTTAGAAGCAGGATGTTGCAGTTTCAGTTATACCCAACTGATTTAGCTACTAGGTTGTCAAAACTAATGAACCTGACCGCCATTAAATTAATCTCCTTTTAATGCTATCCAGGTTAGTAGTGATTATCACATCAGATTAATTAGGCACTGTTTGAATATGTCTTTCTTTGGTTTATTCTAAAAGTCTTTGTGTCAGTCATTCTCTCTTACCCCAACTCACCTTACAGGGTTGTTGGAAATTAGGAAGAGAGGAACATTAGGTATGTTTGTTCCCTTGAGTGACTTATGAAAACGTATGAAAAAGTGGGGTATAAATAAATAACTGAGAAAGTTAAAGAATACCAATAAACTATGCTTTTTATTATCAACTATCGGGTTTCAGGCCTGGGTACAGCACGGAAACGGCATTGGTCGCATTGGTCAATGATCTCTGGAGGGCTCGGGACAGGGGCTGTTCCTCTGTCCTGGTCCTATTAGACCTCTCAGCAGCTTTTGATACCATCAACCATGGTATCATGCTGCGGCGGTTGGAGGGGTTGGGGTGGGGGGCACTGTACTTTGGTGGTTCTCCTCCTTCCTCTCTGACCGTTCGCAGTTTGTGTTGACGGGGGGCAGAGGTCGTCCTCAAGGTGCCTCACTTGTGGAGTGCCCCAGGGGTCGGTCCTCTCGCCCCTTCTGTTCAACATTTATGTGAAGCCGCTGGGCGAGATCATCCAGGGTTTGGGGGTAAAATTCCATCAGTACGCTGATGATACACAGCTGTACATTTCGTCCCCAGACCACCCCAATGTTGCCCTTGATGTAATGTCCCAGTGCCTGGAGGCCGTGCGGATCTGGATGGGGAGGAAAAGGCTCAGGCTCAACCCCTCCAAGACCGAATGGCTATGGTTCCCGGCATCCCGTTACAGTCAGCTGGTTCCATCGCTGGCTATGGGGGGTGAGACCTTAGCCCCCACATGAAGGGTTCGCAACTTGGGTGTCCTCCTGGATGCACAGCTGTCTTTGGAAGATCATATGATGGCTGTCGCCAGGGGGGCTTTTTATCAGGTTCGCCTGATTTACCAGTTGCGTCCCTTCCTAGATCGGGATGCTCTATGCACAGTCATTCATGCCCTTGTCTCTTCCCGTCTGGACTACTGCAATGCTCTCTACATGGGGCTCCCCTTGAAGAGCACCCGGAGGCTTCAACTGGTCCAGAATGTGGCCGCATGGGTAATTATGGGGGGCGACGTGACACTCCCATGTAACACCCCTTCTGCACAAGCTGCACTGGCTTCCGGTGGTTTTCTGGGTGCGATTCAAGGTGTTGGTTACTATCTTTAAAGCGCTCCATGGCTTAGGACCTGGGTACTTACGAGATCGCCTCCTCCCACCGGCCAGTATGCTCCCATAGAGAGGGTCTCCTCATGGCTAGACAATGTCGACTGGCAACACCCAGGGGGAGAACCTTCTCCGTGGGAGTACCTGTCCTCTGGAAGGAATTGCCCCCGGAATTAAGAACTATCCCTGTCTTACGCACCTTCCCCCGTGCTCTCAAAAGCTTTTTCTTCCAACAAGCTGGGCTGGCATAAAACATGATTTTTAAATTCAAATTTTTATTAATTTTAATCAGAGTTGGTTGGGTTTTTTTTCACTTTTAGGCCAAAGTTTAATATGTATTTTAAAAACTTTTTAAACTTTTATATATTTCTTTTTATTCTGGCTGAATCCTTTGGGAGTAGGGCAATATAAAAAAACCAATAAACTCAAACTCAAACTCTCAAACCAGCAGTTAAGAAATACTGTACAACTAGCACTTGTTTAAGGAACAATGAAGGCTTTGGAAAAAAATGTTCAGATATCATGATGTGTCTTTATCTATAGAGGTGAGAAATGTGCAGTCAATGACTTTCTTTGTGATATTCCAATTAGAAAGAAAGAAAACAAATTGTCTGCATAGATCATAGACAAATTAACTTTGGCTGTCACCTGAAGTACAAATGCTCGAAGTATGATATTTTGGACATTTTATGAAAATTCCCAGTTATTTTGAGAAGTCTACAATGCTGCGAAAGAGAAGCAGGTGACTAGCAGAAAAGTGGGACTCAATTATAGCAGTGATCAGTGCATTGCTGGAAAACATGAAGGGCCAGGTTGGAGACAGATCATCCTGGCGAAGTCAATGTATGGAGTTACTAATTGTCAACATTAATTTTATAGCACATGATTAGTCAATAAAATAAATAAATGCAAGTGTTTACTGTACATACTTCAATCATATACCTTCTCATTCACCTTTTTTCTGCACCTCAAATCTCCAGTGTCTTGCCCCAGCTCCTGCCAACCTTACAGTTTGAAAGCATTCAAATGCAAGCAGATAAATAGGTACCACCTTGGTGGGAAGGTAACAGTCCCATGTGTCTCCATGTATAGTCATGATGACAATACGACCATTGAAGTGCCTTTGGACAACACTGATTGCCTTGGTTAAGAAATGAAGACGAGCATTTTCCCCTAGAGTCAGGCATGATTGGATAGGGGAAACCTTTACCTTTATCTTTACCTCAGATGTCAGGAGGTAAATCTGAATTGGTGACCCATTAAAATACTAAAACATCAAAACGCTATTCAATAAACTAGTAGTCTCCTGGTGGCAAACAACTAGCTTATCTCAGAAACAGAGATTGCATACCTGCAGAAACACGTGGGCAATCAGGTAGCATGGACTCTACTGATGTATCCAGAGGTTCTGAACTTGACACCCAATTACAGCAATTCTGAAATTAAAGAGAACTTTGAATAATAATATACCTTAGATTTTTTTAACCATATTGTAATGTCAGGACCAAAAAAATAAACTGGACTTGTATACTGAGGCTGAGCTCATATAAGAGGAGGTGTAGCTATATAGCTACAAATATTATTATATCCATGTATAAACCTTCAGGACCAAATTAAGAACTTTTGTGTTTTGTAATTATATTAATCTCTGAGGCAATTACGTCCACAAATATTTGCTCTTACCTGGCAATGAAATTAGCATGGCAGCAGCATTAACATTTATAAGAACTATCTGACAACCTTTTTTCCCTTTCATAAATCCCCAGATCAGGCATATATATATATATGTAGATTTTGGTTTATTCGGGTCTTTTCCCGTGTAAAATTAGAGGTGTTTTTGCAACGTTTCGATGGGATCACCCCCATCATCATCAGGCTTCGGCCTTGGCTTTCTTACAAATGAGCTGTATTTGAAATGGCAGTTTTTTCTGTAAGTGGAGGTGGGAGGGGTTGGAATGTTCATTTCATTTCATTTTATTACATTTATATCCCGCCCTTCTCCACAGAGGACCCAGGGCGGCGCACAGGAAATTTAAAAAACATACACAATAGAAGATAGACAAATAATTTAAAATATATATTAAATAATCTCCAATCCTGTGCTAAAAACCAATTATTAAAAACCCAATTTAAAACTTTTCTAAAAGTCCCCATGGGAGGTTAGGCTAGGCCGGCTTGATGGAAAAAATATGTCTTTAAACATTTGCGGAAGAGGCGGAGGTCGGTGATGGTCCGGAGTTCAGGGGGTAGGTCGTTCCAAAGGGCAGGGCCCGCCACAGAGAAGGCTCTTCCCCTGGGTGTCGCCAGTCGGCATTGTCCGGCCGACGGCACCCTGAGAAGGCCCTCTCTGTGGGAGCGGATCGGTCTAAGGGATGTATGGGGCAGGAGACGGTCTCGCATATAACTAGGCCCCGAGCCATGTTGGCTTTGCTACTTTAAACTGATTGGTTGGCTGATTTGCCACATATATATATATGCCTGTATTATATATATATATATATGCCTGTATTATATATATATATATATATTATATATATATCGCTGATTCATAAAAAATAAATAAATGACTCCTCCTCAATGATTAAATATATTGTACATGGAATTAATAGGAGAGTCAACTCAGTTGAGTAACATCTAAATGATGGAGAATAATTATTTCATGTTATTCTCCATTGAATAGATGTCACTCAAATACTGTGTCCAGCTTGGGACATCACACTATTAAGGGGATGGTATACAAAATGGAAGAGATAGAAAGAGGATGAATTAACCCTTAGAAGTTAAGTGGTGTCAAAAGAGATGGAAAGAATTGGAAATACTTTGTCCTTGAAAATAAATACTGAGGAGAATCTACCATGCTTCAGATATCTTTACAGATGCATTAGTTCAAATAATACATCCTAATTGGATATCTATCTTTTTCTGTACTTGTGTAAAATTAGTATGGTTAATTGGGCTAGAACTTTAGAAAACTCGAGAAACTGGAACTGACTCAACTATTAGATAATATATGAGACAGAGGTGAAATAGATCATGGAAAATAAAACATGAATGATATTATGGATAATAAATCAGAATGAAATATCTTAATTTTACTAATTATTAATTACTTATTTCCTAATTAAATTCTCTTTTACTTTTCAACTTTGGAATTTAAATATCATAGTGTTTTCTTCAAAACTATTGCAATTTACTTTACATAAATGTCAAGCACAAAAACCCACCAAGTTTTTGTTAAAACACCATTTTTCTACAATTAAATTCTTATAATAAAATGAGGAATAAGAAGGCATTAAATACACACATCCCAGATAAATAATGGCTGATTAGCCTCATGCTAAAAAAGCATGTATTGTATATTTTAAAATGTTTGCTGCCACAGTTGTGCATTATGGAACCCATTCTAGAAAGATTCTTGATTGGTTGGAAAGACACTTGATTGATCAAGTGTCTTATTATAGTTTCTTAAGTCATTCTGTCTGGAAGAAAATGTCAGCTGTACTTAGGTGAGGACACTATTTCTAAAGTAGTCTCTGCCAATAAAGTCAGAGCCATGCGATTTGAAAAGATTTGTCAGGCAATCCTACTGTTCTGGGACCAGACAGAGGAGGAAGAACATAAAGAAGAGGTGCTGTATGAGATTAGAAACTGGCATTGCATGTTTTGTAAGAAATACTAGATCAGTAAAATGATTGAACCGTGAAAAAAAAGCCAGGAAGGCATTTAAAAGTATAACTGGCTAGTGTATTTGTTATCTTTTTACCTAATTGTATGATGGTAATATTTCTGTATATCATAAAGATTTTAAAATGCACATTTGCAGACCAGTTTTTAATTAACACCTGAAAGTGGAATTGGAATTTTTATGAGCTATTATATGTTTGACATAGATAAAATTAATATTTCTATTGATATAACATTACATCAGAGAATTTAAGAGAACACCAAAGATTTCAACAAAATTAACTTACTTTATCCTATATACAATGAGCCATTAGTTATAAGAATTAAGTATCTCAAATGCAGACAGAAGATACGAAAATGGAAATTTTGTTTTATCAGTTATCACAATGTCTAACAAAAATTTAAAAATAGGACTTCTACTGGCATTAAAAAATGTATGCTGTGATAAAGGTAGATAGGTGCAATGAAAAATTGCTATTGTTCACTATTCATTCTTTCAGTAACAGCAATTACCACTGCATGTACAAAGCAACGGAGAAAAAAAATGAATTATTATTCAATCTCTCAATCTAAACCCAATATAGTAATAATATACCCTGCTGGCATGATGTAGTTTAGAAACACATCTAAAATTCATGTAATATAACACTGTTGAGATGAGATTCTTTGAGTATCCCATCCATATTTTAATTCACTAGTTTCTGAAAATACAGTAAAATCACAGGTAATGGATTGTCTTATTTATTTTATGTATTTCAGTAACAATTAGTTATTAGATTAAAATGGGAGATGTAAATGTTAATGCTTTGTTTCTGATGGTATATATTCAATGTTCTGAATTTTCATAATATAATATTTCTTTTTCTCAGCAAGCTTATCAACTTATAATAATAATAATAATAATAATAATAATAATAATAATAATAATAATAATAATAATAATAATAATAATAATAATAATAATAATAATAATAATAATAATAATAATAATAAAATTTATTTATATACCGCCTCCTCTCCCCGAAGGGACTCGGAGCGGTGCACAGGGAATAAAAACCAATATAAAATACATAGAAAAAATAAATAGTTAAGAAACGAATTAAACAATTGTCCCTGCGCTAAAATCCCTTAAATTAAATTATACTAAAACCCCTAAAGCCCTATAAAAAGACGGGAGCCTAACCTAGGCCGGCCAAGCAGAAAAAGTGTGTTTTGAGTTTTTGACGGAAGGAGCGGAGGTCCGTTGTTGTTCTAATTTCGGGGGGAAGGTCGTTCCAGAGGGCTGGGCCCGCCACAGAGAAGGCCCTTCCCCTGGGCGTCGCCCGCTGGCATAGCCTAGTGGATGGCACCCGGAGAAGTCCCTCTTTGTGGGAGCGGATCGGTCGCAGGGATGTGTGGGGCAGAATCCGATCCCGCAGATAACTAGGTCCCGTGCCATGGAGCGCTTTAAAGATGATAACTAACACCTTGAAGCGCACCCGAAAGACGACAGGCAGCCAGTGCAGCTCGCGCAAGAGAGGTGTTATATGGGTGTACCTAGCGGTCCCCATTATTGCTCGCGCGGCTGCATTCTGGACCAGCTGAAGTCTTCGGGTGCACCTCAGGGGGAGCCCCATGTAGAGAGAGTTACAATAGTCCAGTCGGGATGTCACGAGGGCATGAGTGACTGTGCAAAGGGCATCCCGATCCAATAGGGGGCGCAACTGGCGTACCAGGCGAACCTGGTAAAACGCCCTCCTGGCCACGGCTGTCACTTGATCTTCCATGGACAGCCGGGTATCCAGGAGGACACCCAAGTTGCACGCCCCATCCACAGGGGTAAGGTGTTCGCCCCCTATGGCCAGTGATGGAGTCAACTGGTTGAATCGGGCGGCCGGAAACCACAGCCACTCGGTCTTAGATGGGTTGAGTCTGAGTCTGTTACTTCCCATCCAGATCCGCACGGCTTCCAGGCACTGGCACATCACCGCTACAGCATCGTTGGGGTGGTTTGGGGTAGATATATACAACTGCGTATCATCAGCGTAGAAGTGGTACTCTACCCCAAAACCACGGATGATCTCACCCAGCAGCTTCATATATGTGTTGAACAGGAGAGGCGAGAGGACCGACCCCTGAGGCACCCCACATGTGAGGGGTCTCGAGGTCGACCTCTGCTCTCCTGCCAACACAAATTGCGATCGACCGGAGAGGTAGGAGGAGAACCACCGTAAAACGGTGCCTCCCATCCCCAACCCTCCCAGCCGATGCAATAGGATACCATGGTCGATGGTATCGAAAGCCGCTGAGAGGTCTAATAGGACCAGGATGGAGGAACAACCCCCATCTCTGGCCCTCCAGAGATCATCTACCAACGCGACCAATGCCGTCTCGGTGCTATGCCCGGGCCGAAAGCCGGACTGGCGTGGGTCTAGATAATCAACTTCCTCCAGGTGACGGGGAAACTGTTGTGCCACCACACTCTCTACAACCTTCGCCAGAAAGGGAAGGTTGGAGACGGGACGATAGTTGGCTAATAAAGCTGGGTCCAAAGAGGGCTTCTTCAGGAGGGGCCTCACCATGGCCTCTTTAAGGGAGGCAGGCAAGAAACCCTCACTTAAAGAAGCGTTGACAACCTCTTGGACCCAGCCTCGTGTCACCTCCCAGGATGCCAGTACAAGCCAGGAGGGACACGGGTCCAATAAATATGTGGTGGCTCGCAGTCGCCCACGTAACCTGTCCATATCCTCGGAAGTAACAGAGTCAAACTCCTCCCAACCAAGATCCGCCTCGTGCAATCCCACTGAGCTATCAATGGAGACTAACTCGTTCTGGATCTGAGCGATTTTCTCCTGCAGATAAATCACAAATTCCTCTGCTCTACCCTGTAATGGGGCTTCCCGCACCCTCTGTTGAAGGAGAGAGCGGGTCACCCTAAACAGGGCGGCAGGGCGGTTATCTGCGGATGCTATGAGAGTGGCACAATGGTGGCGTTTGGCCACTCTCAGCGCCACAATGTAATTGAATAATACTGTAATAATGTTTTATTCAATTGTCATAAAAAAGATAAATACAGAAAACTTTGTAATTGGTATTTACTAGAAATATAAAGGACAAAACCTTGTAAAATAAAATAAATGTGAGCTTTCTAATGAGTTGCATTTTCAGAGTAGCATTTCCATATTTAAGAGTTAGAAAGACATTTTAAAGAAATATTAATATCAACCAATTCCCAAATGACTTTATGCTTATTTGTTTATTTACTAGAATGTGCCATTCCAATCACAAAAGACTCTTAGTGGTTTATATTTCTTTTCATCCAGTAACATTAAAAATAAACAATATACCAAAGAAGTGAACTAATAGTAGTAAAACAATAAATTATAAAGTTAGTGATCTATATGAAAGAAATATGTTAAAGTGGTTTAGTTGTAAGGAGAATGAATGAGAACCCAGAAAACATGCACATGATGGAACAGTAGTTTAAGAAGAAGACTATGAAAGTTATGGTTGGATGGAATTGACATCTTCAGAAATTTTGAATTTTTTTAAAAAGATGGCTTGTAATGTTAGAAAGGTATGAATAGATCATGTAAACCAGATTTAAGGTAGATTTCCTCTTTTCTACTGCATTTCTTTTCTTAATGATCTCACTTTTTCTGCATTCCAAATACAACTAATCCAAAGCAAAACAGCATTATGGTAAGTATGTATGCATATATACTTTAGACATAATGTTTAGTGAAACTCTTTAATGATCAGAATTGGATTTTAACAATGATCCGGAGTTTGTATGGACAATTTATGCCCTACTGGATGAATTGAATAAAGTTAATAGTCTCTTTATAACAGTCTTTATGTACAAGGGCATTAAAGTCCCTTAAGGGAAAATTGTAAAAGCAGGAGGAAGGAGGTGCTGCTCTTAATAATGAGAATGATAGTCGACCAGTTTGTGCACTTGGTTATCAGAATACAGCCTCACCTCTCGCATCCACTCTCGAACAATTTTATCAGCTTCTTGATGCCACACATTATGAACTGAATCTGTCAATGCCACTGCAGTAACTTTACTTTTTACTTCTATTTCTCGCTGAATCATCTGTGGAAAATATAAGTACAAAAATAATTAAAAAATGAAAAAACATCTCATGTAAATAGTCAGTGAACTGCTTCCATTGATCTACAGGTTCACTAAAAAATCAAAATATTATACTTCAGTGAAAGTGTAAAATATTCAATAACAATTTTTCTAAGTTTCATTTCTGTCTTGCAGAAAACACTATATTCTACATTCTTATTAAGCCTGCATTTTCATTTATTCACATCACTTTATGGTCAACATGACTTCCTTACATTTTCAGAATCACTCTGAAATTATTTACTACTCAAACATTAATTAAAATATCTTTTCACTGCTTCTCATGTTGGAAAACACATAGAGGTGTACAAGACATAACAATATTATATGCATTGTATCCTGCTATTAATTACATTTATAAGATATTGTAACTTGGCTTGCATGTGGCACTAAACCACAGTTTAATTTAGATACATAATTTTGAGTATTCGGATCACAGATATTCCTAACAAGTGCAGTTAATTTTATGTTTTCCCCCTTTCCATATTACTCCTGTTTCATTTCACTCCTGGAGATATATGCAAGTGTTTTGTTTTTCAATCACTGTATAATTGGGTCTTTTCCTATGCATTGATTACAAAAGTTGACTAGGGAATTTAAATGCAAATATAGATATTTGCAATAATAAATTCAATCTATATGTAATAAAAGAGTGAAATACTATTGTATAATGTAATTGAATACAGTAGCAGCAACTGTAGAATTTTTTAAAATAAAAAAGTGCAACTGAACTTCTTGAACTTGTATTTTAACTTGCCAATAACAAAAATGTACATTTTAATAGACCCTTTAAACAGACAAAAATAACAAGAAAAGTTAGTGCTTTCTAAGAGTGACATGTCAATCTCAAATCATGCCTATGATTACTGAGTGTTATTCTTAAATTATAGTTAATGAATTTCCTCATGATGAGATAGAAAAAGAATAATTAAACTAAAGGAAGTATGATCAGTGTGGTTATAACACATTAATTCTATATATCTTTTCAACTGTGGCTTATGTATTATCAATCCCCCTACAGAATACAAGATTAGAATGCAAGATAAAGAATAAGAGAATTAAAGATTGTTAAAATAAATAACATTAAAACCCAAAGCATCACAACTGGTATTGTGGGCAGTATGACACTAAAAATATTTAGTTTTCAATTTTTTTCCACTAGAATTCACTGAATTTTTCTTTTTAGCTAACTTAGCACTTTAATATTACTATCCTTTATTGACTATATCTAGATTTTAAATATAATTTCTAACCACTACTTTTAAGACATGAAACTAAAGTATCCATTTATCTGGATACGTAGTACAGTACAATTCCTATAGTTATAAAAAATTAATTTTATACAATCAATTTATGTAGTTGATATATTTGTGGTAACTGCCTAATTTAGAAACAGACCTCTGTGGGTTTTATTTTAACTGGGCTTCCTCAATATATATAAGTACATGAGTCATATAATAATTTTGCGCAATAATTGTATACGATTACTATATGTTGACGCAGTCAAAGTAAGACAGAATGTAGTAGCATCACAATTAAGAATATAGCCACATTTTAAACCAATATTTTAAGAACTAGGCTCAATAAAATGTCTTTCTAACCCAGCACTCAGTTTTAAATATTTATCAGCCTAAGTAACCTCAGAAAAGTCCTGTTCTGGAGATCATTTTGCAGATTATGTGGCACACAATTTATGCAGGATGGAAGGCGAAACTTTTATTACTTAAATAGTAAGGGTTTAAAATCTGGTTTTGGTGTAGATAAATCATACATGCACTATAATTTAGAAATCCTTCAGTCCACTGCTTTTAAGACTTAATTTGACAGCCAAATTTTCTTATTCCTTACTTTTTTTTGTAGGAATGAACATTTGGTACATTTCTGAAGATAAAAAGGGGAAATAAAGCTATTAAGTAAAGTTGTAGATGCTATTTTATGACCTGCAGCTTATTAACTCAGCTGTACACTAATTTTTGAGTAGCTTTCTAACTCTTGTGACCAGAGGAAATGAAATCATATACCAGTGGAACTAAAGAAAAAGTAGGTAATATTTTTGAGCTGCTGGGCATAACTGAAAAACTGAGAGTATATTATAGATATGTAATTTGAAGTTGACACGCTTACAAACATATAACTGGACAATAGCCTATGGTCTTTGAAAACAGGCAAGTTTGACAATGAACATGGGAGGCTGGGCATTAGAAGATACAGAAATTTACATAATTTTATGAGGATTTAGTGAAGCTAGATTTCAGCTATATCAGTTTAGTGTAATGGTTGAGATGTCAGGCTAGAAATTGGGAGATTGTGAACTAATTCCTGTTATAAGCATGAAGCCAGCTGGGTGACTCTTGGTCAGTCACTCTCAGCCCTGGGAAGCAGGCACTGGCAAACCCAAATCCTGCGAAGGAAACTGTAGGGACATGTCCAGACAGTTGTCAGAAGGCAATACTGAATGGTAGGTCCGCACAGAAACAAAGTCTACTTTTATACCATCTCCTAAATCACAGGCAGCATATCTTAAACATCAGAAGACTTGCTAAGCATACGTCTGAAGTTCCCAAATGTATCTGGTTGATTACTATTTGGTATAGAATGATGGAGTAGCTAACTCTTGACCCAATCCAAATTCTTCTCAAATTCTTACAGACATTTCTTGTAAATGAGGATGCATAAATCAATTTTATAGGCAAAGAACTTTATAAACCTATCTGAGTGTCCTAAAGGAGAATATTCACAAACTTCTCTTTCTAGAAAGGAACAGGTAATTCTAATGTGAGCTGCTATATGCAAATCTGCAATAACCACTGAGAAGTGATAACGTTACTTTTTTATTATTCTGGTATACGCCTGTATGTGGGTATGTCACTGTGTTTAGCCCCATACCCACATTCATTCCTTTTCTCCAGTGGGAATATTTCAAAGTAGGAAAAATGTTAGGAAGTAATCTTGTCCAGAGGTCTTGTTGCCTCTCTATTTCTGAGGTCAACAAGGTATATGGCAGAGGTGTGCTAAAAATTTCTGTTGAGAAATGTTTCTGCGCCAATATGTCATACAACAGCAGTATTACAGATGCACAATAGGGATGTGCAACCTCACTGTGACTTGCATCAGGCTCCAAGTACACTCACACACGTCTCTTATTTGAACTGAACAAGATTTCAGAAGTAAGGCAAAATAAAGCACAGTGGCAATGCTTAAAAGATAGTCAAATACGGGACTTCTGTAACTGACACAAAGATCAAAAGTATTAAGAAAATGAAGTATAAAGAGACTGAAATGGGTTCACAGAAGGTGGTAATAAAGTATGAATTCCATAAAAATGAAGATGATTACTATACTTTTGGTGAAAATACAGGGAGTAGTTGTAAGGTTGATAGAATTAAATGGTCACATATAAGACTAGGTTCCTTGTTGCAAGCAGCTTACCCATCCCTAGAATATCAGAGCACGTGCATCATCAACATCACTAGAAGAGGAACTCATCACTGATCCTCCTGAGTTGGATTAAACACGCTAATTCAAAGCCTGACAGGCTTAAGTAATGAGCACATGAAGGGCTCTAAATGGTACTTGCAGCATACAGCAGAATCCTAATAAAATCTTGAGATCACAAGATGAAAAAGAATGGCATTGCTTTTGAATAGAAGAAATGTTAGAGGTAAAGTATCTGTAGATATTTCTAACAGGAAGGCTTGAAGTTGCTGGTGTGTTTAATATTGACAAGGCAATAATGGAAACAAGAATATATAAACAGGCAAAGAAAGTAAAGTAGGTAAAAGAAATAGAAGAACAGTAATACAGTAAATAAATAGTAAATACTGTAAATTTGTTGCAGTACGAATAGCAAAGGAAGAAAACAGAAAGACTACATTTAAGTACCAATGTTAAAGCTTAGCCAGTTGAGCCCAAAAACTTCCTGATATTGTAGGTCTGATTCTACCAATGGAGCCAATGGCAATAACTTCATCAAAGGATGAATAAAACTTGATACATTTTATTGCATCTTAATTTTAAGGCACAGATAGTTCTCACTGGATGGAATGGATGGAGCAATGGATGGAAACTAATCAAGGAGAGAACCAATCTAAGATGAAATTTCCTGATAGAGAGAACAATAAAGCAGTGGAATGGCTTGCCTTCAGAAGTTGTGGGTGCTTCATCAATGGAGACTTTGAAAAAGAGACTGGACAGTCAGTTGTCTGAAATGGTATAGGGTCCTGCTTGAACAGGGGGTTGGATTAGAAGACTAGAAGATTTCCAAGGTCCCTTTCAACTCTGATATTCTCACTTAACCAACATTTGTTCAGCAACTATTTGAAATTATAGCACAGCTGAACAAAGGGTAGTTATGCCCAGTACCTGAAGTTATGATAGTGGCAGTGCCCCCATGGTCATGTAATCAATATTTGGGTGTTTGTCAGCCCACCAGCACCAATGACCATAGGGGCACTTTAAGTCCTTCCATCCAGCTATCTCCCCCATCTCTGCCATTTTGGCTGCCCTGCACTTCACTACCTCTGCTACCCCTGGGCTCTGTTGGCCCTGCCATCTAGTCTAAATTACATATAGCCTATTTGCAAGGATTTGGAAGGATTCAAAGCCTTGCAAGGCCAAATGTGATTTGTATAAGGCCATAAGCAACCTCGGGAAGAAGGCCTGGCACATATAGTATCTGTAATATAAAGAAGCAGACTGGGCATGCCTCATCAGCAGTGGGTGAAAAAAGATGGTGAACGTCAGCTGGAGGCAGCAAAGTCAGTGGAATGCATGGTGGCAGGGCTGGCAGAAATGAAGACTGCAGGGAAGCCAAAAGAGCTCCTCTCTGAGAGAGATGGGCAGTTAATAAGTGTGATAAACTAATAAACACACAAATGACAGACAGACAGACAGACAGACAGACAGACAGACAGACAGACAGACAGACAGACAGACAGACAGACAAAGAGACGGGGTGGGGGGGAGCTGAAGAGGCGCCATCCCCTTAACTTGGATCGGGACGCCCTTCGCTCAGTCACTCATGCCCTCGTGACATCCCGACTGGACTATTGTAACTCTCTCTACATGGGGCTCCCCTTGAGGTACACCCGGAGGCTTCAGTTAGTTCAGAATGCGGCCGCGCGAGCAATTATGGGCACCTCTAGGTTTGCCCACGTAACACCGCTCTTGCGCGAGCTGCACTGGCTACCTGTCGTCTTCCGGGTGCGCTTCAAGGTGTTAGTTATCATCTTCAAAGCGCTCCATGGCTCGGGACCTAGCTATCTGCGAGATCGGATCCTGCCCCACACATCCTCACGACCGATTCGCTCCCACAGAGAGGGGCTTCTCCGGGTGCCGTCCACTAGACTTTGTCAGCGGGCGACGCCCAGGGGAAGGGCGCTCTCTGTGGCGGGCCCGGCCCTCTGGAACGACCTTCCCCCTGATATTAGAACGACCACCGACCTCCGCTCCTTCCGTGTAAAATTGAAGACCCATCTCTTTCGACTGGCCGGCCTTGAATAGTTCTCTCTGTCTTTTAATTATAAATTTTAAATGGGTTTTTAATTTATGTTTTTAGCACGGGTAGATTTATTTAATTCGATTTTAAGAAATATTTGTATTATTGTATATTGTTTTTAATTATGCCTGTGCACCGCCCCGGGTCCCTGTGGGGAGAGGGTGCGGTTAATAAATCCCAATTTATTATTATTATTATTATTATTAACTTACTGATGTTTGGGGCTAGAAAGGACTAAGTCAGTAACCGCTTGGATCGGGGAGGGTCCTCACTTAATGACCAGTGGGATTTGATTAATGAATGCAATGGAAAGTCCTGGGATTGCTGTCGATTTAGTCATGTGACATTATGCTTTACAGCCTTATTTCTTAGCAACAAAAATTCAAGTCCCAATTGCCGCAGTTAACAGAGGACTACCTGTTCAGCAATTATCGATTTCAAACTGATTTGGCAGTGTGAATACTGTATTACAGAATCTTACCACTATATTTGGTTATTCCAATTTAGTCATTCAGTCCATGCTACCTGGTTTTTAGTGTGTAAGCACTAAATTACATAAAAATTAATTACATAAGTTAAATTATATAAGTAGGTTTTAACATATGAAATAAAATAATTTTTATTTCATATTAAAATAATTTTAATATGAAATAAAACCAATTTCATTGTATTTTTTACAATGACAATAAAGATTATTATTATTATTATATATTTTATTACACTGATATTCTCTCAGGGGTACTTTTCTATATCAGTCACTCATGTTGTAACAGAAAATACATTATAGCATTTTTATACAAATAAGAAGTTGGTATTATTTACTTTATCTAAGGATGCTTAGAAACATGTTTATTTAAGATCAATAAAATCTATTCTATGTATACAAATGCTTGAAAGTAACACATTTTGGACTTAATAAACGCACTGAGATATTTCTCTCAACTGTTGTTTTTCTTAGTTCATTGTCAAAAATTATAGGCAAATGTGATAGCTGTTCATAGGATACCTGCTCATCTTTTGGCTTCAGTCTTCTTTGGCCAAGATACCAACCTGTTATTCAAATATTACCTTCTTCTGCACTGTCTAACTCATTCTCTATCTCTTGTGTTCTGGCCTCTAAACCTGACTCTTATTTTCCATACATATACAGACTATCACTCAATGCAATTGAGTCAAGCCTGCTGAATACTTGCTTTCCTTTCTCAACCACATAAAGCAATATGCTTTTGTCCTGTGCTAAATGACATTTTTCATTTTCTGAACTGATAATCTATTACTATTGCAGCTTGTCTTCTGGCTATTTTAGCTATAACGCTTCTAATGTTGGACACAACTTTTGGGGGAGATATATTAGAAACTCAAGGTAGATGGGTTGTGGTGAAAGAAGCAGACAATATCAATATACTGAATGCAATACTGGATACATATAGAAATCTTCAAGTTTAAACACTAATGTGTTTAACATATAACACAAAACAAAATAGAAAACCTAGTCATTCTAATAAGAATGGCAGTAAATACCACTTAATAACACTTTCTTTTGAGTAATTCTCATATACTTCGTATGTCAAATTAGGAATTGTTTTATTGGAATATAATTCATAAAAAAGTGAATTATATCCAATTATAAAGCTGTTGCTAAGAAAAAATAACAGAAAAAACTCTTTTGAGTCTTGAAAACCAGATATAGAATTAATCATGACAAAGCAGGTTTCATTCACACTGTCTTATCAATGTTTTGTATCATTTTCTGAAAGAATTCTTTCTAGACAGA
Source organism: Rhabdophis nuchalis (assembly GCA_039707465.1). Lineage (NCBI taxonomy): Eukaryota > Metazoa > Chordata > Lepidosauria > Squamata > Natricidae > Rhabdophis > Rhabdophis nuchalis. The sequence goes on along the minus strand of CM077644.1, from coordinate 202,876,534 downwards.
AAGAGGTCATTTCATCTCATTTACAGAAAAATACTCAACTGAGCATGCCAACATGTGTGCTAATTCTAACTTCAGGAGGCACTGATGTAGTTAACAAAGACTACTGAAAAACCATCAGCTGGGAACAGTTCTTCATCAGTACTAAAGAGGGGGCAGAGCTGAACCAGTGACCTAGAAGTGAAAGACTTTGTAATCTGATTACCCATCTTTTGAGCTATGCAGTCCATCCCCCTTTCATTTTTACTGATAAGAGAGAATCTTATTACCTAAGCAACTTTTGTAGTCATTTAGCAATGCAAAAGCTTTCATTTAGTGCACTAAAAGGACACTAATGGCACACTTATTAGCCTGTTTCAAGTTTTGCCTCAGTACTACTTTTTCCTATTAATTTAAAAAGAATGCATTGATATAAAATTATACAGAAATGTTTTTATAATGATTTTTGATGATGCTCTTGCTGATTATTAGAGAGCTGCTATAAAGAAGTAGAATTAACAGAGCACTTACTGTCAAACCAAAAGAAAATGTAGACCTAAATTAGCAAATACTGAATTGTCTGCATTTCCAGACAGCACAATCATATTACAATTGAACTACAAACTTACTGACAATGAACAGATAATTCAATAAAGTTTTCCAAGGTACAAAAAGGATTTGTAATTTTGGAATAGCTTTCTAATTCCAAAGCAGAGATTTTTATTATGCCACTGTAATATGCAAATGTGGCAATACGCATTTCAAAAGTGTTGAAAATGATCTTATATGACAAGAGAATGCTCCCCCCCACCCCTTTCTGAAATGTTATTTCTTTTAAGAATCTCAGGAAGTAATGTTGAAAACTTTCCCTGTTCTTTGGCCTGAAGAAAAACAACTTCTCTCTTTGGGTTAAGATAATAACTCAGGCTTAATTATTTCTAGATCTTATTTTAATTTTTGTAATCAGACCAAACATTATGGCCTGATTTGAAAGAGTATATATTGGTATTTTGTAATCCAGTAATAGTAACAAGGGCATTATTTTAAGAATAAGGAACATAAAGTAATTTTATGCTGTTGATTAATCAGTGTGTTCCTTATTAAGTTCTAAGATAAAGTAGATGATGTTGTACTTTATTAGTCTAAACACTATATTATACAGTATATGAAAAAATAGAAGTTTTAAATAAATTCTTAAATAAGCATATGGTAGAGTTTTTAGACCGCTAACAGGAAAATGTAAAAAAACAACAGCTTTTTTAAAGTAACCAGGTAATTTACCAATGAATGTTCTATAAATTATTTAGACTGAAAATATGTTCTACACAAAATAGTTTTTAAAAATAAATTATTTGATCAAAATGTATTATCAGTTTGCTTATATTGGATAAAAATATTATGAATAATTTAAATTACAATTAATTTTTGAAGATACAAAAATGTAAGTATAAAAAGTCAAAATCAGAATTTTTTGACTTAAGACTGATGAATCATTTGGAATTTTCTATAGTTTCTCCAAGGAAGTTTGTGTAGTGACAAAGCATTAATACATTCAAAATGTATTAGCCATTGTATAACTGCAAAATAAATTACTTATCAACACTTTTAGCAATTTCAGGAAAGGAATAAATTATCCTGCTTTATCACATGTGACTTAGTGGCATTTGCAAGCCAAAGGTTTGTGTGTTTGCTGTGTTTCTAAATTCCCTCCTGGACAATGTAGAGTTCTGTCATATAGAAAGTAAATGGTCATACAAGTTGAAATAATAAATAAATAAACAAATAAACAAATGTCAGCAAAAGATAGCGACATATGGCTCAGAATTCTATATATGATTTTTTGGAAAGATAAAAAGAAATATCTTGAATAGCAGTTTAATGAGAACTACAGTTCATCAATAACTAATAACAATTACGGTCTAGTTATAATGTAAGTCATGATATGCAAATGTAATCTTAACATATCTTTAAATCATTCGCTATGGCACTTCATGACATTTTGTCAATATTGAACTGCCATGGCCTTTATAAGTAGGAGAAATGCTATTATATTATTAATACTGAAGAACAGAAACAAATTTTAATTCATTTTATTTTCATAACTCCAATCTGTATATTTACCGGCAAATATAATTTGAAAATGGTTACAATCAGTAATTTCCACAGTTAAATTCTAGATATATTGTTCTATTGGGCAGAAAACATATTGATATATGTGTATGCAGATGAATATATAGTTTTAAACCACCAAGACGTATAATGTGAATATTATTCCCTTAACCTTTGTTCAATCAAACTACAGTAACTCTTCTATAATACTTTCTCACTTGTTTTCAAAACCTACTCAATCACACTTGCTAGCAAGGAAAAGTTAGCCTTCTGCCTTTGGCAGAAATGATATTTCAAATAAAAAAATTCAATTTCTTCTGTGGCACATTTGATTCCCTATTTCTTTTAAGTGCAAATAGCGCCATCCTTTGTATTAGCACTGCGTTTAGTCTTCACTAGATTAGACTGTACACTGACAACAACAAAAAAGCAATGAATTAAACTGTCTAGATTTTTAAAAATAAGAATACCACTGTTAATTAAAGTAAGATTACAGGAATCAGCTGAGTTTTCCCCCACAATCCAGAAGAAAGCCGCAACAGAGGATAAGCAGTGCCCTCTAGTGTAATTTACAGCAGATACAAATCTGAATAAAGGTAAGCATCATCTCAGGCTCTTTAATGAGAAATACATTGCAAGGATGTTTATATCCCAACAGACGCATTGTAAATAATTATTAATCACAAACATTAATACCCAAATTATACTATGCTATATTCCTGCCTAGTAGGTATACCTGCTACCCGTAAACATTGTACCCACACACTTTCTCTCAAAAAGTCTGACATGGCCAAGATGTCTTTAATGTTGCAGGCAGCTTAGAAAAAAAAACATTTCCACACAGAATAGCAGGCCATGCATGAAAGCGGGTGTCAGAAAACCCAGCAGAATCACTCACTGTGAAGATGTCTAATAGGGATTGCTGAATACACAATATAGGCAGCAGGGACTGAATGACTAAATTGGAGCGACCTGAAGGTAGCACGAAAGGTTTGAATCAACCAGGTCCATACATTGTAATTAAACCTATGGTGAATGGCTGATTCGCCCTTTTCTTTTATTAAATGGAAAGTAGTTTTAATTTATGACAGCGTTCTTATAATTGTGGTTCATCAGTAATCTTTTTAAGCTCACTTTTAAAAAGTACTACAAGGGAGGACTCATATTGCTTTCTGTATCTTCTCAAGGCAACTAATAGTAAGAACATATTTTACTGTAAATTTGGAACAAGCCTAGATGTATTGAAAATTTCAGAAGACAGGATTAAAAGTATATATAAACACATTCTGAATGAAAAGTCGCACATGTTATGTTTCAGGTATAGCACAAATAAATACAAAATCTTCTGTTGTACTATTTATTTATTTAAATTTATTGTTTGTCCCACTCTAATTTGTAAGGCAAATAAAACTGCAATAAAGGTGTTATAAATGGATTTACAGCTTGTTTTCCATGTAAATAATGTATTTGTAGCCCTGTATTTTAATGTTGATAAACCTTTAGCTGCATGTGCATTTTAATTTAACATTTTAAGTGCAAAAAATTAAAAGAGCAGTTATGAGGAATCATACTGACAATACCTATGTATTAAGATTCTACAGTTATTATAAAATGTTGGAGGAAATTTTACTTGGCTGACATTTGGTAAATCTCCACTAAATAAAACACATATATGCAGAAAGATAATTAGAAAATTACAGAAAATTTCTTTTCACATTTTAAGATTTTCCTATAATATAGTTCTTTAACAGACAAAATGAAATTCAAAAATGCAACAAACAGGTGTTTGGAAACATGTGCTGTATAAATAGTGTCCTTAGGGAACTGGGAAGACCCCAGCTCCACAATGACTGTACACTTTATAAAAAGTACAAACATATGACTACATATTTCATGAAGCTGTTCAAAAATTTCAAAATATTTTACTTTTAGCTACTACTGTTTTAAGTCAATATGTTTTTAGAAGAATTAATTTTATGGGGTTTTTTTCCTGTTGCATAAAATCCACAGCTAGGGCTATTGTATTTTCTATTAATATTTTAAGATAAATTGTAATAACTTACCTTTGTTATTCCATTCCTTCACTTAAATTCTTGAATCATTAACTTAATATTGCATATGTATATGAAGTGAAGATGAGATCCACAAAGCAGCATCTGTTCATCTACTAACTCATGCTTACAAACTACCTGCTTATATCCCACTTATAAAACGCCAGGTAAAGAAGTTACTATCCTAAAGCAGACTTGAAAAACAGTGCTAAAGGATATGTACATAATAGAATTAGAAAGCTAGATGTGTTGAAAAAAATAAGCTACATATGCTTATTCTTCTTTCTACCTTCAGAAGAAAATGGACTGCTAATTTCTTCAGCATGCTAGTTTTAATCAAATTGAATGGAGTCTCACATAATCATCCTTTTGCTTTGTGATCCACTATTGCTTTGAGGAATTCTAAGAAACCAAAATAAACCTAAATTTACATATGTTAAATTTCTTAAAGTATTGGGAGTAACACAAACAGAAAAGGACATTCTGGGAATAAGGGCTTGATACAATTTTGTTTAAGAAGTTGCTTGATTGTCAAGTTGATAAATACATCCAATTATTTTTGTTAGCTATAAGAAGAAGAAATTAATAAAGAATAAAACATTACACATGAAACAGCAGGCAAAGATTATTAATTATATATCATGTGGGTTAGTTAAACCCCAAAAGAAAACTGTTCCTTTAGGGCTAAATAAGTTTATTTATTTGATATAAAAGAGTGTTGTATTTTGATTTGGAGGAGGTGAGAAATTTGCTCATATTACATTGAAAAAATACAGTTAGCACTGTTGAGAATTATGAACACAAAGTTTCACTGGTGATGCAGCTGGAATGCATTAAAATTAGAATACAGCTTTGTGTAAAGGCAAAGACAACTTCTGTGTTACGGTTAACAATGAGTTTTTGCTGTTATAAAAATGACAGTATGGTTTATGGTTAAACATTCAAATAATTTTAGATATATAATCCATAATATGTTGAAAACAAATAAATCTATACAAAAAGATATGAAACTAATGATGGAAGCAAATGGGAAATAATGTCACTAATAATTATAAACAGATATTTGAAGCAATCTGAACACTACATAATTTTTAATTCTGAGCACTAAGAGTTACTAATTAATATATTTAGTAAAAAAATAGAATAATATGGTTTTTAAATTATTATATAAAGAAAATATTCTTTACACTAACAATTTAAATATATTGGATGTACTACAGTTTATTAATTTTATACAAGCTATCATAGAGTAAAACAATTATCTAGCCAATTCTACCTTATTCAAAATATTGTGCTCATAGTTAACAAGTAAGCTTGGCTTGTAACTTAGCATTTCAGCAATATAAAATTGAGACTGCTATGTACTATTACTAATTTTGGGCATTACTGTTAATGTTTCTGTTACTTTACAATGCACATATACTTGAAATAATTAATTCTCACAGAATAAGCCAGTGATTAATTTATTTCTAGAATGGGTAAAAGGAATAGTAGTGTAACATTTTCCATCTTAAAGATTTATAATGTATCAGTATGTTACTATAGGTAGTTTGTGAAAACTAGTTAGCTAAAATAAATATATAACAGAGTATTAAGTAGCACTTTACCATAGCACCGAAACTCTAAATATAAATTTTAGATTAACTGTAAATTAAGAGTTAAAATGCCTTTATTAATGATATGAAAACAAATTGAATTAAAATATAGAAATATAAGCTGGGCTTAATTTATATAAAAATTCAAGTAAACTAAGTATAATGTACCCTTTAGCAAGAAAAAAATATCCAATATATGATGAAACTCTAGCTGTAATGTTATTAAAATACCAACAACATGCAACCCTATTCCCTATATTTCTCTTTATATTAATCAAGAGACTTAACATTGAATGTGATTGACAAAGCAGCTGCTAGTGGATACAAAACACCGAACATCATAATTATGGCAATAAGACAATCAGCCACAACTGTCTGACTGCAAGGCACAGAACATTCTCTCTTTTTTACTAAGTTAATAATACCTCAAAACAGACTTTTTTTTCTATTAGACCAATGTGTAGAACGATGTACCCTACCGAAAACTTTCAATGTTTTACATGTTACAAAACTTCAAGGACAAACTCTTTTTAAGTTCTAAGGTTAACAGTTCATTCAGAGACTGCAGACATAATACTAGGGATAGTTTATTTTATTTCATTTATCTTATTTCATTTATCTTATTTCATTTATTTTTTAAGCAGAGGAGAGGATTGTAGGGTCTCCCTGAAAGTTCCTTTTCATAACCTAGTAGCTGCTATTTAACCATGAATATATTCACTGAAATAAATGTCTAGGTAGTTGCCAAGCTTGATTATGACAGCTACTATATTTAGCATATTTATGATAACAAAAGCTTGACCCTACTTATTGGATCTCTCTTACCCTCTTACTTATTGTCTAGTAAGATGTGATTTACAGCAATTTGTATGGAAAAGGACAGAGTGTGACTCTACAGTTCTTTCCAAGCTTCTTAACTATGGTTAAGTAGTAAACATCACCATTAATAGGTTTACTGTAACATATGGAAGTGACAAACTTTAATGCATTCAAAATTAAATCTCTCTTACTCTCTCTATATATATTAGTTTTAATGTATCATGTGCACCCTGCTTTTTATTAATTTGAAAGTTCTGAGGAAACAATGAATGAAATGTTAACATAATTCATATATTAATATAAAGTTCATGTTCATATGAAACATTGCAGTTATATGTGAATACTAACTTCTCTTAACAAATAGTTAATTTTTAAGTATTTCTCAAACCAAAGCATGGTCTAGATAACAGACACCAAAGGCAGAATACTTTAAAATGTTTATTTTAACGTATTTTATTTAGGTTTTGTTCTTTACTGGGAGACTTAGCAGACTACACATCCTAGTTTTGTCACAGTTTTGCATTTTTTGTATTATAATAGTATGGCTTGACCATTGTTCTCAAACAGAAATTTCCCTTTGGAAAAAAAAAACATGTTCCAATTTAATTAATTCTTGACATTGATTAAATACTGAATAACTGTATTAGATAAGGAGAAATAAAAATTAATCTATTGTGCCAATTACTCACTTGGCGTATAATAACCACTAAACAGTTGATCAATATTTCTAATATGTCAACCATTTTTCTTTTTATGGGCACCTGAAACTACTTATAGCTTCTACTACAAAATATTGCAAAATATTCTTGCATGTTCATTTACCAGTGCAGGAGAACTGTCAGCAGTTACTACAAATAAGAAACGCAGATGCAGTTTTCAAATACAACTCACAGGTCAATGTATTCTCCTATTTTAATAATGGCTTTCCCTATTACATTCATTATTCATATAGAAAAGAAGATAGGCACTTTTTAGGTATTATATTGCTTTCTTGAGGAATATGAGCATTGTGACTTTGAGAGGCCATTTTCTAAAGATCCTAACAGCCAAATGACATCTTGGGAAATGTTATGCTTATGGTGTATTTGCATAATAATGAAGGGATCGTACATATAAGGCCAGAACTGCACTTACCCAAATTTTTATTTAAATAATGAGAATTCTTTCTATTCCTGAAACAGGGTACCCTCTAAAATAAAATTACTTGTTTCAAAAAGATGGGCCAAAACTAGGCTATGGATGACATATAAATTCTTTGATTTAGATTTATAGCCTACTTTTCATGCCTATTGTGAGGATGAAACAGCCAACCATAAGGTATTTTCTAAATTGAGAATTAGATGCATGTTTCTTCATGTTTCAATGTATACATTTGAAAAGTCTTCAGTTTTGTTTGAATTTTAGATGATATAACATGAGCAATATTTTAATTTAATCATAGTATAAAAAAATCAAAGCAATCTCAAACGTCATGCATCATAAAACATAAAAATTAAAAGGCATGATTTTACTTCACATTTACAATGTAATGGTTTCCAAAGTATTCTAAATTCTGTGATGTATGAGTATTATCTGCTGAATTAAAATAAAAGCCCCTGTGATTAATTATATTATTTGTTTTGTTTTTACATAGTTTTAAGTGATACTAAAACATTTAAATGCACTGTAAAACATTTTTAGAAAGAAAATTTGAGGGCAAACATGGAATCTGGTCTTCAATAATTTTAATATTAGAAAATGTGAAGATAATTTTATAATCAGGAGAGAACTATATGGTGGCATGGATGCTATATTGGTGTAGTAATCTATAATATCATAACAAATTTCATGAGACATCAGTTTCTTATTTTTTCAGTATTAGGAACTGCTATGCCAAAATGAATAAAACTCCAGTTCCGATTCTTTGAACAAATATTCATTGCTTAAATGCTGTTATAAAATACACTACAGTACAAAGTAATTCATGGAATTGCTTTAATATATTTTACTGATATAGTGGAATTACTCTAGAGTAAATATTTAAATAAGAATGCAAGAACAATTATGTCAATTAATTCTGGATAAGATTTTAGTATAAATTTTAAATATAGAAAAATAACACAATATTTTCTTATTCTAGCAAGTATATAGTTAACTTTCTGATTTATTTTATAATCATATATTACTGACATCAATAGAATTTTACACATCAGCACTATATGCTGAAGCCAATTTAAAGTAATATTTCAAACTGAAGAATAATGTTATCAAGGGATTTAAAAGCTTAGGTTCATACCCCAACATAAAAAGATGTATGTATAGGTTTCTAAATGTTTAAAAAGGATGCAGGCTTTTTTCCCCTAGAAGGCAAATACATTACTTCAAAATAAAATAGAAATGAGAAAGTGGTATATGTCCTGAAACAACTAAATTGATTTTTTTTCCAAACTAAATAAGAATATAGTACACTAAACTGAAGAAAGCTATCTAAAGAAGAGAGACAGATGTTCTTTAAACAGGAAAAAAACTTGTACGCAAAAAGACTGTTGGAATAAAATTGAGACATCTGCAGTAAAGTTTTACCTTCTCCCTAGAATATTTGAGATGAACTCAGTATAACACTCTCTTCCAAGAAAAGGCAAAGTGATCAATGCAAGAACACATCAGGCTCTCTTGGACAGGCCAATCAATGCAAGAAAGAACCTTGCCCAGGGCCTTATGCAAATAGAAGCACGTCCTACACCTAGGGAGGGAACATGCGCACTAGATCAATGGAATCTGAAAAAAACCTTACAGCTATACCAGCCTCAGACAGTAAATATATAATGATGAATCCTTCACGTTTTAGCTGAACTTTTAAACTAGTTACTTTCCCCAGCTAGGTGAAAACGACTATAAAGATCTATATCTGGCAAGTTCAATTCAAACTTTAAAATATAATGTTGAACTTTCATTACTCTTGGCCTCAGCAAGGCTGAGATGCTTTTAAAAACATAAAAATGATTAGGATTTAAATTGTATGATTTTTTTTACACACACACTACTTTTAAAATAAATTAAATCTTTAATTCTGTTTTTGGAAATTTACATCCCTTACACTCTAGACAGTAACTATATAACTTTAATTATATAGGACTTTTTTCACTAAGATCTTACATACAAGAAATTACATTGTTTATTTTAAAAAATTTCAACTACAGCATGATTTATTAAACATGTCTGCAAATTAGTTACTATTTCCAGTTGTAAAGTATGCATTTCTGCAGAAATATAAATTCATTGAAAAGTATAGGGGAAACACTAATATAAGAAAACTTGTTTTGAAGTCTTCTGTACAGCGACTTCAAATTGTAATTTGGGTAATAACTCTAGGAGAAATAATTTAACAAAGAATTAACATTTATAAATTTCATAGAACGGACACTTATAGTAATTGAATTGCTGTTATACAGCATGGTGTTAAATTACATAACATCATAACACAAGTATACTCAAGCAAAGAAAGCAGCAACTAGCCTAAGATTGTGGTTCAAAAGATCAATCAAGTGGTGGAGATAATGAAAAACCAACTTTTAGAATCTGCATTGCAAAATCTGTCCAAAATCTACCAGATTTCTCCTCATCCCGTCCGCTTCATCACTGCTCACTTCATAGAAAATCACTGTTCTATCAGAAACTATAACTATAAGATGCTCCTTGGTGAGTTATGCCTGAAAGTATACTGCTGCTGACATAGTAAGCTGAAAACAGATGTCCAGCTGCTGTTTCCAGACACATTGCTCAGGAGAGGACCTGTTAATGCAAATGAGCACTTCCAACATGGATCCAGGCTTGTGCTATGCCATGTCTGGTGCACCTACATGTAACACATGATGCCACCACAAGTTACTACTGTGTTTCCCCAAAAATAAGACAGGGTCTTATTTTCTTTTGACCCCCGAAATAAGCGCTTGGCCTTATTTTTGGGGAGGTCTTCTTATTTTTGAGGTGCAGAAGGCAGCGAGCATGGTCACCTCATGGCTGCTGCTGGGTTGCAATATTTTCAGGGAAAGCTTATTTTCGGAGGAGGCCGTGTGCTCAAAAGCCACTAATTTCTTCTGCCAGTTAAGAATGGCTAAATAACAGCAGAAAGTATGTTATGTTTATATTTGTAACAATATACACACCAGAGACTATTGTTGGTTGGAAGTCATGGTTGTTTTGTTCCTATTTTCAAGTAAATTCTGCTAGTCTAAATAAACAACATATAGATATAGTTATTGTGATTTGCTTTATATTCCTATTGCTAAAAGGATCTAAGCTAGTGACCATAGTGAATGCCAGTTTTTGAAGAGAAGTCAAACCTGCCTATAAGCTTCCTGTTCCCTCTTTTTCTTTGATTTATTATTGTATAATATTAAGAATGTAGCACATTTCATTTTGCTTATTTTTAACCAAATACAACCTTCTTTTGCCAAAGTTATTTTAATTTCTACCATGTCTGTGACATAAAAAACATTTCAGAAGAAAATTAGAGAAGCACACATCATAACAATATTTTTGTTTGTTTGATATGCTTGTCTGGCAGCTTATATAGCATTTTTATCAAGCCAGCATGTAGGGTTTTTAAAAATGTATTTTAGATGTTAAATGATAGATAACAAGTAGCATTTGCACTATCACTAAGTTTAGCAACCTTTTTAAAATTATTTCAGTTAAAACTCTGATTAGCAAAAATGTTAATCTCTGAATATATTTTATGAGCCAGTTTTGTGTAACGATTAAGGCATCAAGTTAGAAGCTGGGAGATTTTGAGTATTAGTCCCACTTAGACACAAAGCCAGCTGGGTGACCTTGGGCCTGTCAGTCTCTCTCAACCTTAGGAAGGCGGCCATGGCAAACCACTTCTGTAATCTTGCCAAGAAAACTGCAGGGACTTGTCTAGACAATCACCAGGAGTCAACACTGACAGGAAGGCATAAAAAAACCCTATATATTTTGTATGTGGGGCAGTATGGAACACTTATTGTAGTGATTTCTTAAAATTATATATTCTTTTTCATAAAAAGTTAATTATCCATGTTCTCTAATAAGCGTGTGAACGTGCATAATTTCTTATCCATACAATCAGTCATAATTCTGAATCGCCTCTCTGACATTCTTATTACTTTCTCAGCCTTATTTACACTTCAATTCATTGTGCTTACCTGCTATCCTATCAATGGCAGATAATCCTTGCTTAACTGCCCTGTTTAGCGATCTTTCAAAATTACAACAAAGCTGAAAAAGGCAATTTTATGTTCAGTCCTCACATACGTGGCCATCATAGCATTCCTGCATCATGTGATTGAAATGTGAGCACTTTACAACTGGCAGTCATTTATGATAGTTGTAGCATCCGACAGAGACACAATTGCCATTTGCACACTTCAAAGGTGGTTTCTGACGAACAAACAAAATCAACAGAGAAGCCACCAGTAAAATCACAGGTTGCGGTCATAGTGCTTAATTATTGTAGCAGAACTGTTGTCAACACGTCCAGCACAGTATCATGATGTTTCACTTAACAACTTAACAACAGAATTGCTGGTCACAATTGTATGGACTTCCTGAATCTCTCAAAAAAGAAGTGAAAATGGATTGTTCAGTGACTCTTATCATTGGAATCTAACAAGAAAGAACTGCACATATGTAATGTATGAAATTGCAGCATCATGGCCTCATTTGGTTAGGGTGCTAGGCCTTGTTTTACTATTCAGAATGATCCCATCAGGTTGTAAGCAAATCAGAAGCATTTGTTCCCTGTTTTGAATTAACTCTGACTTCTCTTCATATGCAAACTGGATGAAATTATGATTAACTCTAATTATGATTTGTCCAACTGGGTCAATGTAAAACTACAGCTTACAGTAATTCATTCATCTTGCTGGAGAAAATATGAGAAAGCCTATTTATCCTAAATTATTATATTATTCATGCTTATTTCTGCATGCTGCTTTTTGTTTTAACGATGACATATAGAAGACTATCATTAGCCTTGTTCAGAAGTTAACAGACTGTACCCAGGTCCAATCCTCTTTCTAGATGGCAGCGCCAACATTACTTACTTAGTGTAGGTGATAACCTAAGTTGCATTAGGTCATGGCTGATGTGTGATGGTTCAGAATTTTGAAGCTCTCTCACCTACACATTAGCACAGAGTTATTTTGGTATTGCCATCTCTTATAATATTATTTTAATAATTAATAATATTAACCTTAAGTACACACAAAGTTGAAACTCGTCCAAGAATAATGCCGATTATTTGTAAAAATGGAAGATCAGAGAATTAGAGATTAGTTCTGCCTTCAATACTGAAGAACAGATTATTAAAAAGTGAGTAAATGGTAAGCAAGGAATACCTATAATAGTGGTATGTAAGTATTTGTTACGCTTTGTTGTCATAAGGGTAGACCTAGAACCAACAGGATAAAACTATAAGGAGATATATATATAGTCTACATGTTAGCAGGCTCTTCCACTCTGTATGAAATGTCAGCCAGTGAAATAGGTTGTGATAAAAATGTAAGATTTCCTTCATTGGAGTCTAAATGTTTAATGGATCCTGCTGTGAGCAGAGCATGATCTCTTAAGGTTTCCATCCACAGACCCATAATATTGTGAATCTATCCAACCACACATTCAACCACTGTGAAGAGTCAATTCTTGCATAAGGCTTACCCTTTTAATCCAGTAAATTCCTCCCCACCAAAAAATATACAACTGTGTGAGGATTTTGAAACATATTTTTATCCCTTAAGAGTTAAGGAATACTTTTAAGAAAAGACACAAGGCAAACATACAGCCATTGTCAATTCTGGGTTAACATACAACTCTAGGTTTCAAAAGCATAAAACTAAATGCTATGTGGACACTTCAAGAAAGATGTTAACAATAAATTGCATTACTATATTGAATACTTTCAGTTCAAACTACAGTCATCAATAAATACTCCCCTTACGCAACAATCTCAGCAGGGCAGAAGGAGATGATATACAAGAATGATTATGACTTTATAGTCAAAGAAGCTGTCATTAGGAATAAGGTACATTATGCTAAGAGACCACTTTCTAACACCAGGTTTGACCAAATTTAATCCTCAGATTTCAGTGCAACATATAAAAACATACATAATTTGGTAAAATATTTTCCTAAGGGTTTCCTTCATATCAAACTGTATCTAAACATTCTACAACAACATTCTAGATTTTCTATCTACGTCCCAAAATATGCAAACCAGGAAACCAAGGCCATCCCCACTCTTTCAAGGATGAAAATCATCACAGCTGGAATATCACATTTCAAGGACTCAAGGCTGAAACAAAACAAAACAAAATCCAAAGTATTCCCATAGTCTACTAAAGATGTACTGTATTAACATTTGTCTGGTAGGTTGTTCTTGACAAATCCAGACTGACCTCTGCTAATCAACTGTTTATGATCTCTTCTATAATTTTCCCATATATATACTGTATATGTATGTATGTATGTATATATGTATGTATGTGTACACACACACACGTTGGACCCATTTTTTTTTCCTTGTAAAACACAGGGGTAACATTTCTTAAAGATAATATCTGGTGATTTGACTGATTTGTCAAAAAACTTCTTCAGTCCCCTAAAATGTAATTCATGTGATGTTGGAGATTTAAACTCAATGTAAAAAGGTATTCTATCTGAATCTTTCATCAGCCCCCTTCATATGGTCCTCCCAATTTTCTGGTAAAGTGCATAACCTCTTATTACCCAAAGCTATTATCAAAATTGAAATCAAGTAGCTTTGCTTTTCCTCTGAATGCCTGTAAACATTAAGAATCAGATTGTTCTCTCTTTCTTGGGAGGTATAGGAAGAAAGCATCTTGCTGAAACTCAATTGTTCTGACACTATCTCAAATTCTGGGCTATCCATACAAACCCTTTTTCAATCCCTGATTTCGCTTTCCCTTCCTGCTTTAAAAAAAATCATATCTTCTTTAAAACTTTTTTAAGAAGTTTTAGAAGTTTAGTTTAGAAGTTTTTAGTATTATTATTTGGTAAGGGGCATTGAAATATTTCTGATATCCAAGAAATATATTTTTAAAAAACTTCGGTTTTATGTACCGGTAGAGAAAAAAGTTCGTTTTATATTGATTGTCTTTAGCTGATTCTTTAAAAATATAGTCACTGTAGCTTCATTGTTAAGTATATGTTTTATTCAGTAAGCATCTATAGTTTTTTTAAGTCAAAGAAAAACCCCAGATATGCTTGCTGCTTAATGTTTGCCAATCCCTATTAAGTGTATTGATCCTCTTCATAGCATATTTAGACTTTAAACCTACTCTTCTTTCAAATTTATTCTTTAGATCTAGTTTTGCATTGTGATAGATTCGTGATGTGCCAGAGTTGTATATTAAATTCTTCTTCCCATGCACATGCCTCCTGCAGAGACAGCAGACTATAGAAGCTGACCCTTACTGAGACCATCTTGTCTATCTGACAAAGCTCCTTTTTAACTTCTTACTTATTGCTTATTTTCTGCAATGGGGAATTTTTTTTTAGCTCTGCTTGTGATAATTTCACAGGCCCTGAGTACCCTGACCTTAGAAGCCCCAAGGTCAGAAGTCAAATTGTGTTCTGAAACATCTGTAAGCGTTATATTAAAGAAGAACAAAAGTGAAGAGATATCCACCAGCATGACAAGAGAAACAAGCAAAATGGGAATGACACATTGGTCATCTGTTAGCATGCCATCTCAAGCCAAGAGCTGCAAAGGATAGAGGGATGGTAATGGAAGAAGTAGTACAAATTCAAAATATTTCTTATACTTGAGCCCATAAATAATCACATTCTGTATTTTATATGCCTTTCTTACAGATTTTTATATTATTTTGAAAAGATTAAAATCAAAGATTACAACAAAAATTTGAAAATCATATGAATCTAAAATGCTATTCAAAATTTAAATAAAAGAGTTTGTATTTCAGCTGCTTATTGATTAGGCATCGTTTCCTGGTTATTAGAAATGTAAACATAAAAACAGCTAGTCATGACAGCCAAATCTTTATGTCACTAATCCAATAATTAATATTTTTCTATCCACAATTCAGAAAATGAACAGCATGTAACATTTTGAAAAGGATAATTTTCTCAAGCACAGGAAGCAAACTTAATCTTGCAGTTTTTATTGTTGGCTTTCAAAG
Organism: Rhabdophis nuchalis; assembly: GCA_039707465.1. Lineage (NCBI taxonomy): Eukaryota > Metazoa > Chordata > Lepidosauria > Squamata > Natricidae > Rhabdophis > Rhabdophis nuchalis. The sequence goes on along the minus strand of CM077644.1, from coordinate 202,860,805 downwards.
TATTTATATATACTTTTATATGTTTTAGTATATTAAATGATTTGACCATTGCACAAAAAACTACAGTTATTGGATGATGTAGGTATTGAATAACTAAAATTGTAAAATGAAACTTTTACTATGTCTTGCCTAGTAGTTCCAGACATAGACTTTAGTCAATCCAGAAAGCAAGTAAAGCAAAATCTTCTGTGTTCTCTTATTTCATTTCATCTCATTTACTATGTAATCAAAGAATAATTGAAAAAAATGTTTCCACATAAATGTTTTAATTGGGTTATCTCTACATATATAAAAAAAGAACTGCATCTTGAACCAACATCCTAATAAAAATGAGTTTTAAAGCTGTATTTTAATTTCTATCTCTATAACTGATATATTAGTAACTATGTCAATAATTTCTCTATATTAAAAGTGGAGCTTAAATTAAAATTAAATTAAATAGCACATATTAAACTTATTAAAGCTGTTTAAACTAAACATCTTGATTATTTTAGAAAGCTGTGCTACTATTAATGCAAATTCTCTTATAATGTTTTATATAAAAATGATTGTGTATATCATATGTGGAAGAATTTATTTCATTTTTTGCACAGAAAAAATCAAATTATACAACTAGTGCGATCAATGAAGCATCACAAAAGTGAAACAGAAAAGAGAACAGACATTTATACATTTTACATATAAGTTTTCATCTAGTGAGCAGAGTGGATATGTTCGGAGTCTACTCAATGAAACAATTCCATCTTCCTGGACCAAGGAGGAGCGGATTCTATTGTGGCACCGATCTCGCCTGTCAAAAAGTGGGGCTAGATGAATCACAAGTTGGAATTAAGATTGCTGGGACAAATATCAACAACCTTAGATATGAAGATGATACCACTCTAATGGCAAAAAGTAAAGAGGAATTAAAGAGGGTGAAGGAGGAGAGTGCAGAAGTTGGCTTGAAACTCAACATTAAGAAAACTAAGATCATGGCAATCGTCCCTCTCAATTCCTGGCAAATAGATGGGGGAAGAAATGGAGATAGTGACAGATTTTATTTTCCTGGGCTTCAAGATCACCGCATATGGGGACTACAGCCAAGAAATTAGAGGACGCTTGCTCCTGGGGAGGAAAGCTATGACAAATCTAGACAGCATACTAAAAAGCAGAGACATCACCCTGCCAACAAAAATGTATATAGTCAAGGCTATGGTTTTCCCAGTTGCAATGTATGGCTGTGAAAGTTGGATCATAAGGAAGGCTGAGCGCCAAAGAATTGAGGCCTTTGAACTATGATGCTGGAGAAGACTCCTGCGAGTCCCTTGGACTGCAAGGCAATCAAACCAGTCAGTCCTAGAGGCGATCAACCCTGACTGCTCTTTAGAAGGCCAGATCCTGAAGATGAAACTCAAATAGTTTGGCCACCTAATGAGAAGGAAGGACTCACTGGAGAAGAGCCTAATGCTGGGAACAATTGAGGGCAAAAGAAGAAAGGGACAACAGAGAATGAGGTGGCTGGATGGAATCACTGAAACAGTCAGTGTGAGCTTAAATGGACTCCAGGAGATGATAAAGGACAGGAAGGCCTGAAATAATGTTGTCCATGGGGTTGCGATGGGTTGGACATGACTTTGTGACCTAACAGACTAACAGCCTATCAAATATCCTCCCTCTGGAGATCCAGTTGGCCTAATCTTCTTGCATTTCCAGAAGTCTGCAAAAACCTTGTTTTTCTCGCAAACATAATGGCTGGGTTCTTACTAGACCCCAATAGTGATAAATATGTTGATTGAGGGTTATGCCTTTGGTATTTTGCATTCCACATATGTTTATTATATTTTATTTCCATTTATGTTACTTTTATTGTTTTTATTTATGTTTTCATTTATTGTATTTTATTTGTAGTTATGTTATTTTGTTGTATTTTATTGTGAGCCACCCAGAGTTATTTGCTGAAGATGGTGACCACATACATTTCTTACTTCTTAAATAAATAAACAAGACAAGTATTTTTAGAAATCAAGGCTACAGCAGAGTGTTAAGATTCACTTCTCCAGTTTATGAAGTTACTTGCACTTTTCTAGTTAGCAAAGGAACAAAACTGAATATACTCTCTACATTGAAAAGAATCAGATGCAAGCATATATACTATAAAACAAAAAAGAAAAGTCTAATTATTGCAAATATATGCTCATAGCAATATATGGAATGCCAAAATAATATAACTTACCAATTCCACAAATGCCAATCCACCATAACTATGAGCAACAACAAATACATTTTCAGCTAACGACTGGGAGATAAAATGGTCCCATACATAAATTGCATGTTCTTCAGGAGAACCATTTTCCTAAAAAGAGAAGGTGGAAAATAACATTTAATTATTTGTTTGTTTGTTTGTCAAATTTATATGGCTACCAATCCCATACTAAGTGACTGGGAGCTGTATAATAAAACCAGCAATTAAAACATTCTATAAAATGAACTTAAATAATGTAAGTTTACAAGAAGGAAGATATTACACACAATGCAGCCAGCATTATGTAATAGCATGTAAAATTTAAAATGTAAGCATCTGAGAAAATTAAATAGAGTAGTCCTTTATTCAGTGGAGGAGAACAAAAAACCTGATTATAATATAATATAGTATATATTAAATATCTAATTCCTGTTTTTAGGGATCTGCAACAGGATTACCCTTATTTTCTCAGTACAAAACAAAACAAAAACAAAATTACTGGATACTGATTCTCGATAGCCTTTTATGATCCTAACTTTGGGATATCTTATTAATACAGCATAGTAATAAATAAATTAAATTAAATTACAGTTGTTGGGATCAGTTGATGGGGTACTAATGCTGTTCTTCCCCTTCTTTAATCTACATTTCAATGTCCTACTAGAAAAAAATAGCTTCCACATTGTGGGCTCTGGGTAGATTAAAAAGGGGTCTTTGGTTGAGATGGACAGGAATAAATTATTGGGAAATGTTGTTTGTCCTATGCTGAAGTCTGAGGTAGCTAAACACCCTATTAAAATCTAGTTTCTGAAGTATTGATTGTCCATACTTTCACTTTATAAAGTTTATAAATTATAAAAAATGTGTAATCTTAAAAAACGATATACAGTGATGTCATGATTAGAGATAATATTATTTAGATGGCTTGTAGTATTGAAAATAGGGAAAGATTATCAATATTTATATTCTCAATATTAATTACCATTTAGGATATCAATACTACAAGCATAAAATGCAACAAGTATAACCATTTAGCATATCAATATTACAAGCATAAAATGATTTGCCCATTTTTGATCTACATTAAAGGAAGACCACAATTCAAACTTTTCAGTCTTCTTTAAGGATCTTGTTCTACAGTGACTCTATTTAAAAAATTCAATTTAGTAACCTATCTTTTTACTATTCTAAAATCAACATATTCACCAGGTAATTACATTCTTCCTTATTTTTATTCTACTATATTTTAAAGCAGTGTTTCTTAAAAATTTTCTCTCAGAAACCCTTCTCACTTTTAAAAATTATGAAGAATGCAAAAGAGTGTTTGATTGTATAGATTACATTTATCAGTATTTACCATATTAACAATAAAAATTGACATTTTTGTAGAATAATCTTGTATTCACTTATGTAAAAGTAACACTGCATTTACAACAGCAAGTAAAAATAAAACAATAATGAGAGGAGTAATGTTGCTTCCAAAGTATGCAAATGACTTCAATAACTGGGAAATAATTTTGATTTTACAGATCTCATCTAGGAGATTCCCTAGATGTTTTTGGACCACTCTTAAGAAACATTGCTCTCAGAGATCATATTCAGTTCTAATAGATAATACAAACTGTTGTTGCACTATATCATAAAAAAGACTGAACACAAAAGAAAATCATAAGAAAATCCCTGTGTTACAATACATACATATAGAAAAAATTACCTCTCATCCAGCAACCAAGCAAATACTTCATTCTCATAGCTCTTCACACATACAATAATAAACTGAGAAATATACAATTAAATAAGCCAAAGTAGCCAATAAGACTGATAAGAGGGAACTCTGTACTGTTCAAAATAGCTACTGACTATGTAGACAGCAGTAATTATTGAAGCTACACAATGCTTGTATCACAACTGTGTCACAATTTCGATAAGTCCCCACCCCCCCATTCCTGAGGTGCCTCAATTTCAATCTTTTTTAAAACCATTTTTCAGAATAGTTTTGTCCTTTATAACAAAAAAAAAAGGGTACAATCCCCACCCAACATAGATTTGTACCATTCTTCCCATTTTATGGTTCACATGCCTATGGTAACCCATGGGCTCTAAAAACTGTACTGGGAATAGAGGCTGCTTCAGAATAATTGTATGTAATGCTCTCAATTATTTTCATATGCCAGAAGTCAAGGGAATTACCAACTGTACAAGCAGGTAACTTCTCAAAAATCATCTTGGTCCATTAATTTCTTGGCTATATCATGCCATTGCCATATGATATAGTCTCCTTTGGTTACAAAAGTTCACTTGATGATTTTGAGACAGTTATTACTGTTCAAGCTATCTCACAGGCATTTGTGAGGGGAAACTGAAGAACGAGATGGTATATATATCAACATGAACCCCTGGATGAAAGCCAGGATATTGTATAAATTTAACACATACCAAAGTAAAAAACTGCCCCACCTAGAGTATCTAACTTCTTGAGGTGTTAGATATTTGGCAGCTTGCCCAAAGTCCAATAGGAAAGGCTATTATCCCAGATTATGCAAATATTTTAATTTTAAAGCAATTGGTTTTCTTTCCAGGCTGGCTTTATTTCAATTTTCAGATACCTGCAAGACATTTTCTTTATACAGAGGAACATTTGCATTTACATCTATAATAAAAAAAATGTCATTGGAAGCATTCTTTATACATTTATCCATAAATATTAAACAATTAAGGGGACATTGCACATCCTTGTCTTACTATGTGTTCAATGTTAGATAATTCACTAAGAATTCAGCTTATTCTCACATAAGTATTATACAGTTTAATAAATGACGTTAAAAACATCAAACCTGTTAAATACCATCTTATGCACTTTGGCAAACCTGGTTTACAAAACTAGTTCCTTCCAGTTGAGGCAAAAAAACTACAAGACATACTCCCAAGATTTAAAGGAAAGATATATTTTTATGGAAAATTTGAGAAGCAGATTTCTAGAAGCAGATTTCTAATTGCATCAAAATCCTTTGCAGTAAAGCTGAGTAGCAATATATTTCACTTTCATTACGACAGTGACAAAAAGGACTAACTGCTGGTAATGGATAAAATAGCAACAATAGTTGATTTCTAAATAAATTGATTAATGAATATAAATAGACTCAACATGAACTATTTCAACTCCTTCCCTTAGGATGCTGCTATAGGGCATTGCATGCCAAAACTAGACACATGCCATCACTCTGCTGAACACCTAATTCTCACAGCACTGTTTTATGACTAAGGATTTTTACCCATGTAGTAGGGCTGTATTACTATTATCATTTTCATCTTTCCTATTATCTTAGTATTCCTTCCTATTATTGACATCTTACAATGATCTAACTTTGTTGTTTGTTGTGTGCACTAAGAGTTTATGCACTGGAGACAAATTACTTGTGTGTCCAATCACACTTGGTCAATAAAGAATCTTCTATTCTATTCTATTCTGTTCTGTTCTATCCCTTCTTCCCCATTATCTAACCAACTGCTTTTAACATAAAATTCATGCACAATCTGACAAATTAAACCACTTTTCAAAAATGAGATATTTTATTAATAGAATTCAATAGACTATTTAACACAATGAAAAATTAAAAAGTGCTATTCTTAATTTTGATTTTTTTTAGTTCTTATATTACTGAAAAAGAATCATATATCTTATTATAAGTCAGTAATTATTAAAACATTTGTCATTCCACTAAGCTGGAAATTAAATGAAAGATTACTCTGAAGATAAAATAATTTTGTAGTAAGAAATATAAGATTTTTTTTATTCATAACACAAATTTATAAACTGAAAATTATAGTATTCTCCCAATAGTTTCTTCTTTACATATAACTTATAGAAAACACACATACTTAATATGATAAAGCCCTAAGCTCTTAAAACCATAAAACAAAATATTCATAATCCATACTCCATTGCATTACCCGTTTCCCCGAAAATAAGACCTCCCCGGATAATAAGTCCAATCGGACTTTTGAGTGCATGCACTAAAATAAGCTCTTCCCTGAAAATATTGCAACACAGCAGCAGCCAAAAGGTGACCACGCTTCTGCCTCCTGCACCTCAAAAATAATAAGACCTCCCCAAAAAAAAGGCCAAGCAGTTTTTTCAGGGTCAAAAGAAAATAAGACCCTGTCTTATTTTTGGGGAAACATGGTAGTAAATATTGTGAATTAACAAAATAGGTTCTAATTATCTGTTTTAAATAACAAAGTTTATACAGAAATAATTTGTTTAATTGATAAAAAGAAGAAAATATCTAATAATCACTGTTGAATTCAAAGTTCATAGGTATAACGGAAGGGAGTGAAATTCCCTTTCTAATCACACAATTTCTTGCTAGTCCTATTTCTTTTTAACCCAATCCAGAAGCAGTGTAAAATGTTTGTAATTGTTTTGTCTTTATCTGACATGCCTGGATAATGATTAAATGTATTTCTATTTATCAATATTACAGTCAAAAGGTTATAGTAGGATGGTTATATAACGCACTTAGCCCTTGAGTTACAGTGGCAATTGGGACCAGAATTTCCTATAAAAAAGAAAAAAAGTGCAAGAAAAAAGAAATAACCCGAAGTTACAAAATAAAATGACTTTCTCTTCAACAGATTTTAACAAGCCTATTGTCTACTCTCCCTCTTAACTATTCAAAAAATCCTTTCAACCCCTTATTTAATTTTCATCTTTTCAATCAGTCTTCCTATCTTGCTTTTTCAAAATCCATTTTTTGTTTGCACAGACTGTCACTGGGAAGACCATGCCTTGCACAATTCTGATTTTTGCAAGTATAGAGACATCATGTCATTTTCTTATCTTTTCCAAGCCCTTCATGTTGGTCTAGCAAGTGCCAGTCTGTTGTGTATTTCTTGACTGCTAGTTCATTTACTGTTGATGGTTGATTCTAAAAGACAGAAACTATCTACCATTTTGATATCTTCATTATCATTCTCTTTCAGCCCAACCCACTTCAGGGTTGTAGTTGTGGGGAAAATATGAGGAAGAAGGAATATTACCTATATTTGTCACCTTGAGTTATTTATAAAAATAACTAACTGTACACGGCTACGCGTTGCTGTGGCCCAGTCTGGTTAAATGACCAACCAATCTGTGTGTAGATGTACACCTGCACACACAAACATGTACACACAACCACTGTATAACCCCTAACCTACCTACTGTATTTCTTCCTCTCTCCCTTTACCTACCTACCTACTGTATTTCTCCCTCCCCCTCTCTCTATCCCCCTACCTACTGTATTTTCCCTTTCTCTCTCTCTTCCTCTAGCTACCTAGCTACCTACTGTATTTCTCCCTATCCCTCTACCTACCTACCTACCTATCTACTGTATTTTCCCCACTCTCGCTCTATCCCTCTACCTACCTACCTACCTACCTACCTACCTACCTACCTACCTACCTACTGTATTTTCCCCCCTCTCTCTTTATCCCTCTACCTACCTATCTACTGTATTTCCCCACTCTCTTTATCCCTCTACTACCTACCTACTGTATTTTTCCCTATCTCTTTCTATCCCTCTACCTACCTACCTACCTACTGTATTTGTTCCTCTCTCTCTCTTTATCCCCCTACCTACCTACCTACTGTATTTTCCCCCCTCACTCTCTATCCCTCTACCTACCTACCATACCTACCTCCCTTTCTTTCCTTTTACTTTCCAAAAAATTTGGGAGGGTTCCTTCTGAAACATTTCCTATGCCCTCTCCCATTTTTGTGGGCCGAGACATCTTTAACATGTCATTTGTCTACTCAGTATATCATTTCACCAGTGTTTGTCAACAATAATACTTTGGCAGTTTTTTGGCAGTTTCTTAAACTAGCTTGAACATGTGGCTTCTCTTTTTCCACACTAGACACTAATTTGCATTAGATTATCCTATGCATTATTTTGCTAGCATGTGAAAATAAGGATATTATGTGATACGTTGCATATACTCTTTTTGGAAGGTAGATTAACTCCTTCCAATCTGTTGGCCACTGTGTTTGGTCATATTTTCCAGGTCTGCTGACACAGCTTGGTTAGAACTTTTACTGATTCTTCTGGTGTGTTCCTTGCCATATTTCAGTGGATATTCAATCAGTTTCTGTAGTTTCTGATATGGTAAGATCAGAGTGCTGATCTAAATTCATTTAAAAAGTGATACATTTTAAAAATAATTAAAATGATAGAAGTTTCATGCTTTGTTTCAAGTATAAAATTTCTTAACTGCATCATGTGTTAAGGAAAGGATCTGAATATAATGTATTCTGAAATGAAGCAGAAGTATTAGAATGAAAGCTGATCTGCCAATTCAAAGCACTATTTAATATTTTAATTAGGAAGCATAGCTAAATTCCAAAACATAACCTAAAAAATGAGGGAGATGTAAAATACTTCGTAATACAAGACATAATATATGTTAGCCTTCAGGAAGCTTTATTATTTTGGGGACTAAATAGAAAAAATACCCTTTCAATATCAAACTAACCTGTTTCATAGTATAGATTGAGAATTTCAGGCTATTGTCCCGAGAAGAGGAAAAGTCAACATTTATTCATGCAATAAAAATTAGTGAAACTGATTAGATTGACTTTTAAAATGGGATAATTGTTCATTCATGTTCTGAGGGTAAGATCTGAGGAACAATAACTTTTCTATACCTGATGCACTGAGCTATTAGACATTTCTTCCACAGTTAATTCCAATGCTGTATGGATGACTGTTTTTATTTAGAACAACGTGAAATATACATGGAATTGAAGAATTATATTAAGGTTAAAACAAATCTTATTAGGGAAAAAAAATCAGTTGGACCTTAGATGAATGAACTAAAATTCTTTGTGTAACAAATAAGTATTCTAGAGATGTTTTTAGTAAGCTTCTTTGGAATGTAACAAATTAAGCAGTTAACTTACTCTGTTTTTTTAAACAAATACAGTATCCTTTGACAGTAAGCTATTACTGCCAAAGCCATCAGTGTCCATAGATAAGCAGTTTGCATATAGTATATACTCTCTTTTCTGGAGCTTTCAAAATGCAGGTTAAAATCATGAATGGAATATTGCCATCATTAATTCTTAAATACCAAGCCGAAGGCAAGCAGAAACTAAAGCCTTATCAACTACACCAGATACTAATACCTAGACATTGCAAGGTCTGCAGTTATGATGGACTACCTGAGCTGATAACACATGGAATTATCTAAACAACATTTGCATATTTGTGTAATTATTTCCTAAGGTTAATTAGCTCCAGCAAAGCAGCTTGCCCTTTGAGACTGCTTACCGTGACAGGTTCACATATTTCCTGTTTTGATGCCAAATTATACAGAGAAGGCTTTTTTTTCTTTGCTCAGCTAACCTGTTGCTAGCAAGTTACAAACCCTGTACTGAAGTTTAGACTTTCATACTACAAATTTGAACAGGTAGTCCATACTTGGAACTTTGGTCGTGTCATGTATACTGACTTACTTGAAAAATCAATCATGCTGGGAGAGATCAGCAGAAAAAGGATAAGGGGCTGCTGTAGTACTCACTGGCTGGACACTATAAACTGGGATGAGTATAACGAATCTGAAAGAGGCAATGAGAGACAAAGGGGCACTGAGTGCTGATTCATAGAGTGGCTGAAGGTTGGACACGACTCAATGGCTGACGATGATGACGAGTCTTAATAACATAAAAATTCATATAAATATATGCAGTTCTGCTTGGGAACTTCTATAATTCTTTAGTTATATAAGTTTTGCCACTCCATATTCAAAACTAAACTATTCCTTGTGCTTAGTGTACAAATTTTAGGATGAAAAACTGGCAGTACTGCATTTTGGTAATTTTTGAAAAATTACTTGGAAGTAAAGAAGAAATTAACATGTTGAAAAGTTTTTTTTAAAGAATGAATTGTAATAAATAAGTATAAATAATACATTAACCAAGAGTCTTAGGTGGTTTTGATGTTCCTAAATTTCTACTGAACATGATTAGACAGGAATGAATTGAAGGAAATAGCATTATCATTGTGGTCATTCTGCATAGTTTAGGATGCTGATATTTGGCTCTAAAACTCAAGACATTTAAATCTAGAAAAGTTTGAAATTGATATATTTGCATCTACAGCTGAGGACTCAAAGTGTACTACAGGTAGTCCTCGATTTACGACAACAATTGAGTCCAAAATATCGGTTGTTAAGTGAGATATTTGTTATATTGGAAGTGTGACTCTGCCAGGGGCACCTTCTTCCACCAGTGGTGGACCTGCCTGAAGGTTAAACGGTATTGGACTACTATTAAAAATTGGTTGCTAGAAATCACAGGATTTGACTTTCAATTGGACCCAGTTATATTTCTCCTGGGGATAAAGCCAAGAGAAGTACCTAAAGATGCTTGGTACTCATTAATACACATCACGACAGCGGCACGTATGACATACGCGCAACAATGGAAATCAAAGGAAAACCCTACGGACCAAAAGGTCCTGGATAAGATAAGACAATGTGCAGAAGCAGATAGGATGACATATATTCTTACAGGGAAAAGTGAATCTCTTTTTAATAAAAGTTGGGATTTCTGGTACTTATGGCTGAGAAACAGAGTATCAGATTTTAATGGGAGTAGAGGTTAAGATTTGGTTTATAGAAATAATTATTGTAATGATTTTTTTTGAATCTTTTATTTGCATAAACTTTGCTCTTATTATAAGTGTAGAGAAATATTGAGAACTATGGATTTATAAGATGACTGTAGGATGTACATAAGATTTATCAGCTTGGGATGAATTAGACTAAAATTGGAGGAGGCATTAAACTTCTCAGTCTTTGCTCAATGTTTGTGTGTATTATTGTTTATGTTTGAAATGTAATAAAAAATTAATTTAAGGGGGAAAGTGAGACATTTGTTAAGTGAGTTTTGCCCCATTTTACAACCTTTCTTGTCACAGTTGTTAAGTGAATCACTGCAGTTAATAAGTTAGTAATCCGGTTGTTAAGTAAATCTGGTTTCCCCGTTGACTTTGCTTGTCATAAGGTTGCAAAAGGTGATCACATGACCTCGTGACACAGCAATGGTCATAAATATGAACCAGTTGCCAAGCATCTGAATTTTGATCACATGATCATGGGGATGCTACAAATGTTGTGAAAAATGGTCATAAGTCACTTTTTTCAGTGCAGGTGTAACTTTGAACGGTCACAAAATGAACTGTTGTAAGTCAAGGATTAACTGCATTTGGACACTGATATTTGGAACACTTATATTTAATAAATTACATTGGGCTACCGAAATTTCTGTTGAAAGTTCACTTTATAGACCATATAATTCTATTCCACCACATCAACACAATAAATTTCATGTTGGACTTGTGGAAATTGTTTTCCTTTTTGATTTGGTCATAAAGGAACTACAGTTTAAGAACATTCATCTTTGCCTGTAGAAATTTCACCTAGTAATAGCTAGAACTTTCATATATTAGGAGTCGCATTTGGTCATTCATAACCATGCCTAACATATGTATTTAATACCTAACCATTGTATGAATGAAGAACTAAATTCATTATTTAAATCTTTGCCGTCAACATCCAACTACACTGAACATTTAACTAAGTTTATCTTACTCATGTAATTTACTATTATAATAATTGTTGTATTACATTTATTGAAAATATGAAACTGTGGATTGTCCCTTAAATTTAGACATGTGATGAATGTGTTAATCATCATTACTCTATGCTTTCATTGTAATTAAGTTATTGATTAAGCTGATGTTTTTCATTTCCATTTGACACAGAATCAGAATAGAATAAACATAATAGAGGGTTACAGTGCCAGTTCAGATAGGGCATACTGACACAATTGTAGAGAAAGCCTGGGAAGTTGGAACCAGTATAGGCTAGTACAGAAGGCAATGCAGAACAAAAGGAACACAAGAATGGCCTGATAAGTAGGTGGTAGAGATAAGTAAAATCCAGGTTTAGATATATAAATAAAGGCATTCATCACCAAAGATATCCGAGTAAGGGATATTAAGTAAAAGGCTTGGAGTAGAAATAAATGGTTGATAGATCTAATTGTAACTTTCAATTCAAAAACTAATCTGATTGCACACTAAAAGAATTGTCAGTGAAGTTCAGCAAATGATATCTATAGCAAAATCTATATTCCAGGCTAAGAAAGAAAAAAAAATAACATCAGTTTACCCTCATATATGGGATCAGATGAAGGTAACATGATAATTAAAAGAAATAAAAAAGATTTTTGAGGCATATTTGTTTTACAGTTAGATAAATGCAAAAGGGAGAAGCTCAAAGTCAATACATGTGACAGAGTAAAAAGGAAAAACAATCAAGAATTTAAAGAAAAATACTCTTTGCTCCATCTCTAAACACTTAGTTTTGGAATACAATTTTTTTAATAAAGATTTTTAATTACCACAATGAAAAGATATGATAAACTGAACTGATTGACAACCCTGACCTGTCTCTCAGAATTCTAGTTTAGATAGTATTTAGTGTTCTTCTGTGCACTTCTATTTTTTTAAAACTCCCCAAGCACACTTCTGTTTTGTTTTGCTTATGTTATTTAACACCTAGAAGCAAACAAAATAACACCTAGAAGCAAATAAAATAATATGAACATCTAGAAGTAAACAAAATAAACAGCCAACATGGGTTTGTCAAAAACAGATCATGCCAGACTAATCTTATTGCATTCTTTGATAATGTGACAAAATTAGTGGACCAGAGGAATGCCGTCGATATAATTTACTTGGACTTCAGTAAGGCATTTGACAAGGTAGACCAAAACCTACTACCAGATAAAGTAGAAGAATGTGGGTTAGATACCATCACCACCAGATGGATTCGTAACTGGCTGACCAACCGCACTCAACGTGTAGTCCTCAATGAACTGCATCTACATGGAGGGAAGTATGCAGTGGAGTACCCCACGGCTCTGTTTAGGCCCAGTACTCTTCAACATCTTCATCAATAACTTGGATGAGGGAATAAATGGGGAACTCATCAAATTTGCAGATGACACCAAGCTGGCAGATATAGCCAACACTCCAGAAGATAGCCTTAAGATACAGAAGGATCTTGACAAACTTGAACATTGGGCACTATCTAACAAAATGAAATTCAATGGCGAAAAGAGGAAGGTTCTACATTTAGGCAACAAAAACGAAATGCACAGGTACAGTATAGGTGGTACCTTGCTCAATAGAAGTAACTGTGAAAGGGATCTTGGAGTCCTAGTAGACAACCATTTAGATATGAGCCAGCAATGTGCAGCAACTGCCAAAAAAGCCAACACAGTTCTAGGCTGCATAAATAGAGGGATAGAATCAAGATCACGTGAAATGTTAATACCACTTTATAATGCCTTGGTAAGGCCACACTTGGAATACTGGATTCAGTTTTGGTCGCCACGATGTAGAAAAGATGTGGAGACTCTAGAAAGAGTGCAGAGAAGAGAAACAAAGATGATTAGGGGACCAGAGACTAAAACATATGAAGAACAGTTGCAGGAACGGGGTATGTCTCGTTTAATAAAAAGAAGGTCTAGGTGAGACATGATAGCAGTGTTCCAATATCTCAGGGGTTGCCACAAAGAAGAGGGAGTCAAACTATTCTCCAAGGCACCTGAGGGTAGAACAAGAAGCAATGGGTGGAAACTAATCAAGGAGAGAAGCAACTTAGAACTGAGGAGAAATTTTCTGACAGTTAGAACAATTAATCAGTGGAGCAGCTTGCCTCCAGAAGTTGTGAATTCCCCAACACTGCAAGTCTTTAAGAAGATGTTGGATAGCCATTTGTCTGAAACGGTATAGGGCTTCCTGCCTAGGCAGGGGCTTGGACTAGAAGACCTCCAAGGTCCCTTCCAACTCTGCTATTGTATTGTATTGTATTTACCACTTCAGCCTCAAAGTAAAATTGCTAATCTCCATTCTAATCATGTGTGGTTGATATCTGAAGCAGGTCATTTATATCTGTTCTTCAAAGTTACAGTGGTTGCAGCCCAACCAATCTCCAATTTACAAACACAAAGTGCACTTCAACTCAATTTATATCAGAATAGAACTGGAAGGGATCTTGGAAGTTTTCCAGTCCAGTCCCTGCTCAAGCAGGAGATTCTATACTATTTCAGACAAGTGACTTATCAGTCTATACTTGAAAACCTCCAGTGATGAAGCACCCACAACTCCTCTGCCTATCTCTCTTCCATTTCTGGCCTTTTGGTGACCCTGCAGCCTACTGATCCACCCTCTGCTGTGCAAGTTACCCTGCACACTGCCAACCCAACTATACTGCATGCTACCATTTTTGCCATCCTTTACTGTCTTCTAATTCCCGCTGATGTGGCATGCCTAGCCTAGTCCTTCATAAGGTGGTTGCTGGCCACATATAGTCCTCATGAAGGATCAAGTCAGGCATACCTTGTCAGTAGCAGAAGGAAGAAGACAATAAAGGTAAGCTGTGGGTGTAAGGAACAGAAGAACAAGAGGCAGTGATGGTGCAGAATAACATAGGTAGCATGGGTATTTTTTCTTGAATCAATATTGAAGTTTGGGTCCATTACTTGAGTACCATGATAGTGAACCTATGGCATGTGTGCCAGAGGTGGCATGCAGAGTCCTCTCTATGTCACGTGTGCGATTGTCAGCTGCTCCTCTGGATTTTGGCAGTCTTTGCGCACTGGCCAGCTGATCTTTGGATTTCCGGTGCTCCGGCACGTGCGCATGCTCCACTTTGGGCACTCGGTGCTGAAAAGGTTCATCATCACTGGTCTACTAGAATTCTTTTTGCTCCTTATTACATGTACACTGACTAGCTTTTAAAAATGAATTGCTATTAGGATTTATTAAACTAAATATCATGAATCATTTATAATATTAAAAGTATATTATATAATATACTAGTTTTCTTAAACAGTTCCTATATTAAATGATTGAAGTAACATTAAACACATTCTACATAATTATACAAGGAAACAAAACAATACATAACAAATATTACCAACAAAGAAACAAAAATCAGTTATCTGAAATTACTCTATCAGCAGCTGCTGATACTTCAAGTTTTTAAAATGTACATTATTAAACAGCTATTGTTCTGTGGATAATGAAATTTACAACTACGCAGAAATGTGTTTGCTTTTTGACGAGGCAACAATTTTTAGACTATTTTTCTTAATCGTAGTATAGAATTCTATGCAGTTGTTCAGGTAGTAAGGTCCAGATGGAATCTGCTGATGTAACAGAAGGAAAAACAAAAATAAATATCCACAAAAAGTTGCACAATCATAATCATTGTCAGCTGTTAGGGTACATTATGGTTTGTGCACTCATTTAATACATAAATTCTGTATTCCTCTGAGAACAGATAAGAGAAAAAACGATTGGGAGATAAATAAGCAGACCCAAAGAGATGAATATAGAAATTCAAACTTTATAATTTTTTATAAAAATTCATTTACTTCACACTAATTTTCAGAAGTGCAAAGGATGTCTGTGTTTCATCAAATCATTTTCAATTCCTAGAGATCACACAGATCTTTCCCATAATGTTTAGATAACATTATATTTTCCATGATAATTCAGCAATAATATATATGTGTGTGTGTGTGTGTGTGCGTGTGTGATGTTTTTGAGCTAATCAATAAATATAAACAACATTTATTGATCAGCTCAAAAACCTAACATACATATATATGTTAATTATTATAATAATTATATATATATGTTTCACAACAATTTATTGATTAGCTCAAAAACGTAACACACACACACACACACATATACATATTGTTTAATATATTCCAATCTAAATTAGAAATTATACTATTAAAGTAGGGAGGGATAAAATTTATTTTGTTCTACTAAATTTTTTGTTCTTCTCAGCAAATGATGCCACAATAATCTTTTTTTTTTGTTTGCTACACAAAAATGACACATATACATACACATGTAGTGTTACGCAGATTAAAACAAAATTTCCAAAATTACAACTTATGAATGAATGAAACAGATTCCTTCTGATACCTTAAGGTCACATGCAGCCCTGCGGAGAATATTTTAAACTTGGAGTACCCACTATTCAGAACACTTAGTCTTCAATCAAATCCTGCTTAAGCTTCAGTTGGCTTGAGTACTCACAAAATGCCTTCCCAAATTACATAAATTTATGTGCTGATTAACATGACAGCAGGTTGATCACAAGCCAAATAGGTTTATTAACTATTTAACAAATTATATCCCACATTCCTGACAGTTCAAGGCACTTAACAGTAATCCTAAATTCAACATCATAATTATACTAAGAGAAGTAAATACAATTATATGTAATAATCCATTCATAAAAGCTAAAAACATCCAATTACATTTTTAACTGAGGAAAAAACAGTAACATAGAGCTTCTAACATGGGATGGTAACATTCTGATTTATAATATTGGTTCTATGCAAGTTTAAGAAGCTACTAATCCTTTGATTTTTTTAAATTGCTTAATTGATAAGAGGTAACTTCTTTTGTCGTTGTTTAAATTACTACTCTGTATTGAAAAAAATATATGGATCCATATTTCATAAAATGGAGAAAGTAGAATCATCTCCCTTTTCTTCAAGAAATAATCAGTTTCTTAGACTTAAGCAGAAGAATGGCCTAAATCTAAAGTTATTATCTTTAAGAAATCTATAAGAAAAAATAGTCACAAGAAATGAAGTAATATAAAGTTGCTTATTTTTCTTATTTAAAAGATCTCACTTGTGATACAATCTTTTATAATGAATAAATGAACACAGATTAAAAACTGTTATGGAGGACTGATTCTCTAGGTCAGAAAATCAATTACCAAAAAATGGAAATTTTTTGGTAATTGATTTGCATGAAAATAGAATCACTTTGAAATTTTAGTATAAATGTGCCATAGATGGTAGAGTGTACAGTAGATAATGAAGTGACCTTCTTATTTCTGTTTCACAGAAATAATTTACTCTCTAAAGATTACTCACAGTGCTGAGCAAGATCAGTCCTCCTGGAGAAAACATACTGTATTTTTCGGAGTATAAGACGCACCGGAGTATAAGACGCACCCAGGGTTTGAAGAGGCTTTTTTTTTAAAAAAGTAGGTAGGTAGATAGAGGGATAGAGAGGGAGAGAAAAAGAGAGAAATACAGTAGGTAGGTAGGGAGAGAGAGTGTGTAGTTAGGTAGGTAGGTAGGTAGATAAAGGGATAGGGAGAGAGAAAGAGAAAGAGAGAGCGAGAGAGAGAGAAATACAGTAGGTAGGTAAGTAGGGAGAGATAGTGTGTGTAGATAGATAAGTAGGTAGAGGGATAGAGAGAGAAAATATATATATATAGAGAGAGAGAAATACAGTAGATAGGAGAGAGAGAGTACGTAGATAGGTAGATAAAGGGGAGAGAAAGAGAAATACAGTAGGTAGGTAGGGAGAGAGAGAGTGTAGATAGGTAGATAGGTAGAGGGATAGAGAGAGAAATAGAAAGAGAGAGAAATACAGTAGATAGGTAGGGAGAGAGAGAGTAGGTAGGTGGGTAGGTGTATTTACCCATGTGCTGGAGAAGGAAATCACTGGCCACCTTTGGAACAAATCTTTGTTTCTGCAGGCACAGTACTTGACCAATGTAATTCTCATCAATCATTCTAACTAAACAGCTTTCCAAAAGGGAGGGAAAAACCCCTTTTTGCACTGTGCAAACCTCCCCCACTGTGCAAGCCTGTTTTTTGTGAAAATGGGCCCTTTTTTTCAAATAAAATGTATGAACAACCTTGGGGGAGGGCTTGCAGAGTGCTCCTGGGGGGGGGGGAGACAAAACAAGGAAAAAACAGCCCGTTTTTTTCGGTGAAAATGGGCCATTTTTTGGTCAAAAAATAGCATGCATAGCCTTATGGAGGCTTATAGAGTGCTGCTGGGGGCTGGGGAGGCAAAACACTCTGTTTTTTGCTAATTTCTGCCCTCCCCAGCGCCCAGGAGCTCTCTGGAAGCCTCCATAAGGGTATGCGTGTGGCCATTTTGGTGAAGGGGCTGGGTTTCAGGAGGCAAAAAGTGCTGTATTTGATTTATAAGACGCACCCAGATTTTCAGCCTCTTTTTAGAGGAAAAAAGGTGCATCTTATACTCTGAAAAGTACGGTAATTCAGTGCTGGCAGAAAAGTTGGAATTTGAAGCTGTATATGAGGCTTTCATTCCATTTAGAAGAGAAACAAGTCTTATCATGATTATATATTTAAGATCTACAAATGAGATCATACAGTATTCTGCACTTATCTTGAAAGTAGGTTATTTTAGATAAAATGTGATGGAGATAATGATTTTTTTCATTTTGGATTGTAATTATTTCTTTCAATTCACAAAGGGTCTTTTATATGAATACAGTTTAATTTTTGGAGCCTATTTTGGCCAAATATGGATTTCTAAAAATTAATTTCCATAAACTACTTTAATCTGTTAAATAAAAAATAGAATCATTTCCTCATTTATCAAAACATTTTTATAGGCCTCACTAAAATGAGTGTCATATTTCCTTTAATTTGACTGAGCTATTGGGCCTCTCGTCAGCCAATCTGGGCATAAATGTAGTTCGAGTTAAACAGAAATAGTTATATTTTATGCTAAATATATATGACGTCAGTTATAATAGGAATGTTTTATATAAATATGTATTGAAATTCTACAACAGTTGGAAAGCTAATAAGAGTAAGTTATAGAGATATTATTACAGATACATTTTATTGAGATACATTTTATTGTATCAATCTCACATAGTTACTGCATGATTAAAATTGGCAGCTCATTTAGTGATGATTGAGTAATGATCCCAATAAAAATCTTGGGATAAAATATGTTTACTGAGAAAGCATTGTAAAAATTAATATCATTTCAAAATTAATATAAATACTTATGTTCCAGTTAATATATTTAAGATAGTTCAAGCTTAAAAGTTTATTAAAAAGATTTTTGTGGAATAAAGAGTAGGAATACCCCATATTAACAAATTAGTAGTTAAGAATGTCAAAGAATATTGAGTGTGTTCCTTATCATAAAGTAAGCTTAATTCATAACATCTTAGATTTCTCAGAGAATGCTGAAGAATGTTTGGCTGTCTCTCATTATGTAAAGCATTTGTTTTTTGATTTCTAGACCGCCCTCTCTCCCCGTAGGGACTCGGGGTGGTGTACAGGTAAAAATTAAAACTACTAAAATCAAAACAATACAAACAAAGTTAAAATCGAATTAAATAATCCCCTGTACAAATTTATAAAAATTAAAAACTAACCCCATAAAACCGAATAAAATCATTTAAAATCACAGACTGGGGCGAGCAGCATGAAATTAGGCCAAGCCGGCTAGATGGAACAAGTGCGTCTTAAGTTTCTGGCGGAAGGAGCGGAGGCCCGTGGTCGTTCTGATATCAGGGGGAAGGTCGTTCCAAAGGGTCGGGCCCATCACAGAGAAGGCCCTTCTCCTGGGCGTCGCCCACTGGCATTGCCTGGTGGACAGCACCCGGAGAAGTCCCTCTCTCTGAGAGCGAATCGGCGGAAGGGATGTATGGGGCAGGATACGATCCTGCAAATAACTAGGTCCTGCGCCATGGAGCGCTTTAAAGATCATGACCAACACCTTGAAACGCACCCGAAAGTGCACAGGCATCCAGTGCAGCCTGCGCAGGAGCGGTGTTACGTGAGAGTATCTAGAGACTCCCAGAACTGCCCGTGCGGCCGCATTTTGGACCAGCTGCAGCCTTCGGGTGCATCTCAAGGGGAGCCCCATGTAGAGAGCGTTACAGTAGTCTAGACGGGACGTCACAAGCACATCAGTGACTGTGCGAAGGGTGTCCCGGTCCAATAAGGGACGCAACTGGCGCACCAGGCGAACCTGGTGGAACGCCCCCCTGGGCACGGCTGTCACATGGTCCTCCATTGACAGCCTGGCATCTAGGAGGACGCCCAAGTTGCGTACCCGATCCACGGGGGCCAGATGTTCGCCCCCAATGGCCAGTGATGGAGTCAACTGGTTGAACCGGGAGGCCGGTAGCCACAGCCACTCAGTCTTGGACGGGTTGAGCTTGAGTCTGTTCCTTCCCATCCAGATCCGTACGGCTTCCAGACACCGGGACATCACTTCGACGGCATCGTTGGGGTGGTTTGGGGTAGAGACGTATAGCTGAGTATCATCAGCATACAGATGGTAATCTACCCCAAAACCACTGATGATTTCGCCCAGCGGCTTCATATATGTATTGAACAGGAGAGGCGAGAGAACCGACCCCTGCGGCACCCCACAAGTGAGAGGTCTCGAGGTCGACCTCTGCCCCCCTGCCAATACAAAGTGTAATCGACCGGAGAGGTAGGAGGAGAACCACCGCAAAACGGTGCCCCTCACCCCCAATCCCTCCAGTCGATGCAATAGGATACCATGGTCGATGGTATCAAAAGCCACCAAGAGGTCTAATAGGACCAGGATGGAGGAACAACCCCCATCTCTGGCCCTCCAGAGATCATCCAACAACGTGACCAGTGCCGTCTCTGTGCTGTGACTGGGCCGGAAGCTGGACTGGCGCGGGTCCAGATAATCAATTTCCTCCAGGTGATGTGGAAACTGTTGTGCCACCACACTCTCTACAACCTTCGCCAAAAAGTGAAAGTTGGAGACCGGACGATAATTTACTAACAATGCTGGGTCCAGGGAAGGCTTCTTGAGGAGGGGCCTCACCACCGCCTCTTTCAAGATGGCAGGCAAGAACCCCTCACTCAAAGAAGCATTCACTATTTCCTGGAGCCAGCCTCGTGAAACCTCCCAGGAGGCCAGTACCAGCCAGGAAGGACACAGGTCCAATAAACATGTGGTGGCTCTTAGTCGCCTATGCAACCTGTC
This sequence comes from Rhabdophis nuchalis, assembly GCA_039707465.1. Classification (NCBI taxonomy): domain Eukaryota; kingdom Metazoa; phylum Chordata; class Lepidosauria; order Squamata; family Natricidae; genus Rhabdophis; species Rhabdophis nuchalis. Next base: position 202,839,676 of record CM077644.1, on the reverse strand, counting down.
CATATCATCGGAAGTAACAGGGTCAAACTCCTCCCAGAATGGTATCTCAAGACCCGCCTCCGACATCCCCTCCAGACCACTTCCAGTGGAGACCAGCTCGCTCCAAATCTGAGCGATTTTATCCTGCAGATACTCCCCAAATTCCTGTTCTGCCCTGTAGAGGGGCTTCCCGCAGCCTCTGTTGAAGGAGGGAGCGGGTTACCCCAAACAGGGCGGCAGGGCGGTTATCTGCGGACGCAATAAGAGTGGCACAATACTGACGCTTGGCCACTCTTAACACCACAAGGTAAGTCCTCAAATGGGCTTTCACCTGTGTTCGATCCGATTCAGAGCGTGTAGATCTCCACCTTCTCTCTAGGCGTCTCTTGTGGCACTTCATCACCCTCAACTCCTCGGAAAACCAAGGAGCCTTGGTGGTTCGCTGCCGCAAGAGAGGCCGCAAAGGTGCGACCGGGTCCAAGGCCCCAGTGGCCGCACTATTCCATGCAGCCACTAGGTCCTCCATCTGGGCGTGGGTCAGGGCTACAGATAGTGGCCCAGGCTCCGTCTGGAACCTTTCAGGTTCCATCAGGCGCCTGGGGCGGAACCATCTTGGAAATTCCGGTTCCGCCTCCCCACAGTGGGGTGTAGCGGTAGGAAAGTCGAGCCGGAGAAGTGAGTGATCTGACCATGACAGGGATATAAATCCCCCACTCCCAGATCACTCCTCCACTGGCCAGAGACAAAAATGAGATCTAGTGTGTGTCCTCCTTCGTGTGTGTGCCCTGAATTACTTGGGTCAGGTCCATGGCCGTCATGGAGGCCATGAACTCCTGAGCTACCTCGGATGTCTCACCTACCGATGGCAAGTTAAAGTCCCCCATGACTAACAGTCTGGGGGTCTCAACCGCCATCTCGGCGATCACCTCGAGGAGCTCGGGCAGGGCTGCTGATACATAGCGGGGAGCCAGGTACACAATCAGCACGCCCAACTGTCTCCCTGGGCCCCACTTCACGCAAAGGAACTCACAACCGGTTATCTTTGGCACAGTGGTCTCTCTCGACCTTTCCTCACAATGACCGCCACCCTTCCACCCCTGCCTAGGGCCCGTGACTGATGAAATGCATGGTAACCTGGTAGGCACATTTCCACAAGAGGAAGTTCTCCCTCGTGGCCCAACCAGGTCTCCGTAATTCCTGCCAGCTCCCCCTCCGACACAAGGTCGTTAATGAGGGGGGCTTTGTTGACAACGAACCTGGCATTGCATAACATCGGTCTCAGGCCCTGGCTCTGTGAGCCCTGACCACCTAGATTGCGGGGGTTGGGACATGTGACCGCCCGTATCCACCGGCCACGTTCTCCCAACCGATGATGAGATCTTTGTCTACCCTCGCACCTGCCCCTCCCCACGACCGTTTGAATGGAAAGACCCTCTTCTGGAACGTACCTACTCCCCCCCCCTTTTAACAGACCCGCTCACTTCCTTATTAATTCCGCCTGCCGGCTTGGCACTAGTCCCGCCCCCAGCCTGACTAATCCCTCCCCCCTCCCTGGGACCCCCTAAAATACGAATCATAAATTTGAATAAAACCCCCCTGAGACTGCGCCTTGCCCACCTCTCTGGATTAATTAATCCCTCATCAAGGTGGGACCTCGTAAGAGCGGAGGGCCAAACCTGCGAGAGGGGGGACTCCCGCAGTAGGAGAAGGTCTGCCCTTGAGTACGTAGCAGGTCAAATTAATTACAGGGCATCAATTGGTTTCAAGGGATGATTAAAGGGTGTTAAAATAGATGTTACAATATAGTTAATTTCCAATAAGCCTATAGTCCAGCTCACAGAAGTTAGAGTCTTAGGGTAATAGAATAAGATAAAATAGTCCAAATAAGGTGCAATGTCTCAGGTATGGCCTTAGAAAGTCCAGTCCGGCGTCTCTCCAGCCTCAGGCCTTGGCCTACGGTGTCAAGCCTCAGGCCTCGGCCCAGTTCTTATTAGGCGTCCTGGCCTCCAGCGCTCCGCTCTGTATCCTTCCCGGCCTACCTGGCCTCCAGCGCTCCGCTCTCTGTTCTTCCCGCCTCCGGCCTCCAGCGCTCCCGGCCTCGACATCTCGGCCTCCAGCGCTCCGCTCTTCCCGGCCTCTTGGCCTCCGGCGCTCCCGGCCTCCAGCGGTCCTCCAGCGCTCCTCGCACCTCTTCCCGGTCTCCGGCATTCCCGGCCTCGGTATCCGGCCTCTGGCGCTCTCCGGCCTCCAGCGCTCCTCTCGGCTCTCCAGCCTCCAGCGCTCCTCTCGGCTCTCAGCTCCTCTCGGCTCTTCCCGGCCTCCGGCACTCCCGGCCGCAGTCTCCTGGCCTCCAGCGCCCACACGCCATTCTGCCCGGCCTCCGGCGCTCTGCTCCGGCGCTCTGCTTGCCCCCAGCGCCGATCTTCGGCGCCGCCCGACATCTAGGCCAACGCCTGGCACCTCCAGCTGGCCGGCACCTTCTGGCCGGCACGCCCCGTTCTGAGCCGTCCACCCACCCTGGGAGGCTATTCAGGCCGCGGTGGAACACCAGGGTGGGTACTTACTGGACCCGACCCTCAAAGTTGGTGAAAAGGGCCGGGCACCATCCCCCTCTGCCAATGAGCCCTGCGGCTCACGTGGAGCTCAGCAGCAGACCGCCATCTCCCGCACATGCACAGTCAGTTTTATAATGCTATGATCTTATCTCATTATCCCCTTTGGTTTAGATGAATAGTAATGCTTTCAACCCTATAACTCTAGTTTATATAGGTATATTTTAATAAATGAACAGCTGTATTTACTTCTCCATATAATCACCATCATTGCTTATACACATTTGCCAACAATGAAAAAACTTCTTAAAGCTGCCACAATAGAACACGCTTTGTTTCTTTAATCAGATTGAACACCCCTTTCGATTTCTTTCTTCGAGTCAAACAGATGCCAGAATGATAGTCCTTCAATTTTGAATAAAGGTGGATATTGCATTGTACCAAGTGTGTATGTTAAATGGGATAAGATGGCGAGATCCAACTTCAGTTAATGTTCGTATGTGAGAAGCCCATCCAATATTGAAGAATGTCAATAATGTGACCCATACATTCCTGTAAAATGCCAAGCTTGACAGCTATTTCAGTAATCTGCCAACATTTCTCATGTGAAATTCATGGGTTGCTGTCCCAAGTCATCTATTTTGCTGTTGTTAGTTCCAATATGTAGACCAGAGCAGGATATCAACACCAGAGGAAGGCTAGAATTACCTTTATTGAGATTATCTCTGTTACTTTAGACAATTGCACTTCTGATTGGACTATATTCCTTGCCTGTTTCTTATGTGTCAGTGAAACAGGGAGATAGTTGCCTGAGCTGCTTCCAAATATTTTCTTATTCTTCAGGACTTAAAAATGTTTCAGTCCTCCCCTTTGCCTTGGTAATATTTCTTGCATATTTTTGTCAGTATGATCTCCCTTACTCTTTACTGCTCTTGGTTATTCAAATCAGCATTTCCAGTTCACAATTTTTATGCTTTTTGATCCAGCAACACACAGTGCTCACATCAATACAATCATCACTATAAACCACTTGCATTTAGTGGTGAATTTTAATTGGAGAGATTCCATCAGCAGTCAAAACCCAATCATATGGACATGCTTATAGCACACTGATAAAAACTCACAGGATTTCATTTCACAAACAATGGCACTACAGCACAAACAACAGCACTTCTCACATCAAGTTGCTGCCAACTAAACTGAAAGAACAGATATTAAAGAATAAGTCATAGCAGTTAGTGGTTGGTCAATTATAACACCAGGAGCATTACTTTTAATTCAATCCTTCTAAATAAATAGAGTAATATGACTTTGGGAGGAATATTATTCTTTCATGCAATCAATATGAACAACCAACTCAACTTCACAACTGGGAAGTGAACAATGGTTTAAAACAGCACAAAAAAGAAAACCAGGAAATGCCAACATTCATATAAACCAGAGTCAAGGTAAAAAACAAACTGATAGTCAAGTCTTCTAACCTACAGGCGTAGTTACAAAACCATCTCTTTATGTCTTGTGAAAGGCCAACATGCTTGGACCCAGTCTAATCTGTGGAATGTTATTTTAAAGGACAAGTTCCATAACAGAAAAGGCTCACATCCAGGGTCCTATCAGATGGCAATGCCTAATAGATAGAACCCAGATCCTCTTCAGCCAGACCAAATGGGAAGGGTAGACATAATTGTGGAGAAGCAGCCCTCAAATAACTAGACCCCCTACCATGAAGGGCTTTTTAAATTAACAAAAAGCACCTTGAACTGAATCTAGAAGCATACTGATAAGTACAGCTTGCAAAGATGTAACATGCTGACTGAAGAGCACACGTGATTGCTTGTGTGCTGCATTCTGTACCGACTATAGCCGACAGATACTCTTTGAAGACAGCCTCATGTAAATTGTACTATTTCATTCAGATTCAAAAATATCATTACATATTAAAAATTATAAATGAAAAACTCTAGATCCATTTAGCATGAGGTTTGCCCCCCCCCCCAAAAAAAAGAGTATTCTTCTACAGCAGAAATATAGTACTACAGTGAATTTATACTGTAGTACTTGGACTGATAATAATATTATATTATTTCTACTTTTGAATGCTTCCTATTAAACGTAACGGAAAGAAAGATCAATAGTACTTCCACTAAATGTATTGGGATGTAAACTCAGAGAAATCCCAGCCAGCTTGGTCAATGGTTGCTACAGCTTACCATAGCCTATCTAGGGAGCAGAAAATTGGAGAATGCTACCTTATTATTTTGGCTTCTGTTTATTATATACTACTAAAAATGGAACTAGATTTAGAATTCTAACAGTGGTATAGATACAACTTTTACTCTCCTATAAGAGTAAATGGAATTGCGGTACAAAGCCCTTCAAAATTAGCTATAAAATGACAGAACTGAAGTAGCTTCTTGTATGAGAAGTGAAATGTCTTCAAAAAGAAAACAAGAAAGTCCAGTTGCCATTTGAAAAAGCACCTTTGGGACAACTCTGATCTAAATGAGTGAGAATCTCCATAGACATCTAGCTATAAAATATTTTGGTAATAAATAATAAAGGCTTATACATTTGTAATTAATATAGCTCCATAATTTACCGTAATGTCATTATTACTTGCAAACATAATACAGTAAATAGAAAAGAATAGCACAAGAACTGTAACATCATGAATGAAATCTTGGTATATCTTTAAGGTCGCATGATATTTTGCAAATTATAAACTTAATTATTTATGGGGAGGAAACTAGATTGCATAATATGCCTCATAACAATATATCCTGATAATAGAAAAAGAAAACAGTTCATATATTAAAAAAGGTATCTACAGTAGTCTAAGATTATCATGATTACAATGTCACACTGTGACCTTGTTGGTGTCTGGCTAATCTAACTTTTTTTTAGTGCATTGTTTCAAATCAATAACTAATTAACAAAGTACAAAAGAAGTTGTACTGTTTTTGAGATTTCTTGTTAAAAATGACTTTTCACTGCACATGGGCAGAAAGGTCGCTTTTATGACATCTTCAAAAGTCTTTCAAGATCCTGCTACTGTCAGATTAAATTACTTTAAGCAAATAATTGTCGTAAGTTAAAACAGAAACACATTTGCTACAGCCAGTTGTCATAATGACATGGTGAGTAGTTGTTTTGATATGAATTTCGTCTACTGACCCCCTATCATATCTTAATTTTTTTGGTTGACCTAACTGGAAGATTGGGAGCAAATCCTCTAACACAGGCAACCATACGTGGAGGGGAAGCCATTAATGGAAACTGGATTATATATTAAAGAACAGCTGGAAAGGAATTCCAGAGGTACTATAGCAAAATGATCCAAGAATAGGTAAGGAATTTATTTACTACATACTGTAGAAGTGAAAACTATAATATAAAAAATGCATTCAGTCACTGTGATACATTATCTGATCCACAAAATTGTATCATAACTCTATCATTTATCTTTTATTTAAATGTTTATATATTACAAGGACAAAGAACACACTGTCCTGATTTTTAGAAGAACAATAACTACAGAAAAGGATCAGAATCAGCACACACAAAGGATGAGTGATTAATCCTTTCTCTACTTAAAATTAAATGCTACCTATACTCCCGAATTTTAAATGAAAATCTCAAAGAAAATTCTGTGGTACGAAAATGCAATTGGCAGCCACACCTGTCCCATAGCGTGGGGAATTTTTGTTAAAACAATGTATTTTTATTCAACAGTGTATCTATTCATTAAACATGGATATTACATACTCCTGTCAAAGCCAGAGAACAGCAGCTAACCTAAATGAGCAAGGTTACATGGTTCTATCAAATAATCCCATCTCTGTTTTAGAGAATATTTATTAAAGTTGCCAAACATTAAATTGATAAACCAGTGGCTTATTTACACACTCTGTAATGATAACTTTACACATTTCAGCTTTTTACACTTTCCAAAGAGAAATGCTGTTATCACAGAATTTAGAAGAAATCGGTGAGAGTCCACATAGGAAGTGACTGGCTGTTTTTCCCTTGCCAGATGCACATACAAAACCCAACTCTTCAAATTCTAACAATTTTAACTCTTCAAGAGCAATTATGCTGAGCTCTTTCTTTCCTCTTCACCTACCACACTGCAGTCAGTGTACATGTATGCATATGTATCCCCCCTGGGTCCGTTTGGAGAAGGGCGGGATATAAATCGAATAAAATAAAATAAATAAATAAAGAAGTCTGCTTAATAATCAAGGGGGGGGACATCCTGTGAGGATTATTATTGGCAGATTTATTGATTGAATAAATTTATATGTCACCTGATGCTCAAAGATTCAGGATGATTCCTAACAATTAAAACAAGAGAAATATAAATAAAGAAAGGGTAAGGGTAATGGGAATAAACTCCATTCAGCTGAATGGGATTTAATAAAAAACATGTAGGAATGCACTGTTCAGCTACACTACAAATCTGCACTTCAGAGTAGTATTTTCTCTGGAGTAAACATACATGAATACTATATTTGTCTTGGAAGACAGGAAGGAAGCAGAAGATGGATTTTAAGAGGCTTCAGCCAGGCATTCACAATGGAAAATCCCCCAATCTAATAATGTTCATCCATTATTTTTGACTACATGACTATTCTGAATGTTTTGTATATATATGATCCAGGTCATCCACAGTCCTAAACGAGGGATTAATTCTAAGTGACATCCAAAATTGTAATATCCCTGCAGTTTTTCATTCCCACAATATTTTACTGTCATGTCCATCTGAGATATACACCTTTCAGTACAAGCATTTTTTTTTATTTTGTGTTTTGATTAGGCCTAATAAATGTTTATGTAATGTGAACATTCCAGATATAGGAGCATGGTGACTTGTGGTTAGATCGTTGGGTTGGCAAAAAGCAAGGTGGCGTTCAAGACCTGAATGCTATTGTGGAATGAATGAGTTCCCATAATTGCTCCACCTCCTGCTAGGGACGTGAAAGCATATCCCAACTGGGTGTCACCACAAGCAACAGTGATGTCACCAGCTATTCTTTCAATCCAGAAGTACCTTGGTGCTTTTGACACAAGTACAATGTGATTTCAGATATAGTCCTTTGGCTCCAAATATGTAAAGTTGCAGACCACACGACACCAAGTAAAAACAGAAAAAGTGAAATAAATGTCAACACACTAGTTGGGAGATCCATTTTCATACATTTTTGTGAAATTCAAATAGGATAGAGGTATCATTACATTATACAAATTAGGTTTTTGAAATGTTTCATCATTTCATTACCAATTTTTTATCACTAGTACTTTGCCTCTTGATTGAGGGTTCTAGTATTTTTTTAAAGTAAGTTTTCCGCAATCAGAAAAAAATTGAAAACACCTAATTATACACTAATCTGAGGAAAATCTCTGACAAAAATATGCAGAATTGTATCTGTCCTACACAAATTTTTTGATGAGCTGATCTACTAATACATACAAATTTAAGGCATAACCTCAGATGTTGTTGTCTTTTTCTAAATAAGTATTCCCTTGTAATCATAGATTGAATCGTGCATTGTACAACTGTCAGACTCAATAGTAAATCACAAACTCTTGACTCTTCATGACTTAGCTTGACTCTTCAGCAAAACTTGGCATGACTCAACTACTATAGATTGTGAACAAGAATGAAGTCACAATAGCCGATTGCTGACTCATAGCAGTGAGAAAATGTAAATGACTTTTATAGTCTTAATTAAACTCCCGACTTCCAAATTAGTAGATACTTGGCATAATAGTTCGTGATACTAAAGCTGAATACAGGAATTGTACGTTTACAAAGCTAGCCACTCCTGGGCTGGAGTGATTTCTCCTTTATGACTCACAGCAAAATATAGAATTAATTTAATTGGGTTTTTGATGTGCATAGAAGAAAGGTTTGTTGGTACCATTGTGCGTAAAACCAAAATTTAATGAAAAGAGAGATCTTATCTACATTATCTACATTAGAACAAATCCCACTGAATTCTACCTAAATTAGTTTTAGCAAAAGATATCTACAATAATTATACTAGCTTTTGATTTGTTCCATAACCAGAGTGGGTTGGGGTTAGCACACAGTATCACAATACAAAGTCACAACAGATATAGAATATTTTTTGAAGTCAGAGGATCCAAAATCTGCTTGCTCATTCCAGGCAATGATTTTGTATTAATCAGCCTCTTTGCTGCTGAGAAATCTGGTTGAAACATAGCTTGTCTTAAATTTCTGGCAAAAGATTTCAGTGATAACACCATTAAAATGTGGTCACAGTGGGATTAGTCACCCACCAATCAGATTAAGTAGGCTTTGAGAGAAAATTATATAGTCCATAGCAGTGGCTCTTTAGCCCACCCATAATGAATGACACATTAAAGTAATTAATTACTATGAAGGACAAAAATATCCAACTGACTCACCGACTGGACTAAACACAAGCCAGCACAGTCACATATAATGCATTTGGCAGGGATGTAATGAGTTTGGCAGGCTAGATCAGATGGATAGTGAAAGAAGGTTCCAAATAAGGCAGAATCATTCAATTCCATTCTAGCATTAAATTTCTTGCACACAATATATGCTCAGACTCTGAGAATATAATTAAAAATAAATATATTTTTTCCTTAGTAAGTATTATGCAGGAGCTTGTAGTTTCTGTGGAAGCAAGTACACTGTGATAAGCAATACTCTGTAACTTTATCATCTGCAATTATTTCCATCATAGTTTAGGAAAAGTTCAACCACATACATGTGTACCCTGTAGCAATAAACAATGGGAAACAATATTTGGCAATGTCTCCCTTAATATTAGCTGAAGCATTTAGTCATATGAAGCAAAGCCATTAAATTCCATACCTTAAATAGAAGACTTTCCTTAAATAGAAGACTATCAAATCTGGATATGAGTTTTTTTTTAAGTCCCAGCCCACCACATGGATGTACTACACTGAGTTGCACAATGTTAGTCTGAGAGCTCTATCACAAATACTACTCTCCTTGAAGAACAAAGGAGATTTACCTTAATATTGGGCAGGTTAATTTATTTTATCCCTTTGTTTCCTGTCTCCTTGTCAGTAGGTTTGCTTGGGAAAAGATCATCAATTTGTATTGCTTTGCTGGCTTTGCAGAAATCAAAGAGATGGGATTATTTGGTGAAGCATTTTCTCCATCCTCAATAATGCCAATGTATGCAAGTGCAGAGTACATTGTCAATGTCAATTTCTTGACATTCACAAGATTGACACCTATTTCTTAGATAGAGAATCAACATCTTTGGTTTCAAACAGAACTAGATTCCTTCAAACCATTCTGTTTCTGCTAGCTAGTGATAACTTTTTTTATTTCTAAAACCAAACGTTGGTTGACCACTGGCTGAAACAAGGGAAAATTGCTATCTCCCATCAATCTCAGATTCAGAATAGAACTTGTAGAAAGTAAGAAATCCAGATTACAAAACTGGCAGCGAGGGAAGCAAAGGAATACATTAGGTCCAATTTCTTTTCCAATTCTGCTAGTTACTATTTAACTGGTTTCTGATACTTACATTCTCTGTTCATATTCAATATACTGTGCACACCTTAATGGAATTTGGCTTTTCTACGTCGGAATGACTCCTACATTAGCAGCACATTTTTCATCGTGAATCTGTTTAGAATGCTTATCTTGTGCTTCGTAGGTTTTTCAGAAAGATTCCTTTAAACTGTTGTCTGTAAATTTAGCAGTTCTAAATTTATACCTTGCCAGTGAATGCTTTAGGTGGCTACTTTAACTTTCTCTTCTACTTTTCAAAAAATAAGATCTGATTTTATAAATTAATCTATTCCCATTCCCTTTCAAAGTGAGAGATGGATTGATTTCTCTGATCTTATACTTCAATGCTTCAAGTACTGAAGATGGTATTATAGAATTTATTTCAATTTTATTCTTTTTTCCTTTATATTTGTCCAATAACATACACAGTTCAAATAGCCTTTATCTCTCGCATTTCCTAAAGTTAAGGGGAAAAGGTCTCAGGTAAAGATAAGTCTATGAAAGACATGAATGGCAGCAAGCCAAAATGCCTACACAGGAGGTGAAGAGAGCATAGATGGTGAGAGTGAAGATAGTGTATATCCAGACGATTTATAGATCAGGAAATTTGAGATCTCTTAACTTTTCAATCTATGGGCTCAAATCTATTACTATATGGTAATTATGGTGGGATCGTTTGTACACTACAGGATAATAGGCCCCTTAACAAAACTGATGGTGGTTGCCATTTGCTCCATCTAAAACATTTTTCATCCTACTACCCATATTATTTTTTGAAATATTCCTTTGTCGTGTATGACATAGTTTCTCTTTTGATTTAGAAGTTGTTTTAGTCTTTTAATTGCCAAACAAAAGATTTTACACAATCATAATCTGTGTAATGTCATTCTATGGAGAATTTCTAGCATTTTTTCAATTGTCATTTCTCTCATTCTAATTGGACACAGTTGTTCAAGAACTGATCAGTTTTTCTTACATGAATAGAATTCTCAAACTAGATACAGGTAATCCTAGACTTACCATTGATTGCTTAGTAATTGTTTGAAATTATAACAGAACCCCCACGGGTACTTACAACCCTGTTTCAAAGTTCTGATGGCCACCCCCTATAATTAAATAACATGTTGGCTGCTTGACAACCAGTCCACATGAATGTCTGTTTGCAATGTTCTGCAGTCATGTGACTGTGTTTTACAATTGTGCTGAAAACTGACATTTACTTCTGGTTTTTGGAAAAAAATGGCCCATAGTGAACAAACGGTTCCCTTTACGATGGAAGCATTCATTTGATGACCACTGCAAAAAAGAGGTTGTTATGAATTATGACTAGAATAGGCAGACTTCATTATGATCATAAATTGAGGACTGCTAGTATGCATATTATGCACAAGACACAGCAAAGGCAAAACTACTAATGGTAGCTTAATAAATAGTCTTATGAGAGTTTGCAAACTTTGAGAATTGGCTGTGTTGTGAGCATCGGTGTTTCTCAATTTCTCTAGATGTAGTCCTAAGTATATAATACAAGATCTTTTAAAATATGCCAGATTTTCATTCTGATATAATCATATTCCTTTCCAGTTAATATTCAGTTACTGGTTTGCATGTTGACTGCACAAGTGCTAAAGGTTGACCTCATTCTTATTTGCATTTGCTATAAATTATTTGACAGCAGACTAGGTGGTCAGGTTTTCTTATGCTACTGGTAGTAACTTGTTATTCTGGATAAATTCCTTTGTCAGCATAGATGAAACTGTTGTGTTTTGATGTTGATCATTCATATTAAGGTTAAAGAGGGGTTGCACCAGCATACTTTCTTGTTATAATCAATTTTGCTGAATATACTATCGGTCACATTTCTCCTTAGGCTGTGTCTAGAAACAGTATGTATGAGTGGCATAAGAGAGAGTCAAATTCAATATACTGTAGCTGCAAAACATAACTGTCTACAAGCCTTATTTTTATCCCTCTTGGTTGAACACACAAGAACCTATTTCCTGGTGTCCAGTCCAAAGTGCTCAGTGTGAACATAAGGAAAAAGACAGATTTTGTATGCTTAATGGCATCATATAGCCCCCATTATTAAAAACTATGTTAATATATTAGTCAAACAATCAAGTAATTATGTTGATTAATATTTTAATTTCTTTAATTTTGGGGGGAAATTTTGGGAGGAATTTTGCTACTTAAATGACTGTTACATTGTGATAAATTATTTGAGTTCAACTTTCTAATAATCAAGAATTTCCAGTTGTGAAATATATCTACCATCTCAATCAATTCATGTTGTGTCCCACATTGTTCTTTCACAGCACAGCTGCAGACTCCTCTGTGTATAGATATATTTTTCATAAACAAAATGGCTTTCTATCTAATAGCATGCATATGTACATACAGACCAGTAAGTTATAAGACCATGGACTTTATCCTTCAGCCTCTTGGTATACATTCTCCAGGTAGCACTTTATAGGTTTTCATAGTTCTCGATATAAATGTTTTACATCCACCCAGGACTCTGCCAAGAAAATCAGCCTGGATGGCCACTATCAAGTTATAGATTAGTGCCTGGCTGTCCTGGACTGAGACTAAGGCGCTGGGAGGGGGGCGGTCCTTCGCTATTTCCAGAGCAGATCTGCAAACCAGATCTAGCCATGTTGTGGGCTGGATTTGGCACATGGGCTTTGAGGGTCCCCCGTCCCCCCCGTTATAAATAAATTCAAGCCCCCACCCTCAAAAGAAAATAAAAACTATTAGGAAAAAGTAATAAAAAAGTAAAGGGAAATATAAGAAATTTGGTGCCTAAAGAACGTTGCAGGAATTGGGCATGTCTAATTTAATGAAAAAGGGGACTAGGAGTACATGATAGCAGTGTCACAATGTCTAAGGGCCTGCCACAAAAGAGGAGGGGTCAATCTATTCTCCAAAGCATCTGAAGGCAGGATAAGAAACAATGGATGGAAACTAATCAAGGAGAGATCCAACCTAGAACTAAGGAGGAATTTCCTGAAGTTAGAACAATTAATCAGTGGAACAACTTGCATCCAGAAGTTGTGGGTACTCCAACACTAGAGGTTTTAAAGAAGAGATCAGACAATTATTTGTTTGAAATGGTATAGGGCCATAATGGCAAACCTATGGCACAGTGTCTGTGATGACACGCAGAGCATTCTCTGTGCGCATGTGTGCTATCAACAGCTGCTCTTCTGGTTTCTGATGTTGGTCTTTGTGGGTGCCGGGGTGCCGGAAAACGCCCTGAAAAACAGCCAAAAAACCTATCTGTTTTTTGGACCATTTGCTGGGCTGTTTTCAGGTTGTTTGGGGGCCAAAAAGAAGCCTGAAAATGGCTCCAAAAATGACCTGAAACGCTCCAAGAATGGCGCAAAAAAAGGCATGCGGGCACCAGCCAGTTGGTCTTTGGGTTTCCAGCACATGCATGCATGTGTGTTCCGTTTGGGCACTTGGAGCCAAAAAGGTTTGCCATCGCTGGTATAGGGTTTTTGCTAAAAAACCTAAAAGACCTCCAAGGTCCTATTCAACTCTCTTACTCTGGAAAATAAAGATCAAGCAGACAGACAATTCTCTGTAATTATTTAATAATTAAGTAAGAGTTGGTACCAGAAAGAGATGATAGACACTCCCTTACAAACTCCATTGGAGATTTTTTTTAAATCGTGAAACATGTAGATATATCAATTTAGCAGTCATTTAATCTTTACAAATCTTAAAAATTGGGGAAGTTTTATAGCTTTTATTTAATTGGTACAGTGGTTGTTAAACTTCAGTATAAAATGCTGATAAGTAGGGGGCATTTTTGCCATTTTAAATTGAACTAGAAATAATATGTTATAGCTCAAACTTGTTCCTCCAGTGAAGCAAATTTTCCATTTCCTATTATTAAATTATCACTATTCCAATGGTTGGATATCATGTCACTACACACACATTCTAAATATAACCACACTTTTTTATTAGTTTACTTTCAATATTTAAAACATGAAAAATATTAAAACATAATATTAAAACAAAAATAATATGTAAAAAAATAGAACATGAAAAAATATATTTTACCATGTATTCTGAATGTGTTTAAGCTACAACCCTAATTGAGTTATGGTGTAATTTTATTCCACCAGTGCCATCTATTGGGGAAGTGTAATGTATTATATATTTCCACAGTTCTGAAATGAATTTCAGTAAAACTAAATAGGGAAACTCCCTTGTAGGCACAAATGCATAATAAAGTCAAAAAACAGTGCAGCATTTTGAAAAGAGCCTTTTTAAAAAAAATACTGTTGTAGTATTTAAATCCCAAAGACATACATATAAAATATACCGAAAACATTAAATAAATGTGTAAGTAAAAGAATTATCTATTAACACGAAACTGTAAATAAATAGGCTTATTTATTCAGGATTTCTGTTGGTGAATAAATAATATCAGAAATTTTTCATTGTTTAAGAACCTGGTGTCCTGAACTGCAACTTACAGGGGAACATGGCTTTTGCAAATAATTGTAGGTTGGGGATTGCAGGAATTGTACTTCTGTACATTTAGGTATTATCAGGTAGAAGATTATTTTGTAATAGCCAATGGATCCTTATCCATTGATAGATGTCTGCCTCCACAGATCTAAATTTAACTGCTATAACTTGTGTTCTTTCAGTAATCCCTGGGGAAATATAACAAGATGAATCTCAGCTAGATTGTTTTAAATGAAAACAAATTTCATTATCGCTTATGTAAAAAAGCTATATGATGAGCGTCAACTAAAGTAATGCAGTCACTGTGAACAACTATTTAAGTGGTCAATTTAAATGAAAAGAGGAAAAAGAGGATTAAAAGTTTTCCTAAGAGATTTCATGGTTTGATGGAGTATTATTCTTTGTACACTTAAAAAGCAATGTAATTTAGAGCCAAGAAAAGGCCTCCAAGCAAGTATAAAGATATTTATATCTGCAAGTTAGCCAAAAATGAAGCCACAGATTTCTAAGCTTGATAGAAACCAGGGAAATGGGAAACTCTGAGTGGCAGGTTTCTATTTATTTCCAATATGTTAAGCCATCTTTGATTTAAGTGATCTCACAGGATTAAAACTCATATAGTCTTCATAAAGTAATTACAAAATATGAGAGATGCAGGGTAGTAAAGGATTCTAAAATAAAAACAGATTATTATTATAAGTGAATAGCTACACAATTTCTGAATAGTTGGTATTTTTATTTTAAATGTACAGGTGAAACTAAAAAAATTAGAATATCGTGCAAAAGTTCATTTATTTCAGTAATGCAACTTAAAAGGTGAAATTAATATATGAGATACACTCATTACATGCAAAGCAAGATAGTTCCAGCCATGATTTGTTATAATTGTGATAATTATGGCTTACAGCACATGAAAACCCCAAATTCACAATCTCAGAAAATTAGAATATTACATGCAATCAATAAAACAAGGATTGTACATAGAACAATATCGGACCTCTGAAAAGTATAAGTATGCATATGTACTAAGTGCTTGGTTTGGGCCCCTTTTGCAGCAATTACTGCCTCAATGTGGTGTGGCATGGAAGCTATCAGCCTATGGCACTGCTGAGGTGTTATGGAAGACCAGGATGCTTCAATAGCGGCCTTCAGCTCTTCTACATTGTTCGGTCTCATGTCTCTTATCTTTCTCTTGGCAATGCCCCATAGATTCTCTGAGGGGTTCAGGTCAGGCGAGTTTGCTGGCCAATCAAGCACAGTAATCCCACGGTCATTGAACCAGGTTTTGGTGCTTTTGGCAGTGTGGGCAGGTGCCAAGTCCTGCTGGAAAATGAAGTCAGCATCCCCATAAAGCTCGTCTGCAAAAGGAAGCATGAAGTGCTCCAAAATCTCCTGGTCGACGGCTGTGTTGACCCTGGACTTAATGAAGCACAGTGGACCAACACTAGCAGATGACATGGCTCCCCAAATCAACACAGACTGTGGAAACTTCACACTGGCACAAATCTTGCAGTGTGTGCCTCTCCATTCTTCCTCCATACTCTGGGTCCTTGGTTTCCAAATGAGATGCAAAAGTTGCTCTCATCAGAAAAGGGGACTTTGGACCACTGAGCAACAGACCAGGCCTGTTTTTCTTTAGCCCAGGTAAGACGCGTCTGATGTTTTTTGTTGTTTAGGAGCAGCTTGACAAGAGGAATACGACATTTGAAACCCATGTCCAGGATCCGTCTGTGTGTGGTGGCTCTTGATGCACTGACTCCAGCCTCAGTCCACTTCTTGTGAAAGTCCCCAACACTTTTGAATGGCCTTTTCCTGATAATCCTCTCCAATCCTCTCCTGACAATCCTCTCCTCCCTGTTGCTTGTACACCTTTTTCTTACACACTTTTCCCTTCCACATAACTTTCTATTAATGTGCTTTCATGCATCACTTTGGGAACATCCAACTTCTTTTGCAATTTACCTTTTGAGGCTTTCCCTCTTTATAGAGGGTGGCAATGATGGTTTTCTGCAAAACTGTCAGGTCAGCAGTCTTTCCCATGATTGTGATTCCTACAAAACCAGACTGAGAGACCATTTAAAGACTTGGGAACCTTTTGCAAGTGTTATGGCTTAATTAGCTGTTTAGAGCGGGACACTTTGAGCCTAAAATATTGCACTTTTTCACAATATTTTAATTTTCTAAGATTGTGGATTTGGGGTTTTCATGAGCTGTAAGCCATAACCATCACAATTATGACAAATCACAGCTTGAACTATTTTGCTTTGCATGTAATGAGTGTATCTCATGTATTAGTTTCACCTTTTAAGTTGCATTACTGAAATAAATGAACTTTTGCACGATATTCTAATTTTTTGAGTTTCACCTGTATTAATGGCAGAAACCAAGAGGATTCTTTTAAAAAGAGAACCCTGAAGTTTAATTAAACTTTGTTCCTCAATTTGTTGTGATAAATTTATTAAAATAAGAAGATATGTCCTCATTTACAAAGTTACTGAGTTCATATTAATTTGTGTTAAACTGCCAGTGAGGAAATGTCAATAATTTAATTCTATGATCATAATTTTGATAAAAAGTTATGTGGTTCTTATCTTTTTATGTTTTTTTTTAAACGGAAAGTCTACATTCTATTTTGAAATATATTTCAATTTATAAATTTTCCTGGAGATAATACAATTTTAGTGATGAAGATGTAGGACTAGGATTAAGGAAACCCAAGTTCAAGTTCACCTTCAGCCTTGAATCATGTTCACTGGTTGACTTTGGTCTGATGCTCTCAGATTATTTTTGTGGGGAAAAATTGGTAGAGGAACTGTACTGTTGACAGCTGGGGGAAATATAGATAGAAAAATGAAGCAAGTATGCAAACAAACAACCACCGTATTTTTCGGAGTATAAGACACACTTTTTTTCCTCTATAAAGAGGTTGAAAATCTGGATGCGTCTTATACATCAAATACAGCATTTTTTTGCCTCCTGAAACCCTGCCCCTTCACCAAAATGGCCGCATGCATACCCTTATGGAGGCTTCCAGAGAGCTCCTGGGGGCTGGGGAGGGCAGAAATTAGCAAAAAACAGGGCGTTTTTGCCCCCCTCCCAGCCCCCAGCAACACTCTATAAGCCTCCATAAGGCTATGCATGCTATTTTTGACCAAAAATGGCCCGTTTTCACACAAAAAACCCAGCCTTTTATTTGAAAAAAATGAGCCCATTTTCGTGAAAAATGGGCTGTTTGTGGGAGGTTTGCACAGTGCAAAAAGGGTTTTTTTCCCCCTTTCGGAAAGCTGTTTAATTAGAGTGGTTGATGAGAATTATGTTGGTCAAGTACTGTGCCTGCAGAAACAAAGATTTGTTCCAAAGGTGGTCAGTGATTTCCTTCTCCAGCACATGGGTAAATACACCTGGAAACATCTACCTATCTACCTACCTACCTACTGTCTCTCTCTCTCTCCCTACCTATCTACTGTATTTCTCTCTCTCCCCTCTATCTACCTATCTACCTACTCTCTCTCTCCCCCTACCTATCTACTGTATTTCTCTCTCTATATATATATATCCCTTTATCTACCTACCTACCTACCTAACTAACTACACGCTCTGTCTCCCTACCTACCTACTTACTGTATTTCTCTCTCTCTCTCTCTCTCTCCCCCCACCTACCTACTCTCTCTCTCTCCCTACCTACTGCATTTCTCTTTCTTTCTCTCCCTCTCTATCTATCCACCTACTTTTTTAAAAAAATTGCCCCTTCAAAACCTGGGTGCGTCTTATACTCCGGTGCGTCTTATTCTCCGAAAAATACGGTATTTCTATATAACACCTGGAACTCATGGCAACTATAGTAAAATAAGGGGGCACGATGAGCTTATCAGCTGCAAAGCTGACAGCTGATGTATGAGACCTGAGCACCTGAAATGTCCTATTGGCATGTAGTAAGACACTGAAGATGTGGCTTTATGCCTGAATATGGGACCTCAGGTATAAGACCATGCCCATTTTTTTGTTATACTGTCTACTTGTTGGCTTTTATAAACTTCTGGCTGTTATGGGTTGTTCTTTTTATATTTATATTTATTTTTAATTCTCTTAAGTTACCTAAAGTCATTCATTTGAGATGGGAGGTCATGTTCATCACGTAGGTAGGTAAGTAAGTATGTAGGCAGACAGATTTCATAATATCTAAGTATCCTTCCCGCCATTAGCAACCTTATTGTGGAAAAAATAAAGCCTTACACACTTTCTTAAAAATCCAGAAAGTTAGGGGCAACTCATGGCCTATCAGGTGATTTTTTTTCAGAAAAATTTCTTCCTCAAATTCCTCAATGTCTTCAACAATGGCAAAGATTCTAATGTACTGCCTTCACTGGAAATGTTCTTAAAACTTTGGGGAGATATTCAGAGAAATATCTGCTTTGAAAATAGCCCATGTTGAGCTATACAACACAGACAAACATCAGGAGCTGACCACAGAAAAAGTTTTATAAGATTCAGTATTATGTTATACAATGTTTTATAAAATTGGTCAAATTTAAATTCAATGGAAGTGATGAATCCTGGATTTTGGATGCATTCTGTAAGTTAGCCCATTTGAGGTAGCTTGGTTTAAAAATGTACCTCTACAATGTACCATTGCTCTACAATGTACCATTGTACCCAGTGAAAGATTACTTAAACAGGAGACAGCTAGCAGTTTATGACTTAATCTAATACTGCATTTGGTCCACCTTCTGAGTTTTCTTCAAAGGCAGACCCACATAGACAATAGTCTATCTGTGAGTTGGAAAGGACATGAGTTATTCCCGGTCCCCAAAGACCTGTAATAGACAGCAGTCAAAGCTGAACAAAGGCCTGGCTGCCCATAGCCTCTACCTTCATTTGCCAATAAATAAACAGTATATATACAATACAATACAATACAATACAATACAATACAATACAATACAATACAATACAATACAATACAATACAATACAATAGCAGAGTTGGAAGGGACCTTGTAGGTCTTCTAGTCCAACCCCCTGCGTGGGCAGGAACCTTATACCATTTCAGACAAATGGCTATCTAACATCTTTTTAAAGACTTCCAGGGTTGGGGCATTCACAACTTCTGGAGGCAAGCTGTTCCAGAGGTTAATTATTCTAACTGTCAGGAAATTTCTCCTTAGTTCTAAGTTGCTTCTCTCCTTGATTAGTTTCCACCCATTGCTTCTTGTCCTGCCCCCAGGTGCCTTGGACTCCCTCTTCTTTGTGGCACCCTCTGAGATATCGGAACACTGCTATCATGTCTCCCCTGGTCCTTCTCTTCATCAAACTAGACATACCCAGCTCCTGCAACCGTTCTTCATATGTTTTAGTCTCCAGTCCCCTAATCATCTTGGTTGCTCTTCTCTGCACTCTTTCCAGAGTCTCCACGTCTTTTCTACATCATTTAATATCAGACTAATTAAATGGTCACAACAATATTGTGTGACTGTGACAGATATCACATTCTACAGATATGGAACAAAATATTATGTTGCTGCTCTGAGCAAAACCTAATTTTACCCAACAATTTTAGAAGCATTATGGATTTCTGAGATGCAACCGTTTCATTTTATAGGTTTTTGCTATCATTCTACCTATTGTCACCTTCAGTTTACAAAGTGATTTCTCTTGACTGTCCCACCCACCAATGCTTTTACATTAATCGGTACTTCATTTATCAATATGCGAAGATAAAGGATATTTATTTTATTCACTTTAAAACTACAACTATTTAATTGCTGATCAAGCATATAACCAGTAAGTAGAAAATGAAGAAGAATAACTGCCAAACTGGTTGGCAAGGTCTCAGCAATTTTTTGGGATGTTTGGTATCACATGGGTTGGCTAGGCTCTAGGCTTGTACTTAGCTTAAGGCTGTCCAACACACAACAGTGTGGCTGGATGCAATCTTTACAAACTCTAGAAATAAGCTGCTTATGCAGTAGATATATATTTTTATCATAAAGTTCCAATACTTTCCTAATACCCACTACAGTTTAATTTTGGCACATCTTTATCTCATCTTTCTCACATTTTATTTTTTCCCTGAAGTTGACCCTGAAGTTCATTATTACCTGTCTGTCATGAAAAACTCTTGTCTTCAAATTAATTTCTACAATAACTTTATACCATTTTCCTTAATTTAATTTAATTTTTGTTTTTTCCCTAGTTTATATTTACTACATGTTTAAAGCTCATTTTAAGCAGTCTTCCAAGAATGCAGCTCATTTAATGCTTTGAAAAGATTTTTGTGTGTGCTAACAGGCTTTAAGAACTGTCTTCTCTGAATGTGTTGCACAATTCTATTCTATATCAATGTGTTTGTTTTAATGTCACATTTAAGATGTGTCTACAACCATTTTAAAAAGAATGAGATTGTTCTAGGCATTAGCTTTGGTTGTCAACAACATATTATGCCAAATTAGCTTAATTTCTTTTCATGACTGATTTGACTGATTTGGTAGATCTCAAAAAATAATTTGGTACGCTACTCACAAGTTTTTAAGAAGAGATTGGGCAATCAATTGTTTGAAATGGTATAGTGTTGAGCAGGGGGATGGACTAGAGGTTTCCAAGGTCCCTTCCAACTCTGTTATTCTACTCTATCATACCCTACCCCACCCCATTCCATTCTAATACTATGTGGAAAAATGCATATATGTGGGCTGTATGGTGCTGTCATCAAGGAAATTTACTACTGCTTGAACAATCATACCAAACATGTTCATAAGTACTTTTGTATTGCCCTGGAAGGAAGGATCAAGCTAGTATTATTCAATATTTTTATAGATACTGGAGAGGAAAGGTATCACATCCGCAGAAGACATTAAACTACAGAAATTGGATAGCTACCTAGACATATATACATAATTCAAATGGCTTGTAAGTTGGGCCATTTCCAACAAGTGATGTTAATATTCACAGTATTGGTGTGAATGTATTGGTGCAGAGATGTTGAGAATGGCTTAATGGCAGTGCACATCAGAAGAATACTACTGCACAAAGTTTAATTTATAGGATGTTAAGACAACAACTAAAATGTCTAATATGTCTTCAGCTGCCTAAACGCTAACATGAATCTTAATCATGGAAAATAATTATCCTGTGCTGGTTAGGACTTATTATAATGTGGTAGAATTTGGATTTATGAATATGTGGTGGATTCAAGGTACAACACTTTGACAGGAAAGTAGCAATAGCACTTAGACTTATACTGTATAGCACTTTACAGCTCTCTGTAAGCAGATTACAGATTAAACATATTGCCCCCAACAATTTGGGTCCTCATTTTACCCACCTCAGAAGGACGGAAGGCTGAGTCAACTTTGTAGAGAACACTATAGAAAACAATGTTAAGAGGATTAATACCAGAATAAGGTATTTAAAACCAAGTTTAGGATGAATGATTAATGGATGTGGAAAGCTTGTAAAAGAACTAGTTAAGAATAGATAAGAGAGCAATCTATAGATAATGAAAAGGCTTCAAGGGATAAATCTAAACTCTATAAAAATGCAATAGAACAAGGATCAAATGGTTTGAAATAGTAGAAGAATTTCCTGAGAATAAGAGCTAATAAGCAGTGGAACAGTGATGGATTTTTATTTGTTGGAGATATCTACATGCAAGCTAGTTGGTTATCTATTGGGTATGATTTAATGGATTCTTCACTAAGCATAAGATTAAACTAAACAACCTTAAGTTTCCTTCCAAGTCTTATATCGGGCAAATCCAACCTTTTAGTTTGCCTGGGTTGCATAGAGTGAAGAATCATCTTGGGCCGCATATAAAATATAATATATATATAATGTATATAAATATGCATAATGTTGTTAAAAGTTTACAATGTTGTGGGCTCACGTTACTAACTGTCCAGGGTTCTGAGTTGGATATGCCTGGAGTCCTGAGTTGGATATGCCTTTCTAGCATTCTATGAAATTATTTTACATTTGTAAATGCCTGAACAATACAGTGTATTTCTAAATAAAACCTGTAATAGAACTCAAAAGAAAAATTAAACATCATCCATTCCACGGTTTAATAATTTGATGAAATTCTTTGTATAAATTCCAATATGCATTCAGTGGAGACTGCAGTTTCTAAAGAACCTCCAAAACAGATCTTGAGGGCACAAGAAATACAGTAGGAGGAAGAACAAGAAAATTGATAATTGACAATAATACGTTATAGTAAGAACATGATTACAATACAAAAAACCATTTGGCTGGTCCTTGAGCTATATGTTTTAATGCTGGTTCAGTTTTTAAAAAGTATTTTTGAGAGCAAGGAGGCTTAGAAATCTGCTATTTGCCACAGAAGTAATTTCTTCAAGGGGGGGGGGGGGAGAATGAGCACAAAATTTTGATCTAAGCAACATCTTTACAGTCCCTCATGTTCAGCAACGGATAAAAACATTTAAGTGTTTACTAAATTGGGTTCTATGTGAATGGCAGAGATGTTCTCCAAAATGTGCAGCAGCAACCTCTTGTGGTCTGAATAAAGCAATGTATCCATAAGAACAAGAATGAATATGAATATATTACATGTATACTAAGTTAAAACATCATATGTGAAATATTTTTCTTGTATAGAAAATATCTGAAGTAGGTGTTTGTTTCACTAATGTAGAATTTTATGAAACGTAACTTTTTATTGACTACTAAACGCAGTTGGCAGATATTTCAAACAAAAAATATATTAGCACAGAATATATAAGGAATCTTTTCTACCCTATTGTGTCAGATGAAGTTTATCTCTTCAACAAGTTGTAGTATACAGTACTTTGGCAAAGTACATTATGTCATAGTTTAAAAACAATTACAGCTTGAAACAATAAGTACTTTGATCATTCAAGCTTTTCTCTTAAAGTTTTAGAAGATATACATTATCTGTTATTTATACTCTTTTAATAGAAAAAGTCTTGCTAGATATTTTAGTATACTTTAGGGTAATGGTTGTAATTATGATTATGGAATTTTATTAATATAGAATTCTGAATAATGAGCATGAAAGCTGCTAGAAAGCAGATTTTTCTCATGTCAGACTAATCTTTGAACTGTCTTGTTATATATACATATAGTAACTAACATACATTATTTTTATTTTATTTTCTCTAAATATTATGCCAATAGGTTTGTGGGACATGCCCAACTCTTAGGCTAATATTTATCTAGTAGGATTTAGTAGAAATCAGCAATTGCTTAGTATTTACTAAATATATCACCTATTCTCTGCAAGACCTAATACTATAGAAAATTGTTTCTGGCAAATTTACAAAGCCCCTAATGATCCCTTCAAAAAAGAAAGCTTCTCTAAGAGTAGAATTGACTATTGAATAATTTATTATATAATGCATTTGTCAAAAATAGAAGAAAGAAAAAATTTCCAATTATTTTTAAATGCAAATATTGCATTCTTGGGCTTTTTGCCCAATCCATATTTACTCATTCCTAGAAATGTCTCCATTTTTTTAAAACATGCATTGTAAAATTAACCACTAAGCTATATTAACTCAATACATTACTTCATCTAGTGTAATAATTAACACATGTCAAAACTTTAAAGATTATCCCCTCCTTCCTAATTGACATTGTTCAACAACTATCCAATGGTAAAGAATTCTGAACATATAATGTAACATTCGTATATAAAGCAGAATGTGTTAAAGCACGAATAATATTATTTGTACCTCTGAAGAATTAAAAACCCTTGGGTGACATTGATACAACAATCCTATGCAGCTAGTATTACAAACTGCAAAGGTTCATTGATTAAGAAAAGGCAAGGCCATGGGACAGAATTTCTTCACTGCTTTGTTCTTAAACGATTCTGACTTAAACATTTATTAAGATATTACTATCTTTATCTTTCTTCAGACATGCCTAAATGGAAAACTATATTATATTACAAGTCAGTGATATAATCCTATAAGATGAAAACCAGCATTTTTTCCACTGTGTTATTAGTTTACCAGACAAATAAATTAAAATATAGAGATTTATATTTTAGATTTATATACTCTATACACTATTGCCCCAAAAACTTATTACCTTAATACTTTATGAACTTGTAAACAAAGCTATGTTTTAAAAGATTTTTAAATAAACATGTTTACTTAAAAAAACTATTGCATACACTAAATTTCACATCACTATTTTTGGAATGATACTTCAAGCTTCTCTTTGAAATTACACACACACACACACACCATTTTAGAGATAAATTATTAAAAGAAATAATTTCTTAGTTTTAGTAACACATTTAAAAACATAATGAAAAGTGCAAATAAGTAAAAAAAACAGTTTTCTCTTCTTCAATATCAAAACAAAAGTAGATCAACTTACTCTAATATAGACTTGCATCGTTTCCTTTTCTTTTTGAGGATTTCGGTACTTCTCATAGAAGTCTCGTCGCTTCTTTGTATCTTTTGGAATTTTATCTTTTCTCTCTTTTTTTTCTGCAGGTTCATCTGAGCTATCAGGAGATGGCTGTTGTTGAGCTTTTGTCTTTTCAACCTCAATATAGTTTTCATTCGGATTCAGTACTATTACCCCATAGCCTTCCTGTTCCAGATGAAAGGGGGAGAAAGGATTTATTGGTTCAAATGTACTGATTGAAGTGGTTTTTATAGCACTGATAAAGGAAGTAGGAGTTGCATTTTTTTAAATCTTTGTGTCAAAATTTACAATGACCACTTTCATTTATTTGTTTGCCAAGTTCTTTACATTTTTACAGTGATTTACACAGTTCATCAAGAAATTGTGAAACAGCTTCCTCCACACTGGATTCCAAAATTACCAACTTGATGCTTAATTAATAAAAAGTGTTACATGTAGGTTGCTTAAATACTATTGATTGCAAAAGGATTTAGCAAACTTCATAGATTAAACCATTAAACATTTTTTCAATTAAAAACTGATAGCAATAACAATGAATCAATTTCAATTGTTATTATTTGATACTGTTTGAACTCAATGAATTAGTTACAAGTTCAGACATAAACACTTTTTTTGGAATTAAAAATGCACTACAAGACATCAGGCAAAGGAAAAATATTAGATTATTCTCAGAGAATATAAATTATAAATCAGTAAGAAACATAAAAGGTTTAAAATTTGAGACATTTTATTTATATCAAAGAAAATAATGCTCATTAAAGAAAGTAAGAGAAGTCAAATCCACATCAACCAAATCCAGTTGTCAACATTATTTCAAAATTTCTTTATAACTTTTTGGGGGGAGAAACCACACTAAAATAAAATAAATGTTTATCTACTTAAAACAAAATCTTCACTTGAATAAAAGAAGTCCACCTATGTAGATGATCAATGCTAAGTAAATCTTTGACAATAACAAAAGATACTTTATTTGGTGTTACTTTATTCTAATCTGTGTAGCTATTCAAAAACCTTGTAATGCATTGTGATAACTGTCAGGTAGACAGATTGTCACTTGGTGCTTTTCTACAGTTGGACACACTCGACTAGCTATTAAAATCACATTTGAAAAAAGTTCTTACTCTTCCTTGTGCCTGTACAAGTTTTCACGCCCTTCTCAAATTTCTACTATACCTTCTCCTCCCACCAAAACTAAGTTAAAGAACACTGTTGCACTCTGTTAAGCAGGGTGAATTAGAGGCATTCAGTTCACTGTCTATGGTATAAGGGAACATGGTAAAAAGGTCACCATAGGTCAAAGAGAAAATTGCCGCCTTCTAGATTCTGTACCATGAGTAAGTGATCTCCTGTCATTTTTTCCTCCTGTCATTTTTTTCCTCCAGTTTTTTCTTCAGCACAAACCCTATATACTACACTGTATGCTTTTACAAAAGATTTATGTATTAAATTAATACTATATTACAGTTTCCATATAAATAAACTCAACTGAAATTTATATTAAAATCAGGATTGGGACTTTTAAAAAAATAATAATAAACACATTGAAAAACAGATTCCTGCCTTCATGATTACTATCGTAATAACAAAACATTCTGAAGAGGCTATTTTTTTACTGTTTTAAATAATTGCTCCCCCCAACCCTAAAAGTGTCTTAGTTTGCTGGTCCCATTTGTGACTTCAATTTTCTTTTCTTCTTTGAAGATAGGCCTTATATTGATTCATGTTATGTTCTATACAATGTAAGATGCAAAATTCATGTATTTGTTATTATTTTACAGTTATTAGTGAAACTGAAACCACGTTCATTTTTTGCTACTCTCAGAAAAACCACAGACACACATAAATCATCAAAGAAGTAAAATTTGTCTAAGTTATTGATTATGTAACTGAAAATTACATGACTCATTTGTCCAATTTTATGAGGACATAATGTCAATTTTTCACAGACACATCAACAGATGAAAAATGAATCCATTTAAAAATCTCAGCTACATAAATAAATTAAAGGATTTTTACCAATTAAGTTTAAATAGCACAAACCATCCTTTGGCATAATTTAAAAACTTTAAAAAATATATACTGTATTTATTAAAATAAAGATATAATTAAAATAGTAATATTTCAAAAATCTATATAAGATGTTTTATGGATATTTTTTTTAAAAGTGCATCATGATCCTTGTTTTGCTTAGGATAAAGTTGACATTATGTCATACTCTTTTTTTCATTTGTCTTCAGCCACTTCCCCTAAATAATATGAGGAAAAATAGGCACAAGAAAGAGGATAATGAATAAATTTAAACTCTATCAATGTTGCTAAAGTGAGACCAACCTAGCATTATCATAAATTAATTTTGCATTTGACAATATGACCTTTTGTTTCATTTTCACCTTAAAAAGATTGAGATGTTTTTAAAATTCATCAGAATGTATTTAAATTTTAACCTGCATTCTTTATTAATGAGACTTTTAAAATGAGCTAAATTTTAATGTCAAAATGACAGGCAACTAATTTTGGCACATCATCAATACATACAGAATGAAGAGACCAACTTAAACAAAATTTAAACAGTCACAATCTATACATCACATCCACAAATCTATACTTTGTTAAAATAATCCTTAAAATCTATAACACATATTTTACAAAATTAAACCATACAACTGATATGATTTATAACATTTACTTTCCCAGATGTGCATGCCTATTTAACTCTATATCATCTAATTAATAATTTCCCTTCAAAATAAATGGTATAATTCAAGTACTAAATGTATCTGAAATGAAATACATCTACAATATAATACATTACTCATTTTTTTAGTTAAATGTTTTCAAAGAAGTGTAGAATAAGCATTCAACTATGTGTACAATACATTATTCAACAAGTTTCAAGTTCATCTGCACAAACTAGTTAGGAAAAATTAAATAAAACCATTTTTAAGTTGTCTCTAATAAAGTTAGTCTTTAATAAAATTTGAGTCCTAACTGATTTATCATTCAACCATTCCAAAAATTAATCCAGTAAGATTATACTATAAAATTATAATTGTATGATTCCAAAATCTACTGGATTTAGCTAACAAGTTAAAATTCTTGTCAATTATTTCAGAAACCATTTAAAGGATGGACTTCATTTCCAATCTTGTACAGCTGCTTAGTTATTCATATTGATTAAATTACAAGCAACTTAGAGAAATGTTGAAAAGTACTTATAATACCAAGACCTTTTATATCATAGATCACAGGAAATTCATGAGTATGCTTGGTAGTAAAATATGATATCAATAGAAAAAAAAATCCTAATAACATCTTCTGTGGGATCCTTCCACAACTGTGTACAAATAGAAAACCCATATAGAATAAAATATAGACAGCAACAGCAAACAAATATTTGAGATATATTCTGGGACACAAGAAGGCTCTTGTGTCTGCTGAAATGAAAAATGAGCTATAAGCGTTCAGCACAGCATATTAATCCACTAGGATAGCCTGCTGTATATGATCAGAGAGGTCAGAGCCTAGAGTGGAATATGTTGACCTATGTGTCTATCTTTCTGGCTTGTAAGTAAAAATGTGTAACACATAATTTTCTCGAGCTTTATCAATCTGATTAAAAAAAACCTATTTAAAACACTTGAAGCAGAATCAAGTTAGTTCTGTAGGGAAAGAAATCATAGGAGTTTAGATCAGTAACCTAGATCTATGCATGTTTAAAATGGTCATAGGAATGACTATTCATTGTTTTTAAAGATGTATGATCTGTTTATTTCTGATCTTTTTCATGAGAAGAGTACCTATGTGTCACTGTTGCAACAACCTAGATGCAACAGTAGGATGAGGTCATGACAACCAATCAGAAGTCACTAGTGAAGCGTAAAAGTAAACATAGCTGTTGGAGATGCAGCTCAGCTTGAAAAATGCCCCCTCCATTATTTGAGCAATTTTCTCAAGACGTGACCTGAGACTGAAATGCCTAAAATGTCAGTTGACTTCTTTTTGTATTTTCACCCAATGTGCATTTTGGCAACTGCACCCTGCTAACACTTTGTAATATTTTCATCCCAGTTACACCACATCTCTTAGACTCCTGCATTCCACTGCTGTGTCCAAGTGTATAAAAATGCTATATTACTGCCAAACTTCATATTGCTCCACAAAGTTTCCAACTTAAAATAGCTTAAAATAGTTAGGCAAGAAAAGAAAACATGCCACAAAAAGTTTTTAGGGGACCACCTGTTGTCTATTATTTTTACATAGCACTTACTCATAAATCATAACACAGGGTAATTAATCAAGCTGTCAAAGAAAAGGTCAAAGGTTACACAGGGGAGTCAGAAGGTCATTCATGGGCTGATAGAGGTCAGGGTCACACCACATTCCTCATTATCAAGTTGGGATGAGAGACGACTCAAGCAAACAAAAGTGAAAGCAGATGGAGAAGTGAGTGGATAAAAAAGAAAGAAAACTTGACAAACAAAAAGAAAAGTGAAAGAAGAGTGTCAGCTGCCTTCAAATAAAGCACAGAATAGAACCAAAACACACTGGAATCTGCTCAGAAATGTTCTATGTAACATAAAGAAACTATATTTTCATTTTTAAATGTCACATAATTTAGATGTTTTAATGGAAATAAACAACATCACTACATGTTTTGATTATTTCATACAAATAGCCAACAATTACAAGCAAACCAGATAAAGAAATTATGTTGAACATAATCAATTTTCCCCACCTCCACTTTCTGGGTATAGCCTATAGAATCATAATAAAATCTTTGTATTTGTATAAAAAATAGTATTGAAATTATACTCTTCAAAACCACAAATGTTCATTAACACACAGCATCATAAAAGTCCTTCTGGATGACACAAGAGTTATAAAATATTCTATCATTACACTGACCTGAATTAGATGCAGAATAGTGTGCAAAATTAGCTGTCACCCTTTCCTCAAAATCTTTGCTAATCTCATTTTGAATGTTTGCAGCTTTATCAACACATGCATCAATGTCAGCTCCTTGGTTACTGAACCGCAGTACTTGGAAGAAGATATAATTAAAATGTTTTGGCACAGAAAAGGTGAAATTGTATCTTCCCGTATTCCCCAAGGACTCTGTAAAACATGTAGGATATATTGACAAACACACACCCTTGTCTAGAGCCCTGACATTCCAGGTCACCAACTGCTATTTATTTCAGAACATTTGCACTTACCCATACAATCACCTGCTGTGTTACTAACTTTTAATGGCTGTTGAAAATTTAAAACTAAACAAAAAAAGTTTCAGTGCCTGATAACTACTTAAATATATTAAATGTCTCAGTTATCTGGGTTTTGGTTTTATTTCTCCTTTTTATTTTATCATAAATATTTAAATTACTATAAATTATACATATAGTGCATGAAACTTTCTTAAACTCAATAAAACTTAGATAAGATACTGTCACAGTATTTACACAATTATAAAATTCATATTAAAAATAATGCTTTATTGTGAATTATTATCACATTATATACAAAAGACAAGATCTGAGAACTCCGAATCTTTTTAAAGTCTTATAAATAAATTTCAGATAACCCTAATCTTAATTTCTACAACATACACATTATAGAATATGTTGAGTGCCTCATTTTGAGCAACAGCTCAAATACAGCAGATATTCAAGAAAACATTATTGTCTCTTAAGTATTAATATACATTTATGATAAAGTGGTTTATAATATTTCTTGTGATACGTATGAAGTATGAAGTTTATAATATTTCTTGTGATAAATATAAAATATCACTTTGATTATCTCTTCTACCAATGGCCTTAGACAAGCTCATTACAATATAAAATCTTTACTTTGATCTTTGGCCAGCATAAAACCACTATTTTTCATTCAGCCTTAAGTCTCAACCTTCAACTTTGGAACAACATAAGCAATATTATGTTTGAAATGTCTTGAATTCTGAACGCTTCAAGCTCAAAAAGCACAGTTTTGACCTTAAGGATGTGTTCTGATACTATTCCCAGCATCCAGAATAGTCAGAACAATGTTGAAACACTTCTAATAAGGTCAGGACAACCTATTTTAAGTTCAAAATGTTTCATGTTTGAAATACCTTGCACATTTCTAAAATGTAAGTATATTGCTTTAGGGCTGTACGATTATAGATTTATGGATATACAATGAACTCAAATACTGCATGGATTATAAGATATTACTAGTTTTACTGGAAATAGGCTATAAAGAATCATATATTTAAATATAGATGTTTCACTGTCATAAATAGAAACATACATGAGAGTCATCCCTATAGATCTAGCTTATCAATGATTCCCTTGGTAAAAAACAAAATATCTTTGGATTCCATGCATTCACCAGAAGAAATTGGAACAAAGATAAATTCTAGATGAATTCTAAGAATAACTTGTATATTTCTAATATGTGAAGTCATATATACTAAATGACAAAAATGATATGTGATAGTTGAAAGGGTCTGAAGATAGTTGAAATAACTGAGAAATAAACTCCCTTACTCGTGTTACAATTGCAAACTGTGACAAATACCTATATTGAGTATTATACCAGCCAGTCTTTCTGCAGGATATTATTTCTTCATAGAATTTTCTGGTTATTTTTTTTCCGATCAACTGAGCTTTGATCCATTGGTTACAACAGGAATCGACCAATCAGCTTGTCATCTGAACTTGATGTCATAGATTGAGAGATAATGATTGGCCCAAACACACACCCAGCTGGCTCTCATGGATAAGGTTGGACTAGAACTCACAGTTTCCTGGTTTCTAACCTGCTGCCATAACCAGACCAAACTAGCTTTCTTTTTTTCCAGGATATGGTTGAGAGGTTTTAGCAGTTCAGTTCAAGCAAGTGAATTCTGTATTTTCCTTTTTCTCAAATTGACGTTAAGTATTCCTTGATTCAGTGTTTTGCATGCTTTTTTTTTTTTTAATGTGACTTTTGTTGACTCATTAGCAACTTTTCAGGAATAAAGAAACTTCTTGGATGGGAAGCAAAACATTTTCAAAGAAAAAAATCAAGAAAGTCCAGTTGCATTTTGAAAAGCAACCTTGGGTTTTTGGGACTCACATTAGATTCATGGTTAGAAATAATAATTAGAACTTAAAAGAAAACACACAGGATATTTTCACTGTTTAATGGGAGAAATGCTTCTTTTAAGGATATCATCTCTCTTGTCCTCCTCTGGACATTATTTGGCTACTATTTTTGGA
>CM077644.1:202609961-202799961 GCA_039707465.1 Rhabdophis nuchalis | reverse complement strand
ATATATATATACACATGATTAATTTAGAATTAACAATAACAAATAAAATAGATTGTTCATAATGCTATATTCATTCACAGTCTTTTAATCTAGTTAGAACAAATCTGAAAAGCAGATATAAACAAACTCACCACAGATAGCAAAAACATAAGATCAACTGTAAAGAGGATATAACTGTGAGGTCATAAGTTTTAACCTTCAATCATTAAAAGGATAAACATGAAATTTACTGAGATATGTGATTCAGAGAGGTTTGAGAGTAAATTTATATGCCAATAAAATGCAAGTATTTTAATACATTGTATTATACCAGTGCTTCTCAATTATTTTCTGTCATGCCCCCCCTAGGAAGAAGAAAACATTTCGCGCCCCCCGCGCGACTGTAAATAGTATCATTTGTCTATAAAATTGTTATAAGTACATCTCTGCATAACACTGTATCCTTATTAACGTATAAGAGAATAAAAAAAGAAAGAAATGTGGATCAATTTACAACAAAGAATAGCTTTATTAACTGTAGCAGAAAAGATTTAAAGTGCATTAGAAATTTTAAAAAAATTAAATACTTTGCCGAGGTCAAATGCGCCTCCCTTTACGGAGCCTCGCGCCCCCCCCTGGGGGGCCCGCCCCACTATTTGAGAAGCACTGTATTATACTAAGTTTCAATGTAAGTTGATATTGATACTCATACAATATACAACTCATATACATAGAAAACTATTCACTGATTGTCTAATACTTTTAATCACATTCTTGATTCACTTCACAAATATTTACTCATACAGTCTACACAACAGTTCCACCAGCATGATTGTAATAGGGAAATTCTTAAACCAAATCCTTGTAGACTATAGCAATTGAGGAATTTAAGTTATTTGTCTGAATTCACATTAGAAAAATGTGATAGATCTAGAAACGTTAGATCACCAATGTTCCAATTTCATGAGCAATTCCCATACTAAACAATATTCCTATCTCTAGTTCTAAGTAGATATATAAGTAATTAAATCCATTTCATCTCTGCAATAATTCATATTAGGGGATTCATAATTTCCATGATTTCTATAATTTTATTTTTTTTAATGCTGTTTTCTTTGAAAAATAAATTGTATACATGTGTACTGCTCAGTAGTTGTGAGTAACTCCAGCATTAGACTTCCTTTAAGTTTGCTTGTTTTCATTTTGGTTTTCTGTTCAAAAATAAACTTTGATTTAGTACAGAATCATAAGGAAGGAAGGAAATGTATCAAGGATCCAACGATATAAACTATTATATGTAACTATAAATATCTGAATTGAAATATCAGATACCTCTTGTTTACTATAAAAACTAAACCAAATGTATATATAATATTTCATCGTATTTGGGCATGTTGAGAGAATTCCAGTGTTCGGAGGTGGTTACATTCCATACAATTCAAAAAAGCTCAAAACTTTCTTTTATCAAACCTGACAGTACCTCAGTAAGTGGCAAGTCAACCTACAGAGGATTAATTTGAAATGAAAACGTTTCATTTTTTATCCTAGTATGAGCAATGGGCTATGGTTTCCAGTTTCATAAAGCACAAGAAAAAAGAAAGTATGAACTCTAGAGAACTGATAAATCTTAATTGAAGAAGAAACGTTTACATTTTGCTTGCTTAGATTCCAAATGTATTTGTAAAAGCAATTTTTCTTTGAGGAAATCTACAATTAGAGATTTCCCAAAACCAAATATGGTTCACTGATCTATTATAGCTACTGAAAATACAGTATTCTTATTGGTCTCTTTTATTTCTTTCCACAATCAAAGGGCAATCTTGGGTGCTTTAGTTGAGAGAAAAATAAAAGTAACACTGTGATTTAATGTGATTAAAATAAAAGTCCTACATTTAAAACTGTGTGAAGTGACTTTGTTGCAAACAAACTGGTATTCTTCAAGATATAAATAAACATAGAAAAATGGCACCTAAAAGGCAAATTTAAAAACCAATGGGCTATCTGCCTTTATGACTTATTTAGTTATATGCATTTATTTATACAGCAGATAGAGCATTGTGCAGTAATATAAATTTTGTAACCATTAATTTTCATTATATATGCTTGCGAACATGTCTGGCAGAAATGCTACATAAATATTAACAAAAAGGCAAAGATACCTGCATGATATTCTTGTTTTCAATTTCTCTGTCTAAAGCAAAACAGACATAGTATCAAAGAACATGAATCAACTCTATAATGAATAGATTTGGAAGAATCATCTGAACATCTAATTCCAACAGCTACACTACATAAAAAAGTTTTAAGATGTGAGAATGGGCTAGATTTTAGCTAATTTAGGTAATGGATCTTTACAACAAGCCTTTCAGTGATGGAAGGCTTATTAAATAGATATACTTGCAATTGCTTCTCTGAACACCTATATGATGTCATTTCACTTAAATCTCCAAATCCTTTCTTAAAACACATCTATTTTCATGACAACCTTAGAATAACTTTCTTCTGTTCATGCCATATTATTAGTCAACCTGTAGCTAAGCTCATCATTTCACTATTTACATCTGCCTCCACTTTTGTTGATTTCCATGTTAAATTTTAGATTATAAGCTCCCTGAGGCAGAGACCTTCCCACTTATATTCAGTGTGCGAGATGTATACTGATGGCGCCATATAAATAATAGATGATATGTCAGCTCCTCACCCAAATCAAGCCAATCATATTATTCAAAAGAGAAAATAAGAAAAAATGCAGTTATTTTAAAGATTTAGTATTATTATGGAGCACATTAATTTTGAAGCATGGAAAAGCAAAGTGTTTGGAATCCTGGCATTCTGATTAAATTCTTGAGCAGTCTCAAGACTCTCATTTAATAATTAGTGTGAGCAGGCTGTGGTACAATTTTCCACAAACATGTAAACAAAATTTCATTTATTTTCAGCCACAGGAGGTGACAGACTGATTTCTTTTATGGAGTTATACAAAGGAATGTTTTTATTTTCTCTTTCGTACAGAGCTCCACTTTAGATGTTTGCTGATTCAGTATTCCAGAATAAAGTTTTAAATAAAACACAAGTTATGTCATACTCTGCTCCTTTTGTACTACTAATAATGTAAGGCACTCTTCTTACATTTAAATTGTTAGTTCCTGAAGTATTTAAAAGTTAGTTTTTAAACATCATTTAAAACCAGAGATTTTACAAAGCAAAGAATAGTGATTCATGGATATTCCATATACATTTAAATTGGGCCTTTTTCATCAGTTTCACTTCAGAAGTTATGAGGTAACCACAAAGGACCTGTCAAAACAATAACAAGATTCAGATTTACCAGCTACATAATTATTAGTTAATTATTTATAATTGTAAGGTAAATTTGTTTTACAGGGATTTGCTCATTCATATAGGTTCGATTAGTTAGAACTGATAGAAATGTAATATTTTTATGATTTATATCCCTACAGTTCTAACTAAAGACTAGTTAAACATCCTGTTAGAAAAGCAGATGAAATTGCAGCCATAAATTGTTCTACAATAATTACAATTATTCAAAATGTATTTTACAAAACCTGCTGGTGCAACTGAAGCTACTCCCTGAAGTGTTAAAGCTTTAACACTTGGAGGACTCATGAAACTGATTCAAAGGTTTTAACCAACTGTCTACTTGTTTGTGTGTTTATGCACAATCACTTCACTATGCAGGCAATTGCAGCAGAAGGGTTGTCTGGGTGTGCAAATACAGACAAGGGTCAGTATTTGAAACAGCTGCACAAACCTTCCAAAGGATGTAGCTGTTTGACACTTCAAGAAGAGGGGTGGGAAGAGGCTTCTTCACTTATCTTTTGCCAGCTCTATAAAATAATTGCAAATATGAAACATTTTTCTACTATACATTTAATTTTAATATTCTGAGCTCTAACTTGATAACTGTTCTTATTTACAGAATGGCAGATTTATCCTCAAGAGGAACAGTTCTTATATCAAGATACTGAATGCTGCCTTTTGTATATTGTCAAAGTTTATGAATTTAGCTTTTAAATTTGCATCTTAGTAAGTTGCTTATGTACTTAGTCTTTTCCTAAAGTTTGAACATTTTTGTATATTCCACTTGAGGATTTTTTTTTTTGAATTTGTTAACATTAGGTGTATTATGTTTTGAAATTTTCTTTGTAACCTTGAACATGGTTTGGAATGTAAAATACAATTAAGGATTTCTTAATTAAAAGATGAAAAAATTGCCATGGCACATCATAGCCCATATAAAGAAGAAATTGCCATAGGAAAATACTCCAGACATTGAATTATTTACTCTAATTGTGGCATTACTAATCAGAAAATAAATAATTTTGCATAAAAATTAACAGGAATGTGTTATGACGTTTGTAATATAATAAAACTATACAGCTCAGGCAGAATTATTCGGAATTTCAGTCAGCAATGATCATTTAAGACTGGGTAACAAAAGTACGCTTACTTAGTTGCATATATCAATTTTTATTGAAAACAACTATATTAATATAGATTAAAAGTGTTACAATTGTTCTTTGGACACTAATTTTAAAAGATATCATTAATAGAGATCAGGGAAAGAGAATAATGAAAGGCAAAGGGTTCAAAATTATATCTGCTCAAAATGATAAGAAAAAAGCGCGTAAAACGTAACAAAAATGTAACAGTGTAGCTTGAGAAATAAATCCTAAATAAAGTTCTCTTTTTCTTTAGCACAAAAATAATCCACTTTTCTTGTGGCTGCTAACTGTCACTGATATGGAGTTAATCGAATTTAGATTTAAAAGAATCATGTTAAACAAATAGCGTGTCAAACTATTAAAACCATATCTAATTTAACTTTCTATACAGTTCATAAAGACATAGAAGCATATCAAAAAGAATTACGTTTTATTTAAAAAAGAAACATAGGTCTAGAGCCATACCCCATCTCACTTTCAAATATATATTATATAAGAACATATCCAGGAATATTAAGGAAGCTATTCAGATTTCAGTTATATGAAATATATGGTGCTTTTGACTTAATATTTATGTGACAAAAATCCCTTTCATTTTTAGAAATGTTACATAAATTGTATGAGCATTGAACAGCTGTTGTTTGTAGATAATTTCTGGAAAAGAAAACAGTACTTACACCTTGATTGCTAACATAATTTTTTTTTTGAATAGTGTGCCACTTCAAAGATGAAATGGTATTCCAGTATACCCAAGGAAGCTCATGTAGAATCTGTTGGCAGTAACTTAAAGCCCCTGTATCTTCTTCTGAGAGTGTGTAATTGCACTGCAATGCCAGAAGAGACATGTTGACAAGAGAAGCCGCAAAGGCACTTTGAACCACTTTTTTGCCTTCAAATTTAAAATGCTGCATAGCCTTCCCCAAAGCAAGGTTCCAATTTTGACTTAAAGAGAACAATAACTCATTTGCTTTTCCTTTAATGTCAGCTTCTCTAAATAAATGCTTCCAAGATACGCTGGATTACCACCTCAGTAATTTCCGGGTTGAATGAATGGAAAAAACTGACACAACAGGAAGTACAATCTGAGCACCTACTAGGCAGAAACAAAGATTTTAGCTATATCTGCCTCTGCTCTTTGTCTGCTTATTCACTTTATCTTCATTAAGATTCTTTAGGTCTATTGTAAATGGTGAAGGATATAGACCAGACTGTTTCCTTCAGCAAAAGGAATACCATCTGGAATTTTTCCCAAGGAGAATCATGCTGATCTCCTCAGCTGAAGGTACAGCTTCTTCAATTGAACATTTCACTGTGTAGATGTTTCACACTGCACGTGTTTAAATATCTCCTAGCATTTATTTATTTATTTATTTATTTATTTTTGGGTAAAATTTCAGGCTTTAAAATGGTTATTTAGATATGTGGTTAAAACATGGCATTACCCTTCACACATACCCACTCAAGGATTCCTACTGTTATTATTTCTAAACATTCAGGACAGACATAATAGAAAACCAGTTTGGTCTAGTAGTTAAGCCACCACACTAGAAACCAGAAGACTGTGAGTTCTAATCCTGCCTAAAAATCAGCTGGATGACCTTGGACTAGTCTTTCTCAGCCCAATCCAGCTCACAGGGTTGTTGTTTTGCGGAAAACAGGAGGAAGATGATGAATTGGATATGTTCACTGCCTTGAGTTACTTATAAAAAATAAAGGCAGGATAAAAAAAATCTAAAAAAATAAAGATGGGATATGAATTTAGCAAATATATACATAAACAGCACAAACTAACATGCGCAGATGGAAATTGGTTGGCTAATTTTTAATCAAATATTTATAATGCATAAACAGAATTACTGAGGGGAAAAGACTATTATTTCAGAGATTCTAAATAGAAGGAAAATCTCTCTACACACTTAACACCCAAATTCTGGAGACAGAAGAGAGAGAGAGAGAGAGAGAGAGAGAGAGAGAGAGAGAGAGAGAGAGAGAATGCCTCTCTTCTAGATTCATGTTGTTCTTATGCAGTTTTACCTTTACAAGGTATGGTATCTGCTAGTTGTACCTATTAAGCAATATAACTTGCTTAACTGTGATTGAATTTTATTTTATTCTACTGCTGCTGAAAACATAGGTGAGAAAATAACTCCAGGTATATTATACAAAAGTTCCGCAGGTTTTAGGCACATCTTGTTTTAGACACATCTTCATAGCAGCATTCTGCTGTTCTGACAATAGCCTCTTCACGATTTCTAAGGAAAAGGAGTCATACTTTGAACATAATGCTTATGCAGCTTGAGAAAAAAAAAAGAAATTGTAGAGATATTAATCTCATCTCAAAAATACCATATACGTAGGGTCTAATACTCAGCATTTAGTACTGAGGTATTGTATATTTTCCCATTTATTCATTGGAATGGACTAACTAATAATTGTTAAATGTTAAAACACTTTATTGCTTTCACAGATACCCTTGTATTATACCCTACAGAAAAAAATACCAGCATTTACATCACCTGTGTTTAACAGCACAGCAAATATATTATGCAAGGACATTGGAATTCTAACAAATTTTAACAGTTTAAAAAAAATCAGGGATGAATATAGCTTAAAAGACAGAAAAATCCAATATAGATTTTAAATGATTTTCAGGGTCCTGATCATTAGCGCTTCCCTTAGTTTTTTAAAAGTTACTACCACCTGCTTGAACTATTAAAAAAGACTTAATGAAATCATTTACAAAAAATAAATAAAACCCCAAAATGTTGCCATAAGAAAGAAAAGCACAATATTGTAAAATAAAGTATTCAAATGAGAAGAATATTGCACATTTTTGTTTACAAATTAATTAAAATGTGTATTCTCCATTAAAAATGAATTACAAAAATACTTAATTTGTTCTACAGATAATTGTTTATAAAACAAACTAAACTGTATTCAAATTCTACCCTTTCTCTCAGATTTTAGCTTTACAAATATAATGAAACATTAAAAAACTTTACTGAAAAACATTAATATGAATATTTTTCAAAGATTTAATGCCACAAATACAATAATTTCTGACTTTTTATGTATAAATTGTAATTAGGCAGGGTTTTAAATGGGTTTTTTAGCACGGCTTTAAATAATTTAATATGTTTTTAACAATGTATATTGTTTTATTGTGGTTTTAATAATGCCTGTGCGCCGCCCTGGATCCTAACAAGGAGAAGGGCGGGGTATAAATTCGATAAAATAAAATAAATAAAATAATAATTAGACATTCAGTAATGTTTAAAATGTTTAAAAAGCCACAAAAAACTGCCTAAGACATCTGCACAAAAATATTGACAGAATGTAACAGGGTACATTTTAGATATAGGGTTTCCTATATCTAAGGACCATAAGTATATCTTGGTCCTTCTTACAATATAAAAACTTGATTTTATCATCTAGTTTTCATACATTCCAGATTGGATAGCTTATAGTAACAAACTATAGTAAACTACCATAAACCGCTACAGTAGAAGTTTAAATGTATCTCTATTTTATATAAAATTTTCTCAGAGAATAAAAACAGATGCATTTTCAGTTTAAAAACTTTGATTCACTACAAAATCATTTTTACAACTATAAAAGCAGAAGGGAAGTGATCTCTTTAAAACAGTGGTTTTGTTTTTAATTCTATTATACAGCTTAAGATACATGCAATTTTACGCAATTATTCCCCAAAACCTTTGAAAAACTCAAAGAGGAAACATAGAAAAAGCCATACAACATAGATACGTGAAAACAATTTCTTAGCCACAGTCTTTTAAATCTATTTGAATTGTACACACTCTCCTGCTTTATCTCTCTCAAGCATACTGGGTGGTCCCCAAGTGTTTTAATTATTTCTTTATCGGTACTGTATTATTATAGAAAAATTCTGATCTCTGATTCTTACATGTATTTAACAATTTTATTAACTTAAAGTACTTCAGCACCTCTCGCCAGCTTATATACTATTATTCAAACATATACCTTCTGCAGTAGTCTAAAAACAAACAATTATACAATTACTTCAGCTTTTCTATACAGCGATATCACTGAAATGAAGAGAAATTTCAAATTATGAGCAGATCAGGGCTTGGTTTTCATGTTTTGATTCAAAAAATCAATTTCAGATTGATTTTTGTCTATATATCATTATTGTCAGAGGATTAATTGATGAATTTTTCATTTGATGAGCTGGATAGAGTAAGCTTCAAGGCACACAGTGAGAATTCTAATTTAGTGTGCCTTTTGAACAGTATTATATTCAATCATAATTTAATACATTATCTCAAAATAAAGAACATTTTTTATGGTTTGAAATCCATAATCTAAGATGTATTAAGAGCATATTAATTTCAAATTCGCTTTCTAATTTATTTCTGATTTTTCACTGTTACAGTCAAACTGTAAAGAATTTAAGCAAACAGTGTTTATCCTTTAATTGCCCTCTCTTTACTTTCATTACTTGGAAGTATCATGCTGAGGGTGAGGGAATGTGTTATTACAACATTACTGTTTATTGTGATGATTGTAGAAAAGACAGATAATCAAAGAAGGCCTCTTAAAAAAATTCAGTCAGTCATAATTGATAATCAATTATCAAACTCTGGCAAAATACCTATAACTTGACAATGATGCAAAATTAATTTTAAGAGATACAATTCAGAACTTTAAAAGCACACCATTACCTTATAGCTGGAAAGCTTAGTAGCAGAATATCTAGCTGTCCTTGGATATTAAGCTTCGGCTCTGGAATGTCCTTAGCCACTAAATACATAGAGACCCTTGGTTTACCAAGGTCACAGAGATAATGAAAAGGGCTGAAAGATGTCTAGAGTGTGGGTTGAGGACTGCACTAGACTGCATGGTGGAGCACTGCTTAGGAGCGATTAGAACACCTATGCTATGACCTTGGTAGCAGAGAATAAGACTTTTTTTCTTCCACCATCAAAGTATCTACTAAAAATTGTCGAAAGGATAATAGAATAGCATGGACCTGATCCAAGCTGTTGGGAAGGTTTTCCTATGTGCTCTTGAAGATATTTAGTTTTAGAAAGTTATTTATTTTGAGATAATGTAGTACATTATGACTAAGTTTAAACACTTTAAAATAATCTGGCCAGAAAGGACACAAAATAAAAATTGTCACTGTGTCTTGAGCTCACTCTATCTAGTTCATCAAATGAAAAATTTATCAATGAATTTTAATGGTAAACCATGACAGTTTTTCAAACTTCTTTTTGCAGAGAAAATCTCCCATATCCATAAATAGACTGAAGGTAGTTTTAATTACAAAGAACGTAGCAAAGATGCTAGTGTAGTCCCTAGTCCAGTCAATTTTTTACTTCTCC
The DNA here is from genome assembly GCA_039707465.1 of Rhabdophis nuchalis. Taxonomy (NCBI): domain Eukaryota; kingdom Metazoa; phylum Chordata; class Lepidosauria; order Squamata; family Natricidae; genus Rhabdophis; species Rhabdophis nuchalis. The sequence continues at coordinate 202,790,150 of CM077644.1, read as the reverse complement.
TTGAGAATATACATAGGGTTGTTGAATGAAGTTGTGCTATTCTTTCTTGTTGTATTTTGGCTTATACTGGAAAAAAATAATATCATTAAAATCTTCCTTGATTTTACTCAGTGGATAATGCTAAGTACTTTAAAGGTGGTAATAAAACAATATATTGATTCATATAGACCAGGGGTGTCAAACTGACATCATCACGGCGTCAGGTGATGTATTGATGTATTTTGAGCTGATCATTAAATAGACCAGGGAGTGGTCTGGTAGCAGTTACAGCTGCCTCACATGTAATACTTCCCTGATTCGAATTCCAGTAAGGGTATGGCTAGCTGATGAGAGCTAAATAGCTTGAAATAGATCTATCCTAGTCTCCCTGATTTATTTATTGACCAGCTATACCCGGCCACGCGTTGCTGTGGCCCAGTCTAGTTAAATGGCCAACCAATCTGTGTGTAGATCTACACCTGCACACATACACACAACCACCGTATAACCCCCTACCTACCTACCTACCTACCGTATTTCTCCCTATCTATCCCTCTACCTACCTACCTACTGTATTTCTTCCTTTCTCCTTCTACCTACCTACCTACCTACATACTGTATTTCTCTCTCTCTCTCTATTCCTCTACCTACCTACCTACTGTATTTCTCCCTCTCTCTCTATTCCTCTAACTACCTACCTACTGTATTTCTCCCTATCTATCTATCCACCTACCTACCTACCTACTGTATTTCTCCCTCTCTGTCTATCCCTCTACTTACCTACCTACTGTATTTCTTCCTTTCTCCCTCTACCTACCTACCTACTGTATTTCTCCCTCTATCTATCCCCCTAACCACCTACCTACTGTATCTCCCTCTCTATCTATCCCTCTACCTACCTACATACTGTATTTCTACCTCTCTATCTATCCCTCTACCTACCTACCTACTGTAATTGTTCCTTTCTCCCTCTATCTACCTACCCACCTACCTACTGTATTTCTCACTCTGTATCTATCCCTCTACCTACCTATTGTATTTCTTCCTTTCTTCCTCTACCTACCTACCTACTGTATTTCTCCCTCTCTATCTATCCCTCTACCTACCTACCTACCTATTATATTTCTTCCTTTCTCCCTCTATCTACCTACCCACCTACCTTCTGTATTTCTCCATCTCTCTCTATTCCTCTGCCTACCTACTGTATTTCTCCCTCTATGTCTATCCCCCTGCCTACCTACCTACCTACCTACTGTATCTCCCTCTCTATCTATCCCTCTACCTACCTACATACTGTATTTCTACCTCTCTATCTATCCCTCTACCTACCTACTGTAATTGTTCCTTTCTCCCTCTATCTATCTACCTACCCACCTACCTACTGTATTTCTCACTCTGTATCTATCCCTCTACCTACCTACCTATTGTATTTCTTCCTTTCTCCCTCTATCTACCTACCTACCTACCTACTGTATTTCTCCCTCTCTCTCTATCCCTCTACCTACCTACCTTCTGTATTTCTCTCTCTCTCTATTCCTCTACCTACCTACTGTATTTCTCCCTCTATGTCTATCCTCCTGCCTACCTACCTACTGTATTTCTCCCTCAATCTATCCCTCTACCTACCTACCTTCTGTATTTCTCCCTCTCTCTCTATTTCTCTACCTACCTACTGTATTTCTCCCTCTCTGCCTATCCCCCCGCCTACCTACCTACCTACCTACCTACTGTATTTCTCCCTCTCTGTCTATCCCTCTATTTACCTACCTATTGTATTTCTTCCTTTCTCCCTCTATCTTCCTACCTACCTACTGTATTTCTCCCTCTCTATCTATCCCCCTATCTACCTACCTACTTAAATACTGTATTTCTCCCTCTCTATCCCTCTACCTATCTACCTACTGTATTTCTTCCTTTCTCCTTGTATCTATCTACCTACCTACCTACCTACTGTATTTCTCCCTCTCTATCTATCCCTCTACCTACCTACCTACCGTATTTCTCCCTATCTATCTCTCTATCTACCTACCTACCTACTGTATTTCTCCCTCTCTATCTATTCCCCTATTTACCTACCTACTGTAATACAATAATACAATAGCAGAGTTGGAAGGGACCTTGGAGGTCATCTAGTCCAACTCCCTGCCTAGACAGGAAAACCCATACCATTTCAGACAAATGGCTATCCAGCATCTTCTTAAAGACTTCCAGTGTTGGGGCATTCACAACTTCTGGAGGCAAATTGTTCCACTGATTAATTGTTCTAACAGTCAGGAAATTCCTCCTCAGTTCTAAGTTGCTTCTCTCCTTGATTAGTTTCCACCCATTGCTTTTTGCTCTGCCCTCAGGTGCCCTGGAGAATAGCTTGACTCCCTCTTCTTTGTGGCAACCCCTGACATATTGGAAGGCTGCTATCATGTCTCCCCTAGTCCCTCTTTTATTAAACTGTATTTCTCCCCCCCTCTCTCTATGGGCCACCTGGGAGTTTCCTATCCTCTGTGTTTTGGCACTTTTAGGCTTCCATATGTTGCTGAGAAAATGACAGTTGAAAAGCAGCCTGATGGGAGGAGCTATAGGGAGGTGAAAACCTGATCAGTGGGTACATTTTACGTTTGTGTAGCTTGCACATGACACACGTGTGCTAGGCACAAAATGAGTACGTATTCTATTAAGTCCTTAGGAACATTGTGTCAAAATTTGGTGTAAATCGGTGCAGTAGTTTTTGAGATTAGCTGCTTCATACAAACTATTTTACATTTTTATTTATATAGATCAGCTCAAAAACCTAACACACATAAAAAAAGTACACAACGGAACTCATAGCTTTCTGTCTAGATGGTCTCTGATGATGAGCCAAAAGGCAGAAAAGGAAAGCAGTATGCTTCCTCCTTTAATTGGGGCTTAACAGGGTGTTGTGACACAACCATATACTTATCCTCATGTCTCAGCTGATCAGGATAAGAACCAGTGGTCTGGTGGCAGTTACAGCTGCCTCACATGTAAGCTATGGCTAGCTGATGAGAGCTAAATAGCTCGAAATAGATCTATCCTAGTCTCCCTGATTTATTTATTGATCAGCTCAAAAACCTAACATATATATATATATATGTATGTTAGGCTTTTATATATATATCTTCATAGTAGATAATGCAAGAGAAAAAAATATTTCCAAACTGACTTTTTCATAGAAGGCATCTAAAGAACTTAAACTTAGAGGCAAAAGATTAGATACTTGATTTAACAAATTAGTAGTTAAGAAATCCCTACTCACCAAAGAACATACCTTCAAATGAATAAGTATATATAACTTTTTTTAACAACAGTAAAAGAGAATTTTGAGGTAGGTAATGAAACATCAATTTTTAAAAAGGATAAAAGGGGTATTCAGGAAATGACACATAAACTTGCCCATGTATGCAAAAAAAATTAAGAAAATATAATTGATCAAGAATATAGTGTAATGATGGGAAATCCCACTGTACTACAGAATACAAACTAGCTGCCAGTGGGCTTCTGGTTGCAATTCAAGGCACTGGTTATTAGTAAAGCACTTCATGGCACAGGATCAAGTTATCTATCAATCTCCCATAGTTTCTGCCCATGTGTGTTGCTCTCACCCTGATTATATTCTGGAAGATGTTAAAAACCTGGCTCTTTTCCCAGACCTTGGGGTAAGGTAGCGATGGAGACGCAGGAGACTTCCTTTTTGTTGCTATTGTTCTTAACTGCCCTTATTTGATCTAATGATTCTGGCCAGAATCACCATTTTCTTTATAGCCAAGCAGCCTCTAATTTCAGAAATAAATAAATATAAAATAAATAAAATGAAATACAAATATATGCAATTTCAAGACTATGCTGACTAGAATAACATCTTTGTAGTCCAAAAATGTCTTGTAAGGTCATACGTTCCCAATTACTGATACAAATTTTCAAGCTCTTTCCTGGGGAAAAAAAACTACCTGCTACTGATAATGATGGTAATAGGGATTCAGTATTTGACTTCATTTTGTATCATGGGTGAAATGTCTTTATGTGAGTCTTAGAAACCCAAGTTTAGTCTTGTCTGCAATATTCCTAGAAAAATGGATGTAACCAGACAGACTATTTTACACTTGGGAAATCATCACATTTTCAGGGTGAGGCTAGTTCCTTTAACTTTCAAACTGTTTACCTTCATATTTTGCTAATCTTGGAATAAACACTCATAGCTGTTTTAGAAGACATAGCCTCATGAAGTATTTTATATTTCCTACACAACACACTGTGGAGGCAGCCTATGTGTGTCCTTTTTAAGAAACAGCTTTTAATGATTATGTAGCACTTTACATCTTCTCCTAATCCATCTCGGCAGACACTCTATGAAAGTGATGGCGAACCTTTTTTGGCTCATGTGTCAAAAGCGGGGTGAGCACAGGGGGGGGGTTGTGTGCAGGTGTGCCACAACCATAGTGCTATACGCACAGGCCCAGGCCGCATGCGCGCACAACCAGTACTCACCCCCTCATTTTTGGCTTGCTTTTTTCCCCCTCCCCAGGTTCCAGAGGCTTTATAGGAGCCTGGGAAGGGTGAAAACAGCCTCCCCCCCCCCCCGGAGGCTCTCCAAAGTGTGAAAAACCGGCCCTATGAGCAAACCGGAAGTGACTTCCGGTTTGTCCGTAGGGCAGTTTTTCGCCCTCTGGAGAGTTCAGGGGCCTTCAGGAGGCTTCCCTGAAGGCGACGGAGGGTTAATACCAGCCCTACGAGCAAACCAGAAGTATGTTTCTGAACTTCCAGTTTGCCCAGAGGGCAAAAAATGGCCTCAAAAGAAGGCCAAAGTCAGCTGGCCAGCGCGTGCATGCAGGCTGGCCAGCTGACAGGGCAACACCTCATGTACCCTGACAAATGGTTCAGTGTGCCACCTGTGGCACGCGTGCCATAGGTTCGCCATCACGGCTCTATGACATCTCATTCATGATCATGGTGATGATGCAGTCAGGGACTAAACTTTTCAAGCAGCTATGAGGGGTAACTCATTTCAACTTGGATTGCATGAGAGACTAGTCATCAGGTTTCCACAGAAATATGCCTTTTGATTCAGAAGATGCTACTTAGGCGTTAACTGGATTCTGGAATGGTAGTCTTGTGGACACCACAAAACTGTTATTAAACATTTCTTCAGTTCTCTTTCATATCTATTTTGTTTGATTGCTGAGTAAAAGATGGCTAAAAAAAAAGCAGCTGTCAATTTAAACTGGAAAAAATACTTATCACTGACTCTGGAAGACCCCTCCAGATATAGAGTTCATAGCTTCTAGAACAGAACACAGCTTTCTAATACAGCAATCAAACAAAATAGATTATGTTTCAGTAATGCATGAATAAACCAGCAATTATTACAAATGGCTATTTAGAAGCAGAGCAGAAAACACTTTGACTGGTCTATTTTTCTTTTCTTTTCTTTCTTTCTTTTGTTTTATAAGTGAGAAATAATTAGGCAACATAAGAAAACAACAGGACAATGTGTGCATGCCTAATAGGCACATCTATATTCACAAAAGAAAACATATTTTAATAGAAAATAAAATAACACATACAAATTGTAGAAGGCAAAAAAAGGATGCTACCATTAAGAGTTATAATAAATAATGGATAGCAAATTATACATTCATATTAGCAACATATTAAACAGACATAATTCTGAATTTTTAGAAAAATTGACATTCCAACATTTAATCAATTCTAGTAACTTTACGGGTTGCATAAATCTCTCATGAGCAACAGCTCAGATGACTGATTATCAATGATGCTAAAAAACAGCAATTCATTTGAAATGTTAATATCCCAAAACTGTTAAGGTCATTTATTTCCAAAACATTCTTTCCTTTAAGTTTTCTTTCCTTCATTTTTCTGTAAAGGCTGATTAAACAAACAAAATGCTTTTTGCCCCTTTCAATGCATTAATTCAAGCACAGCTCTGGATGATTTAACTTGTGTACATTTAATACAGAAGATTCTCTCGAACATGGCCAAAACTCACTGCAGAATACAAATAATGCTGCTGTCTAGCCAAAATAAGGTTTCTCTTAACTAAGAGAAGCAATCTCTACCATACTAGAAAGGAAATATGATACTTTTAAAAATCTGTACTGATCTATTTCTTAACGCTTTTTGACTGTTTGGTGTACCCAGTGGTGGGTTTCAAATCCCGTTCCAACCAGTATGGTTGGAATGGGGCCGGTGGCATCCTCATGGACGTGTGCATGCATCTTAGCGCCTACGTAACGCTCAGCGACGCTCCAGCTGCTCCACGAAGCTTCGCACAAGCGCTGTATGTGCCATGTGCATGCGCAGCAGTGCAGCAGCTTTAAAACACAGGTAAGGAGGGTGGGCAGGCGGGCGGGGCCCCTGGAACACCATACTGGAATGGTATCCGGTGCTCCGGGTTGACTCAGGTACGCCCGTACCAGGGTGTACTGCCTGCAACCCACCACTGGGTGTACCCATTTTTGACTGGCTTAGCTGGGTATCTGAAGTAAAAATCTTGTAGAGAGATTACCAGGGAACAGAAAGAAAGTATCTAAACTTTCAACATTCCAAAGGAAATATTACCGGGGGTGGGGGGGAAATCTGCTATATAGTTCTCATTCTAAAGACAGTGTCTAAAGACACATCTCTTCCAGCAAGCCGGCCTAGCCTAACCTCCCGTCGGGGCTATTTTAGATAGTTTTTAAACTGGGGATTTTAATTTGGTTTTAGCATAGGATTGTAATTTAATATGTTTTTAAATTTTGTATTTATCATTTTGTATGTTTTTAAATTCCTGTGTGCCGCCCTGGGTCCTTCGTGGAGAAGGGCGGGATATAAATGTGATTAAATAAATAAATAAATAAATAAATAAATAAATAAATAAATAAATAAATAAATTCAATTCAAATTCCAGTAATTAATCCCAGGACTTTTTGCATTTCAAGCAATAACCAGTAATGGTCTAGTGGTTAAAGTACCAGGCTAGAAACCAGGAAGATAAATTGTAATCCTGCTATATAATGAATGCTACTGGATAATGTTAGTCCAGTCACTCACAGGATGGCTGTGGGAAAAATAGGAAGAGAAAGGTATATTATATATGTTCACTGCCTTGAGTAATTTACAAAAATAATAAAGGCAGGATGAAAAAAATGTAATACTCTTTCCCCCCTGCTAATTCAGACAAATGAATAGATTGTTTTAAATGTTTTGTTATTTTTTTTGTACAGATGTCTTTCTCTACATTTTGCTTTCCCAAATGTTTACATTATTACCTCTCCACACGTGTTTCTAATTATTTGATATTGTTTATTACTCAGTAAATGTAATTCTGCTCTTGATATGATATACTGATTTTCTCTCTAATCCCTTGGTCAAAACAGGTTGCAAAGTTTTGCCAAACATTTCCAGGGGTATGGACTGTTCAAAGATACTAATAATAATATTTTATTTGTCAGTGCACAACATATGTACAATGAGATTGGTTGAGCTCCCTCAGTGCACCCCCCCCAACACAATAAAACTCACAGTGAAGACAAAAAGCCCCTAACTCAATCATATTAACAAACACCAGTTCTATTGCACCAGTTTGAACATGTTACACTGTTGACAACTACCTCAAATTTCACACATTTCTTTATTTTTGAGGGTAAGATGGAATTCACTAACAGGAAGCAAAATGTAACAATTTTAATAATCCTTCTTTTTTTATTAATATCACTTTATTGGAATTCTTTTCACTTTTCTTAAGTATCCTTATACCTCAATTTGTCCAAAGTCTATCTTCCTAAAAGCCTGATCAACTGCTAACAGCTGCAGATAGGGTCCTATAATGATTGTGTGATGTTAAGTCAAGATCTTCATTTGCTAGCTATAACATGAAGTTTAATTTAATCATTCAATTATCTTTGTTCAGTATGAGTTAATGATTCTCTGTAAAAAATTATTTTCTGATTTTCCCCCAACAAAGTATTTTCGCATACGTTATGAATGTGTGCCCATTAAACTACTTCATTTATTTTTTATTGATTTTTTTACATGTAGTTACTTATTAAATTTCACCTTCTTGTATGGTCAAAGGTCTATTAAAACATATACCTTAGAACACCATTCTATGGTTATAGATATATAGATACAAATACAAATAAATATACATAGAATAGTCTCACCATTTATTCAAGAACACATCATATATCACTTCATTTTTTCTATACGAACATTAATGTTTACTACACTGAAATTCTTTACTAACAAGCATAAGAGAGTAAATAAGGTTTGCTTTCAGCATGATTTCAGATTTTTTTCAAGGTAGCCTTCAGAACAATCATATTAAGAGCTACACACATTGCAAGTACAATGACAGTATTTGGCTGTAAAGATAAAAATCAGTGGTCATGACATTAGAAGAACAGCCTTCATGGGTCAGAAGAGAGATATACTAGTTAAATATAATGTTTTACACAAAAGTAAAGCTTTAGAAACTTTTTGAAAATGCTCATGCCAAACACCATAGTCTTCACTGTTAGTACACAGCAGCTTATATTCAGAGGCCCACTCAAACAGATAGTTACCAACAGATTCCGTAACTAGCTATGTATCTTCTACAATCTGGCTAATTCTGTCTTGAAATTAATACAGTTAGGTACTAGGTCTATAGTAACTTGTGGTAATTAATTCCATCAAGTAAATATGAGTAACTTGTATAAAAATTTGGAATTGAATTCATTTTCTGGCTTGGAATTTTGGATTTGAGGTCCATTCCCGAGTGCATTGAGAGATTTCCACTCTTCTTGCAGGAAGGGGAAGTCCTTCCCCAGCCTGGAAAAACAGACCTCAAATCTAGCTTAAACCCTAGTGAAGGAGAGCATTCTGAGCCTGTTAGAATGATGTGTTCACTAGCATTTTCTCTCCAAACAACAGTTTTCTGAAAGGCTCAGAACACTGGCCTTTAGTAGCATTTTTTATTTCACCTCGGGAGAGGAGAAATTAGCAATGAAGACTAAGGCTCTGAGACTTCCAAAATGATAGTATTTACTAGCATTTTTGCCAGATGTGATATCCATCCCTGCAATGCACAAAGATATTTCTCCTTCAGAGGGAAAATCCCTTTTAGTACACTGGAGGCATGGATATCAAATATGGTGAAAGGCTAGTGAATGCCATTGTTTTTGCAATTCTCCCAAGTGGGGCAGGGTGAAGGCGTGGATCCTTTTCCCTGCCATACCATGCTCTGCAGGCTCGAGATCACTCACTAGTACTCTGTTTAGCAATCGCAACTGGGAAAGTCAGGATTGTGGTTGCTGAGTGAAGCAGTCGCATGGTGTCTTTCTTACTGACTGTGATTCTGATCTCAATTGTAGCCTTAGGTGAAGGATACCTGCACTAAGCATGCTAATATACATCTTAGCCATGGTGGGATTCAAACAATTTAACAACTGGTCCTCTGCTTTAATGATTTCTTCCAACAACCAGTTCACTAAACTGCTCAGAAACTTAACCAATTCTCCCAAAATGGTGCGAACTGGCTGAATCCCATCAATGATTTTAGCCCTTAAAATAAAAATTCCCTTAACTCATAAGACAGTTCTCTAGTCCCAATTCTCACCATTTTTTTCTTAATGTAAAACACAAACTTTATAAATACTTACATTCTGTGTTGAAGAGTCATCTAAAAATATAACAACACCAGAGATTTTATTTAAATATCTGAAGCAATCTTTCCAATCCCTAATCTCTTGTACACTGAAGATACAGAAGGAAATATCTAGATATTTGTAACTTTCCTGCATGTCTCTGATTGGACCTATTCACTTAGTGATTAGATATTAGATATTTTTTTAAAGTTTATACTTTACTTGAAATTGAAAGTGAAACTTGCTGTTTGCTCCACGTGGCAAATTGCTGGGAGATTTTTTTTTTCTTGTTATAATCAGGCTGTTTGCTGAAGGATAGTTTGACAGAATATCATCCACTAGGGACTCCTCGCCTTCGAAATAGTAAGTCAGGTCTTTGAATGTCTTGTTTCATCTTGTTCTTCAGCACAACTTCATGAGATTTCCCCTCCCCCCCTTAAATATGCTTGTATCAATTACATACAGTTGCAAGAAAAGGTATGTGAACCCCTTGGGATTACGTGGAGTTTTGCATGAATTGATCATAAAATATGCTCTGAACTTCATCTAAGTCACAACAATAACAAAACACAGTCTGCTTAAAATAATACTACAGAAACATTAGATGTTGCCATGGTTTAATTGAACATAACATAAAGTATGTGAACCGGTGGACTTAATACCTGGTTGACCCTCCTTTGGCAGCAATAACCTCAAACAAATGGTTCCTGTAATTGCAGATCAGACCTGCACAACGATCTGGAGTAATTTTGGACCACTCCTCTTCACAAAACTGTTTCAGTGTAGCAATATTCTTGGGATGTCTGGTGTGAATTGCTCTCTTAAGGTCATGCCACAGCATTTCAATCGGGTTGAGGTCAGGACTGACTGGGCCACTCCAGAAGCCGTATTCTGTGCTGTTGAAGTCATTTTTTTGTTGAATTATTTGTATGCTTTGGGTCATTGTCCTGTTGCATCACCCATCCTCTGCGGAGCTTCAGTTGGCGGACAGATGGTCGTACGTTTTCCTGCACAATGTCTTGATAAACTCTGGAATTCATGTTCCCATCAATGACAACAATCCGTCCAGGCACTGAGGCAGCAAAGCAGCCCCAAACCATGATGCTCCCTCTGCCATGTTTTACAGTGAGGATGAGGTTTTGCTGTTGGTGTGCTGTGCCTTTTTTTCTCCACACATAGTGCTGTGTGTTTTTCCCAAACAACTCAATTTTGGTTTCATCTGTCCACATTATATTTTCTCAGTAGTGCTGTGGAACATCCAGGTGCTCTTTTGCAAACTTCAAACATGCTGCAATATTTTTTTGGGACAGCAATGGCTTCCTCCGTGGTGTCCTCCCATGTACTCCATTCTTGTTTAATGTTTTCCTTATTGTAGATGTGTCAACAAATATGTTAGCATGTGCCAGGGACTTCTGTAGGTCTTTAGCTGACACTCTAGGATTCTTCTTTACCTCATGAAGCATTCTGCACTGTGCTCTTGCAGTCATTTTTACAGGACGACCACGCCTGGGGAGAGTAGCAACAGTGCTAAACTTTCTCCATTTGTAGACAGTCTGTCTTACCGTGGATATATGAACATCAAGGCTTTTGGAAATACTTTTGTAACCCTTTCCAGCTTCATGCAAGTCAACAATTCTTGATCGTAGGTCTTCTGAGAGCTCTTTTCTGCAAGGCATGGTTCACATCAGACAGTGCTTCTTGAAACCAGTAAACCCAAACCAGGTGTGTGTTTTTAAAGGGCAGGACAGCTGTCAGCAACACATCCAATTTCATCACACTGATTGGAGTCAAGGTTGGCTCACTCCTGGTTCCAATTAGCTCGTGGAGAAATCATTAGGCTAGGGGTTCACATACTTTTTCCTCCCTGCACTGTGAATGTTTACATGTTATGTTCAATTAAACCATGGCAACATCTAATGTTTCTGTAATATTATTTTAAGCAGACTGTGTTTTGTTATTGTTGTGACTTAGATGAAGTTCAGAGCACATTTTATGACCAATTCATGCAAAACTCCATGTAATCCCAAGGGGTTCACATACATTTTCTTGCAACTGTATGACATTGATAGGGAACTATTTTTCCCCATGATTGCCTGTGCCAAATAACATCATAAAACTAGATCACTACATTAAATGTAATTTGACACAAGTTATACAGTTAATCAGTTACATCACTTAAACATGTATGTATATATGTATATATGTACGCACACGCACGCACGCGCACGCACGCGCACACACACACTATTTTAATCATAGTTGAGAAACATCAAGAACAGACACAACCTTTCCCTGCCTCTTATTTAGTTGATTTTGTTTCTTGAAGCATAAAAACTATTCAGGAACTGTGGAGAGTCCTATTCCTCCCCTGCCCTCAAACATCTTGTACTGTTGCAAGTTCATAATTGGATCTGGAAGTAGATTTTGAGACTACATCAGCCTCAACTATTTTGCCATTCTTAAAACTTTCTTAAGAGAAAAAACTCTTTGTATTCTAGAAATCTCTTGCATAAGAAAAGAGTTTTGTTTATTTAGCGGAATAGTTTCACTGAAGTAAAGCAAAACCAGAATGAGATAGAATTAAAGGAGTGCCAGGAAAACTGAAAATAAGTTGGTGCATCTGCCAGAGTCCTACTTCCTCACTCCCCTCCATCCCCATTTTTGGTATATATTACTCATTCAAGGAACACTGAAAAACAAGGTTTTTGGCTTTATCAATTTCTCCCAAACTTAACTATGTAAATAATATTGCTTGAATACAACACTAAAATAATATGTATACCGTGGCTCATTTTCATGCTTTACAGTCTTAATTGTCACATTTTATTTCCCTATGCAGCAAATTTGCAAATAAAAAGTACCTTTTCTGGTTTAAAAACTGCACTTTCCCATGATTCAACTTTTTGATAAGCTTGATTTTAAAACTAAGCTGATGTGGTTAACTATGATAATGTTATAGTCTTTCAAAATAAAACAGTAAGGAAACTACTTTAGTGTTTAAGCCATAAATGTTTTGCTGGTAACAGCTGAAAAACATATCAAAACCATCAACTACCATTCAACTACCATCCCCTCCAATACAAAGTAACTTGACTGACAAGATTGACATCAGGGAACTCATCTCTGAACGAATAGGCCAATAGCTGAATGGCAGAATCCTCCTTTACCACTGCCTGAATGTCAGATAACACAAAGAAAATGTTACAAAGGTCAAAGCATGGAGATGGTTCTTTATAGCTGAAAGTACAACTCGTTAGTATGGAAAACAATGAAAAAGGCCACAAAGCCTAAAATTAGCATCTCTTTTATCAGCTGCTAAAAAAAATTATAGGAATGAAAAAAGCTTTCATATATAAAATCAGTAGATGAACTCCTCTCCTTAGTGCCTTCAGCAATATAGAGTAAATTTGCCATAGTTCAGTTTAAAAGTTCCACATGGCTATAAACTACATATAGAGAAGGCAAAAGATTAAAACAAGAACTTTGATATAATTAAACAAGCCCTATGATTATTAACATAAAACAATATCATCAGAAAGATTTTTAAAAGTAAGTTTAATTCTTTTACAAAAATCAGTTTACTTGATTTCTATCTCTCCAAATGTTTTTTCATTAATATTCTTTTTAAAACTCCCAGATTCAACTACATTTCCTTTCTTAGAAGTTCTTTAATAGTTAAAATGATTATTGCCAAGTTAGTTAAATTTTCTTATTGCTTCTTAGGAAATATACACCTTTTTATTTTACCTGAAAATTCATGAATGCCTATAATACACATAAATAAGTGAAGCTTGAAGACTACATTAGAAAATTAATAGATTAGCTTTGTCCATTTAATCTATTTCTGTTGTACACTCACCAATGTAGCCTATATTTCAGGCAGAAAGCTTTTCTATCCAGGCTATCATGGATCAATTTCAATTTAAGGTGCATGTGATGCAGGTCTATTTACTCTGCATTTTCTACTATTTTCAAATTTCAAAATATTTTAAGAAAATGACGTTAGTTGACTTGTAAATATTTATTTTAATTTAGTTTCATTCATTCAGTATCATAGAACTGACAAAATATAGTTAGCAACCAGTATTTCAGTTCTAATCATTAGCTATTTTTAATGTTTAAAATATATATTTCAAAACCAAAATGCTGATGAACATGAATTAACTAATCTCAACAAAGCACAATTACAAGCAAAATGATTGTTACTACATTCATCTGCGTTATTAATATTTAATTAATTTATATGCTGCCCATTTTGCTATCCAGACATTAAGCATAATTTCTTATGTGTTGACATGTAGTAAAATAAGATACCAGCTTTCCTTAATTTAGAGAGAAGTTCCCTGAAGATGGGCTCCAGCATAAGTCCGAAAGCTCGGAAGACAAAACTTCTGGTCCCGGTAATCAACCCAAATTGGATCCTTCCTTAACTTTGTATGCAATGACAGTAGTATTTTTTAATTTAAATAGAAGAGAAAAGTAACTGAAGTATTTGTGCAAAATAAAGGGAATGGCAAGCTACTGCTGCTCATCTATATGTCAGCAATTTACACAATATTAGCATCAGGCTTTACTTAGTGAATCATCAAAATATATTCAAGATTAGAAAGTGTTAGCTTTTAATTTAGAATCCCAAACTCATTTTTTTCACACTTAGTACATTTATTAATATTATTACATTACTGATTTTTCCAATGAAACTGAATATTAAGGCCGCCCTGGGTCCTTTTTGGAGAAGGTGCGGGGTATACCGTATTTATCGGCGTATAACACGCACAGGCGTATAACACGCACCTTCATTTTAAGAGGGAAATTTCAGGGGGGAAAATTAAATTTCAAATAAAGAACTTTGAAGCAAAATAAGGGTAGCTCAGAACTTTTTTTTATTAATATTATTACCACTTATAAGGTAAATAATGTAAAAGGACAGTAAAAGCAACTGTTTTAACAAAGAAACTTGGATATTCTGTTTTTACAAAAGTTTACTCAGAAATCGCTATCCCCTCCCTTCCTGTCTCTCTTTGTCATTCTCTCTGTGTCTGTCAGATTCTGATTCCCTTCCTTCCTCCCTCCCTCCCTCCCTCCCTCTCTCTCTCTCTCTCTCTCTCTCTCTTTCTCACTCTCTCTCTGGCGGGCAGGCAGGAAAGCAAGCAAGGCGGCTGGAGGAGGAGGAGGAGGAGAAGGAGGAGGAGATGACGGCCCCGGAGGCACGGAGCTCTTCCCCGCGGCGGGCGCCTCCTTCTCCGCTGGCAGGTAGAGCAAGGTCGAGGGGCTTCCCCCCTTTCCCCACTTCCCGGCTGTTTCGCCACCGCCGCCGCCCCTCGGCGAGCTCCCGAGGTTTGGAAAGAGCCGGGAAGTGGGGAAAGGGGGGAAGCCCCTCGACCTTGCTCTACCTGCCAGCGGAGAAGGAGGCGCCCGCCGCGGGGAAGAGCTCCGTGCCTCCGGGGCCGTCATCTCCTCCTCCTTCTCCTCCTCCTCCTCCAGCCGCCTTGCTTGCTTTCCTGCCTGCCCGCCAGAGAGAGAGTGAGAAAGAGAGAGAGAGAGAGAGAGAGCGGACGGCCGCGGCGCTTCGCTGAGGGAAAAAGAAGACAGCGCAGCCGCCTTGCGAACGTGGAGGACTTACTTCCGGGTCCACGGTTCCCGGGTCCATGTACCTTATATCGGCGTATAACACGCATATCGGCGTATAACACGCATACATCATTTGCCCCCTATTTTCAGGGGGGGAAAGTGCGTGTTATACGCCGATAAATACGGTAAATTTGAATAAAGAAAAATAAGATTGGTTTTAGATCATAAATTCACCAGATTAAGGAATGTTCAAACTTTTTGGTATATAGATATGAACAAAAATAATTTCATGAATTAAGAGCCCTATAATGTTTATATTTAAGTGTAACAACAACTTCTTACTGGACTATGCATCCTGGAAGATTGTTTTATTTAACGAATTCTAGAGATCAGCCTAAAATTGCATTCGGCTGTCTTTCCCACTATTGTATAATAAAAGCAAATTTCTTTTTAAAGAAACATTTTATAAATATTATAAATAAATGAAGTCTCTAAAGACTTGTGTTTCAATTTTGCTAAACCTCCATATTAAGCTATAAAAGGAAATAGTTAAAAAGAATTCTCCATTGAAGGTTGGTGAGGACGTTTAGGTCAGAATGAATAGCCAATTTTCCTTTCAAATAGTTTATAGGTGATTAACCTGAGAAAGGAACAAGATAAAAATATACTGATGGTGATTTACGAAACAGGAGAGAAGATGAAATAGGAGCAATGACTTGGCAGCGTTCATGGCACATTTGTCTTTTTGTCTGAGAAGACCCTGCTATCTATTTATACTCAGTGTAATCAGTGTAAATTTGTAGCAGTCTTGAACAAAACGACAAAAGTTTGGAATAACAAACATATCAGCACACATCTGATGAGACAGAGGAAGATTTATCAATTTAAAAAAAAAAACCTTGTTCTACAACAGAAATTGACAGTAAAAACAACTCTCCATAAGGAAGACTTCAAAGCAAATGATTATATATCAAGAAGTAAGAAACACAGAAAATCTTAGTAGCAATGCTGTACTGTATGAAGTAATAGTGACAGGAAACTTTAATTATCCCTTCATGTGCCAGGAACCAAACTCTTTCAAACCTGGTCCTTGCAGAAAATGTCTTATTTGTCTTGCTGACAACGTTGTCTTTCAGAGAGAAGACATGCGACAATCAGCTATTCTTGAATTGATACTAATCCATAGAGAAAACTTAGTCAAAGGAGTAGAAAGAGCAGGAATACTGGAGTAAAGAGAATGCATAAATTTAGAATTAGCGGGAGGGTTTTTACAGTTTATTCTACATTAGTCCAAGTGCTGCATCCAATTCTAGATATCATGCTTTAAATTTGATTTAAACACTCTAAAACAAGTTCTGATAAAATAAATAATAATCAAATAATAATAATAATAATAATCAAGTACTAAAAAACCAAATCCTATAAAGAAACTGAAGGAACTGAACATGTTTTGAATATGGGTAAAGTCAAAACATGTTTTGTGAATATTAGAAAATCATTATTGATTATTGATTGATTATTGATGACATGGACAGGTTGCTGGGGCGACTGAATGCTACCACATGTTTATTGGACCCGTGTCCCTCCTGGTTTGTACTGGCCTCCCGGGAGGTGACACGAGGCTGGCTCCAAGAAATAGTGAACGCTTCTTTGAGTGAGGGGTATCTACCGGCCATCTTGAAAGAGGCGGTGGTGAGGCCCATCCTCAAGAAGCCTTCCCTGGACCCAGCGGTGTTAGTAAATTATCGTCTGGTCTCCAACCTTCCCTTCTTGGCGAAGGTTGTTGAGAGTGTGGTGACACGACAATTCCCTCAGCACCTGGAGGAAACTGTCTATCTAGACCCGCGCCAGTCCGGTTTCCGACCAGGGTACAGCTCAGAGATGGCATTGGTCGCGTTGGTGGATGATCTCTGGAGGGCTCGGGATAGAGCTCATTCCTTTATCCTGGTCCTATTAGACCTCTCAGCGGCTTTCGATACCATCGACCATGGTATCCTATTGCACCGGCTAGGGGGGTTGGGACTGGGAGGCACCGTTCTGCGGTGATTCTCCTCCTACCTCTCCGGCCAGTCGAATTCATGTTGGCAGGGGGGCAGAGGTCGACGTCGAGGCCTATATGAACACCTATATGAAGCCGCTGGGTGAGATCATCCGTGGTTTTGGGGTAGAGTTCCATCAGTATGCTGATGATAGCTGTACATCTCTACCCCTGACCACCCCAACGATGCCGTTGAAGTGATGTCCCGGTGTTTGGAGGCTGTGCGGGCCTGGATGGGGAAGAAGAAGCTTCGACTCAACCCGTCCAAGACCGAGTGGCTGTGGTTTCCGGTATCACAATATAGCCAGTTGGCACCATCTCTGGCTATCGGGGGCGAGTCATTAGCCCCCGCGGAACGGGCTCGCAACTTAGGTGTCCTCCTGGACTCTCGGCTGTCCTTGGATGACCATGTGACAGCCGTGCCCCCCCCCCCTTCTATCAGGTCTACCTGATACGCCAGTTGCAGCCCTTTCTAGATCGTGACGCCCTACGCACGGTCACTCAAGCCCTCGACATTTCCCACCTGGACTACTGTAATGCTCTCTACATGGGGCTCCCCTTGAGGTGCATCCGGAGGCTCCAGCTAGTACAGAATGTGGCCGTGTGGGGGATTATGGGATTAGAGTATTTAATCTATTTTTAATTTTATATTGTCATTGTGTTTTACTACTTTTTATTCCTCTGTGCACCGCCCTGAGTCCTTCGGGAGATAGGGCGGTATATAAGTGTAAATAATAAATAAATAAATAAATAAATAAATAAAAATTATATGTGATGATTTATCCTGTTGGGGAAATTAAAGCAGTTTTACCAATTCTTGTGAAGTTGCATTAAAAGTTCCTGAAAATTGCAGAAACTTAAGAAAGTATTTTAAGCATCCACTCTATGTGTGGTGTTGCCTAATAGCATTACCAATATTCATATTATCTGACCTTGATTGATTGCCTACTCACATTTTTAAAGCCAATCAACTTCTTGGGAGATGTATAAAATACATTGAAAACCAAAGAAATTGACCAGTATCAGAGAGAAGAGGCTCTCAGTCCAGTATTAAGCACAATTGGCCAATTAAATTTCCATACAAAGCCTCCCATAACTCAGTTGCTAACTCCTCTTTGAGCTGGAACCACAAATCTGGGAAGACCCTAAAACTGACATCACTTTCACCTGGGGAATTGCTACTCTGGTTCAAACTAGAACTGGAACCTCCATGGATAAGTGAGTTTATAACCACTTAATTTTGATGGAGTTGATTTTAAGCTTATTCCTTCTGCAAAGCTTTTATGCACTGGAACAATAACTTGACAAAATTACTCATCCAGGCTGGGTTGAGATATATCAATAGGTATCACAAGTGCACTGATGGCCCCTGCTCTTTTGCTGACAGATGTGTTCACCTAGTGGCTTCATATAGGTGTTAAATACGAGAGGCAAGAAAATAAGGTTCTGTGGCAAGAGATCAAGGATTTGGGGTTCAATTTGTTCTTCATCAATATCAACTGAAATTTGGAGAAATGGGGACATCCAATGCAACACTATATCCCCAGAGTCAATTCCTACAGTATTCCAAAAGGATACCATGTTGGTAACATTGAGAACCACTGGGAAATTGAGGAGAGAAAGGATGATTGCTCCATCCCTATTTTTGCTAGGCTAGATAAATCAATGCTGTCTTAGGGCTACGGTCCAGCATGAACTCTGATCGAAGAGTACAGTTCATTTCTTCCAGAATTTCTTCCAGAATTTTCTCAAGCTGTGTTTTCTTGTGATTGTCGGCTCAGGCTCCCAGAGACTGACATGAGTTCATGGGTGAAACATTCACATCAACTGGAAGTTACAGTGCATGTGGTGGGTGCGGTGGGTCCAGGACTAAAGCACTAGAACAGAAGAGATCTGTGAGGTTTCTTACATAGCAAAGATGCCATTGATTATCTGTACCTGATGCAAATTCAATTTAAGAGATGTTGCTGCCCAGAATTCTCTATTTGGAACAACACCAGAAACACTCTGCTCCTTTTTAAACCATACGTGTTGATGATTTCACTACAACACAATGACCCTCTGACTGTAATTCAGACTACATTTTAGCTCAGTTTTCTGGATTTCTGATTATGACCAAGCCTAAGCAGGAAAGCTAAGGGCAGTCTTACTATTTACCAACTTGGTATTTAATCAACTTAATATTAACTGCCAATGTAAAAGAATTTTGAATTCAATCTAATAGCATAGGTTTTTTTTCTAGACAAAGAAATCAACAATATCACAATTTGAATATAACGTTATAAACTGCAAATGACCCAGCAATTTATTTCTGTTCACCTTTTCTTTTTTTACATTAAAACAAGTACCCCTCATGGAAATATGTTGGTGGAAAAAGAGTTCCCAGAACGCTTCAGAAAGCTTCAATGCCAAGATTTTCTAACCGTAATTATGATAATTCACAGTGATATGGTTCAAATCTTAGGTGATTATAGTAAGAGTTATGGAATTTTTATTTCATAAATACATTTGGACAAATATAATTCAGCTTTTAGATACAAATATAAAATTTTATGTTACCCAAAGTTAATAGATAAATTTGAGATTTGATAATCACCAAAGTCACCACACATTGAGAATATTTTCCTTAGTATGACTTCTGTCCACACATTTCTTACATTTTCAACATTATTATTCAGTGAACTTCACTACCTGGGTTTTGGAATCATCTGTAATGTCTCTTAATCATATGTTCCCTCTCCATACTCTTTTACTTTGTAAATTTGAGAGCAGGGATATTGCTTTCATGTAACATATGTTTTCTAGATAATGTTTTTTTATTGCAAGAAATTTTTATAGCAATACCATTGGAATGTTTATAATGAAAAAGAAGCACTTTTTATTAATTTTGTATAAATTATCCTCAACCCTAGAGATTCCCTGGAGGGGAAGAACATGTCTGAATTTCACTATACAATGCCACAGGCAGAAAGTGAGAGAAACTAAACAAGCCCATCCTGAAGGAGAAAAAACGCCTGCAGCTGCAAATGACCTATTACATCTCTCACTGGAAATGTTTTCATGTTGTAATTTGGTAATTTCAAGGAAAAAAAAGACAATTATCAACACCTACAGTTTGTTCTTCTGTTGTTATTTGATTTTATAAAGGATTTTTAAATCAAAGATGACAGATTATATTTAAAAGGACATTGTTTTCAGATGATTATGATATTACATAATTTTTGTATGAGAATCCCTGTAGTAGATGTATTTCATGATTAGTTACAGCAATGAGTTTGCTATGGGTGATAGAAATACTTGATTTTTATTCCACAGCTAATATTCTAATACATGGGTTTCAAACTCAGGGTTATGTTTGACCTGGGGGCGGCGGGGTGGGCTGGGCGTGGCCAGCTCAGTGTCACTCATGTCGGGGACAGCTGTGGTGGCCCGAGTGCTCTGCCAGAGAAAACAGGCTCCCAAGCTCCGTTTTTGGCTATGATGGCCTCCTGCAAGCCTCTGCCAGCAAAAATAGAGCTCCGGAGTGTTTTCGCTGGCAGACATCATGGACTGGTCCTTCACTGTTTCCAGAGCAGCCAGATCTAAGCACCCTGTGGGCCAGATCCGGCCCCCGGGCCTTGAGATTGACCACCCTGTTCTAATAAATCAAAGAATGTTTTTCAGCTCTTCTTTTCAATCAGCATATTTTTATCTCTTTGTTGTATTCCCTGGTCTTATTTTCGCTTTATTAGCTACAGAAAATCCTGAACATGGTTCATTGGAATTGGCATTTAAACATTTATGGGAAATATTAGCCAATTATCAAATATTTTAAATATAGAATAAAATTGACAAAATTATAAACTGACAGTCTTCCAGATTACAGGTCTGCCAAAGAAAGTTTATAAATTCGTTGCCAGAAATCTGATTCACGGCTGATTCATTCTGAGAAATTTTAATAAACACTTGCAAAAGGTCTGCAATGGTGAAGATGATGCAACTCCGTAGACAACAAGACAACAAACAATCTTTCTTTCCCCTTTTCATATGGGTGGGCCGAATTACCAAAGTATTTGCATTAAAATTCTTGTAACTTCCCCACATCTAAAATTAATAAAAGAAGGAGATTATTTAGGAGTTTTATATATAAGGGAATCCACAGGGTATTATAAAAAAATAAAATAAACTGTGACAGTGTGATCAAAGCTCCCACTGTTTGTACATGCAATGCATATTAAAAACAGAAAAACTTCAATCATACTGTCCAGCTGCCATCTTCAGTTTTCTGACCACATCCTGTGGACTGGCCTTGGCCATTAAAAGCCAAAATGCAAATCCTTCCTGAAGCATTGTGAAAGACAATGAAGCACTAGAAGTCACTGCCTGAAGGTACCAACATACCTTTGGAAAGCAGAATCTAATGACATGCACAAATCTCAAACTCAACAACAAAATTCTCTGCAAATTGTTATACCTTCTATACTACAAATATAGCCACCAGTTCTATGTGAAATTGCCTAACCAGTGGAAAACATGAAACCCGTGCCACTGCGAAACTGTGTTAGTGTTAGCTTTCTGTCCTGAGTTATTATCTTGTTCTTATTTCTGATGTTGCTGTGCAATTATGAAACCGTGCATTGCAGTGGGTACTTTTTGACAAGAAAGCAATGAATGTATGTATACTTATTAACTGTTTTAAAACATCATAGAGATAAAGCAATCAATTCTGAATCTATGAAATATTCATGTTACATATCTACTGAAGCATGCAGAGTTACTCTTTCAAACCACATTAGTAATTTTTTTTAGTTTCTAAAAAGTGCAATATTGAAGAAATAAAGATTGGCAGGACTCTTTCATACTGAACCAGTTCTTGCATGATGTAATCCATATTTAGTGTATTTTATTATCTTGAGGAATGCATGTATTTCTGAGATTTGAAAATCACACATTTCATGTCAAATGTAGAAAGAAACAGAAGGCTCTATGTTCAAACAAAGAAGCAGATATTTCAAAATGGGTTACCTTCCCATTTTTGTATTTTCTACATGTTCCATATTGTATTTAATATTTATCAGTACAAATATCCATTTAAATATTGCTACATGTTGCAGAAAATAATTCGTATTAGTTCCACATTGTGTTTAGTGACAATGCATTCTGCCACGTGTATGAAAAGCATGAGCATTGATTACAGAAGGAACAAAGATTATTTTATTACACCTTCACACAGCAGAAAGATTTTAATTTTTAAAAAAAGTTAAGAATGTAAACAAAAAGTTAAAGATTTTTTTTCATTTTAGTCCAGGATAATAAAATGTTCAATTAATTATTACATCTTATTGATAGCAGATTTCCCTGGAGACGTTATTTAAAAAGTTTAACCCCTGAGCAAATTATAGTTCCTCTTGCCTTTGAAAGGGCACCGCCCTGGGTCCTTTTTGGAGAAGGTGCGGGGTATAAATTTGAATAAAATAAAATAAATTTGAATAAAATAAAACAAATAAAGTGTCAAGTGCATTGATTGTAACTGCAAGAAGGGTTATCTTCTGCCTAGAGATTCACTTCCTTTACAATCTTAAACACTGCCTCCTTCCCAAACTGGCTTTGATTCATTAATTTAAGCCACATCAGATGATATGAAAGGCAGAAGCAACACAGAAAAGAGGCCAGCTGTTAAAATAAAATAAAAAGTGCAGGAGGATCACAAATCATGGATATCATAGGACAAAGCTAGAGAGAAAACCAGATTTGAAAAAGATTTCGGAGTGATTAAACATGAACAATTTTTGTATTTGTATTCTCTGCATTTAAACTTACCTCACTTACTTGAAATTCTAATCATACCTAAATCAGCAAGGCTTTTTATATACCTACATAAATCTGCATCTCCCCCTCTCTCTTTAATATCCAGAATCACTATGAGGTATCCCTTACAAGATATTAATAATATAGAATTACAATATCCAAATGAATTAAGGAAAATGCCATCTAATTCTTAAAACAATAAAAAAATATCAGTAGTTGCTAGGAATATTTTTTCCGTATTTAAACATGAGGGTTATTAAAACTGAAGAAATACTTTTAAAAACATCAAGACTGTGCAAGAATACTAACAAAACAATACTACAAATCACATCCCATTGTAACAGCTTCACTAATATATATTGATCATGTATTCATTCCCATTATCTTCAAAATCTGAAAGTTTACACCACTATTAAAATTCAAGTAGAGCCATTGCAATGAGCCTTATGCTACTTTGCACACGAATCATAGACAGTGTTCCCAAACTTCCACAAAGTAATTGGATTTTCAGAACTGCAAGTGGTTTTATTCCAATTCAGTCATGACAGGGCCAGGAGGTAATGATACATCTGCCGTGATGCAACAAGCAGACCTGTCTTCTGTCAAGAGTTGAAATCATAAAGGAATAAGCTGTCATTAACAACCTCTCTTCAAACACTAGAGCTGTCATCTCATTGTTTTGTTCTACTGGCTTGGGGGGCAATGTGGCTTCATATAGTCTGTCAATGAGAATTTAACTATTTTCCTTACTTTTCCGTGAGCCACTTTTTCTAAGCTTACCCAAAACTATGACAAATTCTCAACATAAATCCAATTGTGAGAAATATCCATGTAGCCGTCTTTTGGAAATTCATTAATTCAATCTAAATTCCACAGACACTGCAGTGTATTCCTAATAAAATGTATTTATTAAATTGACACTTAATGCTCTGCATATTTCATGAAATTTGTTTCCTTAATATTTGTATCTTGCTAGTTGAAATGAAAAAGGGTTTTCTGGCAATGGCACTCCTTCTTAGTCTCATTACCCCTCTTCCTCACTCATATATCCTCAAAATCTGTGCGTAATAAAAATGGAGAATGTGTTTGGGTTGAAAAGAGAGAAGAAAATCTTTGTGTAACAAGAACAAGACCACATTCCTCTATTTATCAACGCATAAAATGATTACCTATCCCCAACTCATAATATAACAATTACTATAAATTAATTTAAGTCTCCAAAACTCCAAAAGTGTATAGAAGAGTATTTCAAGACAAAATGTATTATATGGACATTTTGTGTAAATATGCAAAGAAAGACCGTTATAAGATGAATGATTTCATGGAGGTAAAAACACAGGAACAAACAGGATTAGAGTAGATATTCTTTTATAATAGTTTCTCTACTCCAGAAGTCAGATTGGTGTCAACTCTGGTGTGTTTTATGAAGGTTGTTAAGGTAGAACTATTCCATAGGTCCTTTGACAGTTATGTGATCCAAGGCAAGTTAATACTATATTACTGCAGTGTATTTATATATCTGTTTTATTTTGTATTGATGTTATGATTTAGTTTATATTTTTTAAGAGTATAAAGTATCTTGAATCATTGACTTTGCATTATACAAATAAATCAAATAAATAATATATTCCACACAATCTGATTTTATGAGAAACACCAAACCTCTAATCTAATATTAAATTATTAGCATATTATTTCAGCAATTCACTCTGAGATCTTGAAAAGACAGTCTTGGCTAGGTTAGATTTGCAAAAAGCATTAACATGTACAGACTAAATTTCTGGAGCGTCTGGTGACAAAGAAAATGGATTTCCCATTATTTCTTTATTTTATTCCTTCTGCTCAAGTCTTTACGAATTAAATAAGCCAAGGGGCTTATTTTCAGAGGAGGGCTTATATTTTTGCTGACCTGAAAAATATGGCATGGCCTTATTTTCAGGACATGTCATATTTTCGGGGAAACATGGTAGTGGATTGAAGTGGAAGTGCATTATTATTATTAAACAGATGATATATTGGGCCTTACTAATAATTACCCAAATGCTTTATCTAATCTTGAGTACTAACACATTTTACTGGAATAGACTGGAATGAATCTAATATATTGCAATCAACAAAAAAGATTTTATAGAAATATGCAAAAATGAAGGTTGTTTATTTTCTGGAACAGGGGTGCCAAACTTAAGGCCCGCGGGCTGAATCCGGCCCGCAAGGTACTTAGATCTGGCCCAAAAGGCTGCCCTGGAAACAACGAAGGATTACGTTTTTGTTGGCAGAGGCCGTTATACCTTAGTGATGAAGAAGCAAGATAAAATTCTCCACAAGGAGCTAAAGCAGCTTAATTTCTTGCAGAGAAAAGTGAGTTTTATTCCCTTAGTCCCTTGCACAATGTTCTGCCTCCAGTCCCATGGAATTCATTCCTCATAAAATCCTGGGATTCGACAGAATCCATCCTATTATATGGCTATAGTGACTAATGTAATATATTCTTGCTTGCTAGATTTAAATTCTAGAATTTTTACTTCTTGTCAAATTTTCCTTATGGAATAGTTATTGTTCACAAAGACATATTTTATATACCCATCCTTATTTAGCAATCAAGTTCTGATGCAGTGACCAGGTTGTAAAGCAAAAGGTTTGCTAAGTGATCATGTGACTAAGAGAGAGAGGGAGACTACAATGATCAGTTATTAAGATAAAGCTTTCTCATACACCTATGCCATAATTATTTTCACTCCGGCATACATTGTTGTCAGGTGCATGAATTTTGTCATAAATGCATGCATTAGTTGAATTTTTTTTATTACCTATGTACTTACAAATGGTTGCTAGCTGAGGTAGTCCCTATAGGTGGGGTGGATATAATTTTATTTTCCTATTCATAATTTTCCATCTTGGTATGTAGGGAATCTAATCTTACTTCCATGCCTCCTGTTATTGCTATCTCTTCCTATTATCTCCTACGTGATTTGAGTTGAATTGGGTCAGCATGGGTTGATTTTTTTGTAGATAGTAATAATTAGCTATTGTTATTATTGATGAGAAGTATTGCATTGCTTGTTATTTTTCTGTTAATTTTATTGCTGGGTTTTGTTAATACAAGTGTTGCAAAGGACAGGTTTTAGAAAATTCAAGAAAATTAAGTGCTATTATCAATTTATCAGAAATTTAATTGCTACTAATCAGAAAATCCTTGTAACGCAGTATTATAAATTCAATCACCGATTTTGTCCTACATAAATCAATAGCAACACATTACTATAAAACACTGCAAATTTAGTATTAAGCATCTGAAAGTTCACTTGGTTCACTTGTATACTTTATATAAACATACTGTATTTAAATGCATTTCTTTATAAAACCGTAGGAGCTTAACTGCCTGCTGAGATCTACTTCTTATAATAGGTAGACAACATTTTTATTTGAGACAGAAGTAAGTTAAACCTTTTAAGCTAGTAAAATGATTTTTTTTAAAGGGTCCAATTTAACAAATCATTACATTAATTTCTCTGTTTTAAACCATACATGTAACAACGAATTTCAATACAACATTTAAAGATTCTGTAACCCAACAGAAATTGCATACATGACTTGAAAATAAAACAATAAGGACACACTTGATGTGTATTAAGATGACACACATACCCAGAATTATGTACACTAATCCCCAAATTAGCCCATTAAAGAGAGGTTCCCCTGAACCCTTTGAGCTTTGTATGGTCACTTAAAAAGCTTTATTCACAGTTCTCAGAAAACTCTAAAAGTTGTTGTTAAATTTAAATCTGTACTATAAGTGGTCGCTTATTAAATTTGTACCAATACAATAACTATATTAAATTGAAATTCAATTTAAATTCAAAACAACCATGTTTAATTTCTGTCCTGACTTTATCTAGCATTTTGCTAAGATTGGCTTCCAATACAGTATAGGTAATCCTCACCTTACAACTGTTCACTTAGTGACCATTCAAAGTTACAATAGCATTGAAAAAAGCGACTAACGGCCGTTTTTCACAGTTGTAACCTTTGTAGCATAACCATGTGATCAAAATTCAGATGCTTGGCAACTGGTTCATAGTTATGACCGTTGCTGTGTCCCAAGGTCATGTGATCACCTTTTGCAACCTTTTGACAAGCAAAGTCAATGGGAAAGCCAGATTCACTTAACAACCACATTACTAATTTACCAACTGCAGTGATTCATTTAACAACTGTGGCAAGAAAGGTTGTACATTGCAACAAAACTTACTTAACAAATGTCTCATTAACAAAAATTTTAGGCTAAATTATGGTTATACGTTGAGGACTACCTATGTACCATCCAGAAACCAAAGCATGGCACACAGTTTGGGATGAGTTGTGCATCTCTGTTTTAGCAAAAGCCATAATTACTTACCTCTATAGCTCTTTTAATATAAGGAATCTGAGTGCCACTATCCAGATCTTCATTTATAATAAGTCTTCTTGCCCACTGTCCTGCTCTGACAACACCACTGCCTTGAATTAAAATCATCAGTTTATCAGGATTTATCAGTGCATCCTCACTCATAAAGATGAAACTCCTAGGTTCGGCCTCTTCTGCATCTACCTAAAATGAGAACAACATTTAGTGAATATAAAAAATTACACAGGGTGACATAATAAATAGTTACCAGAAGAAAACAATGGCTGCAACCAGCAATTCAGATTGCATTTATGATTGACATAAAAAATAAACCTCTAACCAATACTGCCTTATCCTAAGATGAGAGGGGGGGGGGAGGGAGGGGGGGAACAAACACCGTCCTCAATAACAAACAGTAGACCAAACCTATCATTTTCCATACATCATTATCAGTAGACATCTTTTTATTTGGCTGTTTGATTTCTACATTATCCTTTATTCAAAGAGCCACAAATGGAATATTGGAGATTAGTTAGATTGAGAGAATGGCTAAGTTTACAGATCATGCTTAATGAAATGTAGAAGTAGAAGTCAGTGCTACAATAAATGGTATGCTAAATCATTTATTAGAAGTAGCAATATAAAGCTCTGCGTTGGGGGGGAGGGGTATCATTTCTCTAGAGATCCCCAATGGACCTCTATCTTTATACCCATATTTACCTACATTGATAATTTGCTGCAGATTCCCAAGGAATGGAGTAACTCTTTAGTAGTTCCAATCTATATAAAACTGCAGTCAAACCAGCTCATTACCATCCAATAAGCCTTTTGTGAATAAATAATAAATATGTGAAATGTTTCTACTACAAATTAGCTGACTTGATGAACCAAGAAAGAATATTAGCTATGGATTAAGCCAGGTTTACATCATGTTTGTTCAATCGTGAATCTATGTATTACTTTAAATTAGATACATAATAAACAATGTTATTCTTTCCTAGGAAGATGATGGAGGAAGAATATTTTTGTGGTGTTTTTTTCCACAGCTACTGGCTGGCAGTTGGCTGGTTTTAAAAAGCTGTACTTTCAAAGCAATTTTGTTTTTTACTTATACATTTTTTCCACTCCACCACATCTTAGAGCAGGGCTATAAAACTCATGGCCCGCAGACCAGATGCGTCACACGTTGGCCATGCCCACATCTGATTTAATGAAGGGGAGAAAAGTCCCAATACGTCACGTGATAACATGGGTTTGACATCCCTGTCTTAGAGGCTCCCTGTCTGTCTTTCTCTTTCTCTTATCCTCTGCAGATAGCTGAGAATTATGCTTATATAACTTTGCATACCAGTAATAACAAAAATTCCATTTAGAGAGCCAAATATAAAATTATGAGAGAAATATTCATTATAAAGATCCATGCATTACAAAATATTTACTTAACCTATCTGTACAAATAAATTAGTCAATATGTACCAAGGCTTAGAATCAGCCTTTACAACTTCAATCTTAATTACATTTGGAAATTCTTCAAACCAAATTGTCTTCAAGTTGATTTCAAATATCAAATGAAACTTTCACTAAATTATAGCTATAAAAAGGTTGTAGTAGTAGCACAGAGTCATGCTTTATTGACAAACTAAACTAGTTTGGTGAGAATTTCTCTAGCAATTTTCATTTTAATTATATAAACTCCTCACTTTTCTTTTAAATGATCCTGATACTAGGCACACATTGTTATGGTCATGATTTCATTTACAAATGTTTACTTTTTTAAAAAAATCAAAGAATAATTATACAAATATTAGACATGTGCTCAATCATAAAACATCTTTCCTTTTGTGCCATAAAATTTGCAACAGTATCCATCATGAAATGAGATTATCAAGTGATCTCAAAAGCGAAACTATCGTGTTGATCACAGAGAAGCAGATATAAGTTTGGATGAACTGCCGATTTTCTATCCACAACCGATAATTTAGAATATCCATTAAGGATTTTTACAGCATAGCATCATTAATTTTAGTTGATTCATTGTCAAATTTCACTTCATTCAAAAGCTCAAGACTATGTTCTATCCTCAGAATTTTTTAGTTTAAAGCACATACAACACATTTGGAGCACTGCTGGGTTCTGAATCAAAGCAAATAGGAGAAAATGGGTCTTGCCATCATGAAATCTGCACAACAGTTGAGACTTAATCTGGAGACTTATCTGTACAATAGATGCACATTTCATCCTGTACACTTTACATCTAGAATAAAGCATTTAACCTTAAAGGCATGCTTAAAAATTACATATAGCTTGTATTACATGCATGTGTATAAATTCACTCTTTTCCAAACTAAGCTAAAATGAAGCAGCCATTGGAGGCAAGCATTGGTTGCATTGTACTCCCACCACTATCCAGAACAGCTCTTTGTTTAGTTATTAACGAAATAAAGAACTTCTATTTCCCAGCGAGATTCATAAAATTAAGAAAAAAATCAAACCAAATGAGTTCTTTAACATAAGGAATAATACAATTTCTGAATTGTCATTGTTCAGAAATGGGGTTTTTTTTACAAAAAGTTATAATAAAAATTTATTTCCTTACATTCATTTTTACAACTTAATGTACTTTAAGAAAAAATTAACTTACTGGAACATATACTTTTTTCAAATGGCATTCTTCTTCCAGTAATTCATATACATATTTAGTGATGATCTACAAGGCAAAAAGTTGTATAAAGTTTACAAATAGGACATTTTCTTGTAAAGTTTTGTAAAAAATTGAAAATGGTTTATCAAGCTACTGTTTGAAAAATATCATGCATTCTGCAAAGCAAATAGTTTTTAAAAAAATATTCTAGTTAAAAAGCAAAAAACTTTGCCTTATAAGAAATGTGTCCAGAAATATATATGATCTAGGATTTTGCTTCCGGCTGCTATGTTAAAAATTAAGAATAAAAAATGTATCTATTTAATACATAGTCTATGGCATAAAGAGAACTCTTAGATTAACTTGTTAAAACTATTTCAAACAATTTGCAATAAGTATAGAACAATTTCTTTTTTATTGTAGCATTTCCAAATCTTGGCTCATATGAACAATCAGGAGGAGAAGGGACAAATGAAGGCAAGCCTAGATTTTTAAAAAAAGAATCCCATAAAGAAACAAAAAGATACTTCCATTATTTTTTCTTGTAAAGACATTCCAGATGTCACACCCTTTCAATGGAATGAAAACTTTTGGGAGAACAGAACTGTACAAAGAGCTGAGTACTACTTGAAGTATCTTTAACTCAAGCAGCCCTTGTTACACTTCATCTGTAAGATATACTAGTCCTGCCTCAGGCATAGAAGCAGCTGAGTGACTTTAGGCCAGTCACTGTCTCTGAGCCCATGGAAGAAGACAAGGGCAAACTTCTTCTGAAAGTGTTGCTGAGAAAAGTTCAGGGACTTATCCATTTATTCGTCAGAACTCATGGCTGACTCAAAAGCACAAAGAGAAAACCATAACCTAAAACAATACAAATAAATAAGAATATCTACAATATTCTCATTTGGGACTTTAAACAGACACAAAACAAAAGCCGCCAGGTTGTAAGATACTAAACTTAACCATTTAAACAACTGCAGAAAATAACAATGGAAAAATATGTGTTTTTGTTTTAAATTCTAACCGTTATTTTTTTTTCTATAAACCTCTTTCACATTCAAATATAAAAGACATTTTAACTAAACTTGCATCCAAGCAATTATTCTGTCCCAAACACAGAATTGATTTATGTTTTCAGCTATTAAACCAAAGGAATTTAATCAGTGGTGGGATTCAAATAATTTAACAACCGGTTCTCTGCCTTAATGATTTCTTCCAACAACCAGTTCACCAAACTGCTCAGAAAGTTAACAATCGGTTCTCCCAAAGTGGTGCAAACTGACTGAATCCCACCACTGGATTTAATATTTAACATATTAACAATGATAGAACCTTTGCCAGACACAGCATACTTCATATTGCACAAACTATTCTTGATGCATAATAATAATAATAATAATAATAATAATAATAATACATTTTATTTATAGACCGCTTCCTCTCCCCAAAGGAACTCGGAGCGGTGCACAGGGAAATTAAAAAATACCAATAAATATACATAAATAATTTAGATAAAAAGCAAATTAAACAAAGATTATCCCTGCGCTAAAATCCCCCATTTTAAATTAACTAAAATCCCCTAAACCCTATTAAAAGACGCGAGACTAACCTAGGCCGGCCAAGCAGAAAAAGTGTGTTTTAAGTTTTTGACGGAAGGAGCGGAGGTCCGTAGTTGTTCTAATTTTGGGGGGAAGGTCGTTCCAGAGGGCTGGGCCCGCCACAGATAAGGCCCTTCCCCTGGGCGTCACCCACTGGCATAGCCTAGTGGACGGCACCCGGAGAAGTCCCTCTCTGTGGGAGCGAATCGGCCGCAGGGATGTATGGGGCAGGATCCGATCCCGCAGATAACTAGGTCCCGTGCCATGGAGCGCTTTAAAGATGATAACTAACACCATAATTTTTGAAGCAAAGTGACAATAATTATTTTTATTTTTAAGTAGTTTTTAGTTTTAAAAAATTAAAACGTAACTATTTTTAACTATTATAGGCACAGACTAAATAACATTTGGAATATAAATTATTGGAATGTCATAGTCTGCGAATTAGGCAACCATATAAATTGACTAAAGAAATGTCTCAAAATGATATATACAAATAAATTCTGCAATATTATATATTCTAATAGGTATTTTGCATTATAATTGTTCCCAGTGTACATGTCCCCTTTTTCATGCATAAAACTTTTCATTTAAACTTCATATTAACATATTTAACATTAAAATATGTAATATTACAGATTATGTTCTTGTGATGTTAGCAACTATAACTGACTAAATATATAATTGTTGTAAAATAATAATTTTATTAAAATGAGAGATCTGCTTCATCATTATATGGATATAGAAAAAAATAAAAGCATTTACTGTAAAATTAAGTTTCAAGTGAAGGAAGTTAAAGAATTAACACTTTAATCATGTCGTGTATCTGTAACCTAGAAAAATGGAACTGCTTTTACATGGAGGGAATTATGCAATGGAGTCATGGATATGTTTCAAAAAAAAATACTATCAGTTTGGGGGTCGTGGCTAGATAGGATCATGTGACTGAATGGGTGTGGCCAACTTGACATCACTCATGTACAGTCACATGACCCCCTCACCAAGCCATGCCCACCGAAATGGTGGTGAAAAGTTTTGAACGGGGGGGGGGGCATGCCATGCCGGGGCTCTTCATAGTCTTATTTTTTTGATCTCCAGAGTGCATGATCATGCTGCTCCAAGAAGCCGTGCTTGGCCGGCTCCTGCTGAAACCTGCAGAGTACTTCTGGGGGATGGGGAAATGACTTAGTTTTTGCAAAAAACAGCCCATTTTTCACCAACAGCTTCAGGGGGCTCCTTCCTTCAGTGGTTCATTTTCTTACCTCTAGGCGGCTATGCCGGCTTTGTCCTTAAAGGCTGCTGCTCTGCACTTTTTGGTCTTTGTCGGGTGCGGAGAAAACTGACCCTGTGAAGGGGACGAGCCTGCTGCTGAACTTGGAAGCCAAGAGGCTTCTTTTCCACCCAGCCACTGGCACAGGGTGCCAAAAAGACCTCTGGTCACTGCTACCATCCTGGCGCATGCACTGCTTTCTTCTCACCAGCTGGAGGACTTTTTGGCACCTTGTGGCTAGCTGTTGGGTGAAAAAGAAGCCTCTGATCCTCTGGAACACAAAGAGGAGGCTGAGGGGCTTCTTTGCCAGCAAGCTGTTCCCAACTCTGGTCAGCTTGCTGTCCAAAGCACACAAGCAGCAAGTAAAGGACCAGTTCGGGGGCATGGCCACCCTGCTGGTACTACCAGTTCGGAGAGCCAGCCCCGATTTTTACTACTGGTTCTACTGAACTGGTCTGAACCAGTAGGAACCTACCTCTGAGTGGAGTACCCCAAGTCTCTGTTTTAGGCCCAGTACATCTTCATCAATTATTTGGATGAGGGAATAGATGGCAAATTCCTTAAATTTGCAGACAACACTAATTTCAGGGATAGCCAACACTCCAGAAGATAGGCCTAAGGTACAGAAGCATCTTGACAGACTTGAACATTGGGTGCTATCTAACAAAATGAAATTCAATGGTGAAAAAAGTAAAGTTCTACATTTAGGCAAGAAAAACCAAATGCACAGGTATAATATAGGCGGTACCTTGCTCAATAGTAGTAACTGTGAGAGAGATCTTGGAGTCCTAGTGGATAATCACTTAAATAGGAGCCAGCAGTGTGCTACAGCTGCCAAAAAAGCCAACATAGTTCTAGACTACATTATCAGAGGGATAGAATCAAGATCATATTAATACCATTTTATAATGTCTTGGTAAGGTCACACTTGGAATACTGCATCCAGTTTTGATCACCGTGTTGTAAAAAAGATGCTGAGACTCTAAAAAGAGTGCCGAGAAGAGCAACAATGATGATTAGGTGACTGCAGTGGTGGGTTCCTACCGGTTCGGACCAGTTGGTCAAATTGGTAGTGGTTTAGCAGCCTGGGTCGCTGGAACCAGCAGCAACCCAGGCCTACTATGCCCCCAAACCAGTTCTCTAAGTTGTGGCTTAGGCACTGCCATCTTGTTTTTGACTTCTGTGCAGAACAATTTTTATTACATTGTGCATGTGCGCGCACATGAGTGAACCGTGTGCCTGCCGGTAGCCTTCCGGGTGCGCTTCAAGGTGCTGGTAACCATCTTTAAATCGCTCCATGGCATGGGGCCTAGTTATTTGCGGGACCATCTTCTACCACATACCTCCCTTCGACCGATCCGCTCCCACAGGGAGGGCCTCCTCAGGGTGCCGTCTGCCGCTCAATGCTGTCTGCCGGCGCCCAGGGGTAGGGCCTTCTCTGTGGCAGGCCCAGCCCTGTGGAACGACCTTCCCCCCGAACTTTGTACCATCACGGACCTTCGCCTCTTCTGCCGATCACTCAAGACGCACTTTATTCACCTAGCCGGCCTAGCTTAGAGCCTAGATTTTGATATAATTTTAATTGCATTAGGTAGGGATTTTAACATTTTTAGCTTGAATATTTTAACACAGGTCACCTAATTTAATTGCATTTTAATGTTACGACTGTATTTATTGTTGTTTGTTTGTATTATTTTTAATTTTCCTGTGCACCGCCCTGAGTCCAATTGGGGAGAGAGGAGCGGTATAGAAATTGAATAAAATTGAAATTGAAAAATTGCCGGAACCCACTCCTAGGTGAGTGGAGGCTAAAACATATAAAGAACAATGGCTGGAATTGGGTATGTTTAGTTTAATGAAAAGAAGGACTAGAAGTAACAGGATAGCTGTGTTCCGATATCTCAGGGGTTGCCACAAAGAAGAGGGAGCCAAGCTATTCTCTAAAGCACCTGAGGGCAGGACAATGGATGAAAATTAATCAATCAAGCAACCTAGAAGTAAGAAGAAATTGCCTAACAATTAGAACAATTAACCAGTGGAATAACCTGCCACCAAAAGTTGTAAATTTTCCAACACTGGAAGTTTTTAAGAAGAGATTGGACAACCATTTGTCTGAAATGGTATAGAGTTTCCTACCTGAGCAGAGGGTTGGACTAGAAGACCTCCAAGGTCTCTTCCAACTCTGTTATTCTATTCTATTCTATTCCCCTGAGATTTAAACAAATTAAGCAAGAAGTAATGTTCAATTTCTAATATACAGGTATATGGGAAAATATATACCTACTTTAGATTAATCAAGCAATAGTTTTTTTAAAGCATTGTACAATTCAAATCTCTTACCAAAAGATGAAATTTATTCTCTACAGCTATCCTAGAGCTGCATGCAATCTCTCTCTATTACTTCTCTTCAATGAATTGTTTCTATAATCAGTTGTAAGAAAGTTTAAAATTCTCTTAGTCCTAAATTTTCTAGTTCTCTGAAAAAAGCAGAGTGGATTTTAACCTTCTATTGGAATTTTCAGTTGATTTTTTAAATTGACTCTCATCTCTTAATGAAGGAAACATTTTTCACCACAAGTAAAGTAAAGATGTTAATATTTGTATCAATTATCCATACATTTATTTGATAAATATGAATGCTTAGCTATTAATAGCATTTTTGCTGATAGAATAAAATGTTTTAATAACTGCTTTGCATGCTGAAATGCTGCATTTACATATAATCATCAACTTCTAGTATTATTGGATGCTTGATACAATTGCTTAAAATAGGCAAAATCAGAGAATCTTATTTCTCTGAATATTAAGAAAGCTTTCAATATAGTTTCTTGGAGATGTTCAAAGTAAACAAAAGTTAATATGAATTTTCTCAAAATTTTAAAGCTTACCTTATATTGAATTGTTTTATATTTATAAGTATAAAAATCTAAAATCTGAATCAAGCATTATTACTCTGTGTTATCATTTTAAAGTTATGCTATCACCATTCCAATAATTTAATTTTATGTTTTATGTTTTAATAATTGTTTTATATATGCATTATCTTAATTGATTAATGTTATGTCTCCGAGTCATTTCTTTGAGTTTTTGTGATAAATATTCAGTCTCCCTTTCAATTTGCATTCAAAAAGTTTGCTTATGTTACGACTCCTGAAAATATTAAAAGGAGCAAAGTAAAAGATTCTGTTATATGCAAATGATATGTTTTCTAAGACAATGAGAAATGTTCATTCCTAATTTTATTTTGCTAACATGAGTTTGGACACCTACCAGATTTGTTTGTAAAGTTAAAAGAAATCAGATTAAATATAATTGGTTCTCAGTAATAATTTCAGTGTGTTTACGGATTTTGGGGAGTTAGGTTGTGTTCAGGCTCCTTTATTTATTCATTTCTAGATTTTCTCTGCCACTCTGCACCAAAATAGCAGTTATCCCAATATAAAAATTCCCAGAAATCTTACTTCATTATTAAATTTCATGTTTTATCTTTAATTGCCATCAAAACTGTGTGTAAAATAAATATGATCAACAAGCATTTAATTCTGAGACTGACCTATAACATACTCAATACTTCCTCTGATAGGAGCAACTCTTAAGATATTCGCAGTTTGGATTACACTGCCAGCTGGATTTTATTTTCTGTACTTTTAGCTTTATGTTGTTTTCAACTTCAAAACAGGACATAATGTCGAA
This sequence comes from Rhabdophis nuchalis, assembly GCA_039707465.1. NCBI lineage: Eukaryota > Metazoa > Chordata > Lepidosauria > Squamata > Natricidae > Rhabdophis > Rhabdophis nuchalis. The sequence goes on along the minus strand of CM077644.1, from coordinate 202,753,548 downwards.
TAATGGAAGAACTATACAGGAGCTCAGAATAGCCTAATTCGAATACTTTTCTCCCCCTTCTTATTTTTCATTCCCCCACTTCCACAACTAGTTCTGTACCATCTGCAGCCAGATGCCTCTGCTCCCAGGCACTCCTAAAGCTATGGAGGCTTCAGCTGCTGCTGCTACAGCAAGAGTGCCTTATTTAAATTGTTAATTTTTTATCATGCTACTAAATTATGCTGAATAATCTATAACGTAGTTTGAAACCTGTAGTTTGAAAACCTTTTAGCTCATTTGCAGCCTACTATATTGCTAGTATGTAAACAAGTCACAGCCAATGCCATGGGAAGTTCAGTACCTGAGGTGAGAGATTTGCTATAAATAACAAATTGGTCAAAAACAAGAATCTTTTAAAAAGTAAAGTATTAAGTACTTTAAATAAAAGGGATCCTGTCCATTCTCCTGAAAAAGATAACTCCATCTGTTCATTCTTGGCACTTTTCCTAATACTAGGAGAAAAATGCAGTGCATTTTCAAAAATTAATGCTTCTATTACATTTTAAAATCACTTTTATGCTTTAATTGATGGATTATGTTCATCCATCCTTTATTTCCTCCCTCCCTAAATATAGTTAAGATTCCATTTAATATTTCTCAGCATCTCGATTATCAGAATTTTATGGAAGCTACAACGAGATAACGAATCCTGTTATGTTTCAGTTTTATCAACAGCAGGACAAGAGCCAACTTTTTTCATTGATATTTATAGTCAGCATATTAATGTTCAAACAAGGTACACTTTCAGCTTTATTTGAAAACTTTACTCCAATGAAAAATAGGGCTGTGTGATTAGATTTGAAGGGGAGTTTATACACATTCTGGAATTTGCTGCCTGAAGAAGGCTTCTTATTTCTCCCATGACTACTTTCTGAGCCTGCTGACTGAAAGGTCAATGGTGTTCCATCTTGCAGACCTGACATAACTCTTTCAAGAACCTTACTTGACTGACCACATGGACATATTTACAGATGATTTTTCTGCAGTACTAAACTGATGGCATCAGACGTTCTTGATTTCTCACATACTTTCAACACAAAAACATAACCTTTGAAATTTTTATTAATTACATTCAGTATCACACTTATTTTTAACATCAATGCATACTATCATTGCTCAGTCTGCCACTCCTCTATACAATGAATAAGAGACTAACAACTGTCTAGCTATGTTAGAATTGATACTCTCTTGCATAATCCATTACAGATGGTCCTCACTTAATGGCTGCTCATTCAACAACCCGATGAATGTACAATGGCGTTGAATGAGGAACACTCAATTAGATCTCTAATAGAGGCTGTCACAGTATTCCCTCATGATCATAAGTCTGGCAACTGACTTCCAATTCTAGCGTTGCAGAATCCTAGTTATGTGATCACCATTTGCAATCTTCTTGGTTAGCTTCCTACAAGCAGAGTTCAGAAAGTTAGCAGGAGATTGCAAAATGTGACAACTCGCTTAATATTCAGCAATGAATTGCTTAATTACAGCAATTCCAGAATTTCTGTTGCTATGCGGCAGTCATGTAATGTTGCATTTTACAACCATATCACTTAATGACAAAAAGTCCAGTCCCCACTTAACACTGTTAAGTGAGGATTACCTGTACACGACAAAACCTGATGATCACAGTAATGAAAAACTTAAAGTTCAATCTAGATATCTTTAAGATCTCTTAAAACTGTAAGTTAATGTCACCAAGGCCAATACATTATCTGGTAGAAGTGCTGGTTTAAATAAAGTTAATATCTTACTAAAAATCAGATTTTTTATAAATGAAATACACAAATGACAAAGTAAACTGCAAGTTATCCAAAATATATCAATGCTAACATGAAAAACAAAATGAAAATAGAATCTAAAACATTATCTAACAAGAATTTGACGGTTTGATATTGATTAAAAGTTAACAAGTTTAAAATCAACACAAATGGGTTAAAAAACTATGCAATAAACAGATAGAATTGCCTGCTCCTATTCATACCTGAATTTGCAACAAAAAATTCTGACACAATAATTGCAAGTTTTTATACAAAATAGAGAACATGATATATTTTTTCTTATAGTTAGACATATACATTTACACCTCACTGAACTGTTAGTTCACCCTTAAAGCAATATATGTAAATTTATTCCTATCAGCAATACCTGATACATTTATTCCTTGCTCTTAAGGCTAATCAGTACTATGCTATCCTTACAACAGTAAGTTTTTTTTTTAATTTAGACAAATATGAAACAGGCACACTGTATACATTATTATATCATTTGTAAATAATATATACCTCTCCAAGAGCTTCATAGCGTTTTTGGTTCCATCTATGTAAATCTTCTCGGTAGTTAAAAACAAATGGCTCTCCAGTTTTTATATGCCTTAACTGCCCTTCTATAAAGAAAAATAGTAGCATTATATTTAAAACACAACTTTCAAAATGATAATTCACTATAAAGACATAATACTTCATGACACAAACATATCCATTTTAGGTAGTTAGTTTAAGTTCCATAAGAGATTCATCAGTGTGATTAAGGCATTAGGCTAGAAAGCGTGAGGCTGAGTTTAAGTTGCACTTTAGCCATGGTTTTAAACTATCCTCTGATGGGAGTGATAAATAAATAAGTGCGATAAATAAAATAATTTAAGGGGGAAATATTGTAATAATTCTGTAGCACTGATAAAAATTTTACCCATGTATGAAACTTGATAATTAAGGAATTCATTCTAATTTTTCAAATTAATTCATTAATGAATTAATATTTCAAACACTGTAGATCACTAATTACATGCTGATGCTGTTAATACTATTTTTTAACAATTAGTAAATGTAGATTTGCTATTTTTCTCTCAAACACATTTAAGATAACAAAACACATACAAAACACCTAAACAAAAACATCACAGTTAATTTATATCCTTCATTCAACTGTGGAACCAAATTCAAGAAATCTTAAAATAAGGGATCGTTAAAATACAGACATTTTTGTGTGATTAATAACCAGTTTGGTACATAATTTAAGTTAGCAGTTCAAGCTAGAAACTGGAAGTGTAAAGTTCTATTCCTGTCTTAGATGCAAAACTAGTTGGGTGTCCTTGGGTTAGTCATTCTCTCCCAGCCTTAAGAAAGCACGGAAAAAATTTCCAAAAATCTTGCCAAGAAAACTGCAGTGACTAGTTCAGACGATCACCAGGAATCTCTCTCATGCACAAAAGTAGTGATTAATTTTCATAAAGCATGAATTTATTTTGCATGATAATTATTGATGAAAATAAATAGCTATAAGAGCAAATTTTACTTTCATAGAAATTTTAATGAGTTGTATACAGTTCAATATTTTTGTCTAAACAAATAGATAATAAGAACTTTTGTTTGACAAAATCATTTCTAGTATGAAGTGTGTACTTTATGCTATCTTTGGATTTCTGCCTCTTAATATATTAATCAAGCATAAGTATTCTTTCTTACAGTAGCCTTTTTATTCATTATCAATTTCAATGTATTTACTAACTGCCAATTAAATGGTCCACTCCAACTTCACATCCAGTTCCAATATCCCTTCCTTAATGCCAACCATTGTTTCTTCTAGCACATCTATTTTTTTTAAACTCCTGCTCAATTTTTGTGTTTATTTTTAAAGTAGGATACTGAAGTTATTTCTCCCTAAGGAAATCAGAGCACTGTTTTGGATTACAGTATAGTCTGAAGTGTTCTTAATTTTCATCGAGTCACCATCTACTAGATTTTTTTTTATCAGAATAAAATTCCCTCCAAATCACAAAACCACGAGTGATGATATTAAAAATGCCCCAATTGGATAATGTAGAATAAAGAATTATTTAGAATAGAGCAGTGCCTTTCAAACATACGGATGGTTGAGCTTTTAACCTTTCAACATTGTTCATTAACATTTATGTGTTACTAGCTTTGAGCAAGCTAATATGCATTATTAAATGAGAAGTCCTAGAATGAGGCAGAATAATACTGCTTGAAATGATTGAACTGTTTGTTTCAAAGAATTAAAAACTTAACAAGCAAGATTTTTTGTAATACTCTCCAATGAGATTGAAAAGCGAAGTGTTATATTTTTAATTGCGTATGTGTCATGAAGTCATTGTTAAGGAAATTCTTCAGGATGAAAATTTGAAATTCTTAGAAATAGGAATTCTTCAGGATCATCTGTCACCAATCTGGCCCTTCAAGTCTTCAAACAATGCATTAATTTCATTCCTATTCATTAATAGGATTTCTAGATCACATAGATAGACAAAGTAATTGTAATTGTAATTCCAAGAACTGTATATATTATTATATTTTTAACAAATCCTCCATAAATTTGGAAAAGGTGATGTGAAAAGAAGCTAATATTTTTATTATTAGATTCTTGTTAAACTAAAGTCTACAGTATCTTTAGGATCAGTTGTTAAGGTATTGTTCACAATGTTATTTCAAGGGAAAAGATTCAGATTTCCCCCCAATGTACAGTATATTTACAATTCTTTTTTATTCATGTATAGCAAGAATGTACTTTTCTAACTAGCGGAAATTTATTTCATATTATTGCTTGTACTAACTATTTCATTCATCTGTAAAAGAATAATCTGTACCAAGCTATAAAAATAAAGTATGGAAAAATATTTATTTCTAAGTCATTTTTCCCCCTGAAACTATTACTTACTTTCATTAAAGGTGTATTCAAATCCTTCAAGAGTATCAGGAAACTCAAGAGGTGGTTCATCTTTTTTCATCAGTTCATCCAAGTCTATTCTAGACAACAAGTCTGGGAGGGGGAAAGGTGGGGAAGAAGATAGTCTTTCTGTAGACCTCAAAGTTATTACTTTTAATAAAAATAGTGACTTTAAAAGACTTGCTAATTTACCATAAACATATTCAGCAACTTCTCATATATTTAAAACATTTAAGTTTAATAAAACTATAACAATATTGACAATATATTGTTCCTACAGAGTTCCATTAAGTTATGCTTTTCTTCTGGCTTCCAACACTAAAAAAGATTTTGAAGCTGCCAATTCAAGTGTCCCAATTTTCTTTTTCAACCCACATTAATTTTTTTGAGGCTACTGAGTTACTTTAGAAGAACTGCCCTTTTAACTTTAAAAACTTAATTTGGTATATTTACAAACTCTGTAATTTCAAAAAATATACTACGGTATTACCGGTATGATTAGTTTTACAGAGACCTGATTTAGTTTCATTTCCATCAAATCACATAACCAGCAAGAGTTTATTCTTCAAATAAATGACAACACACTAAGGTTATCTTTTGCATCTGTATTTTTGCAAAAGGAAAAACTGGCCCAACCTGCCAGAAGAAGCATTGGGGGTGGGGCGACAAGGGAAATGCTGGTCAAAACAGGCAAGGAACAGAGAACATTTAGGTGCTTTGAATACATTCAAATTGCTGGAGACGGATGTACTGGATCACGAGGTGCTAAAGAATGTGTCTGAAGTAATCTTAAAATCACTGGCAGTAATCATTGAAAACTCTGGAGTACAGCAGAAACAACATAGAACTGGATAGAACTGGATAAAAACTAACATTATTCCAACTGTTTAAAAAGAGAAAAGAGAGGACCCAGAAAATCAAAGACCAATCAGGTTGACATCAATACTTTGGGGAGGGGGGGGGGGGAATCAAGAAAATATTGCAAGAACTAGAAAACAACCGCATATTTATTAGAAGCCAGCTTGGTTTAGTTAACAATAGGTCATGTTCAACAAATCACAATACTTCTCGGCTGTTATTGCATTCACAGAATGCCACCCAGTGGCGCTGTTTAGGGTTCTCAGGAAAATGAGCTCAGAGACCCATCTGTAGGGCCATGTAGAGGAATTTTCCATGCATCTGGAGGAAAAAAATCACTCTGATTCATTCCCAGTTGGACGTGAAGCATAGTGCAAGTACTGTCAAGATGTCCAGGGAACAGATTTACCCAGTAGATAATTTTCAGAAATGTGAAAAATAAATAATCTCTTCGGATTAACGTAATGAGATTAATACATTAAGAAACTATTATGAATATAATACACTTAGCTTCAAAACTTCAATAAAGATTGAGATAGGATTACGCCACAACCTCTTAATAAAATTGAATAATAGTCCTATTACCAGATGGATTCACACTTGGTTAAACAACCATGCATAATACATGCTCCTTAATGGATTTATGTGTACATGGAAAGGTTTCATCGTGGGCCCACTGCTCTTCAACGTTTTTATAACTCAGATGAAGAAATAGGAGGGATACTCAGCAAATCTGCAGAGATCACATCACACTCAAGGATCAAAAAGGTCTTGATAGACTGGAATACTGTATCCTATTCAACAAAATCCTATCCAATCGTGAGAAATGTGAAGTTTTGCACTCAACTATATTTTTAAAAATGCACAGGTACAGAACAGACAGCACCTGGATTCTCAGTAGTACTGTTAGGAGGATTTCAACAGATTGAGGATGAGTTAGCACTGTGCTGTACCTGCCAAGGAGCAAGTGCAGTCTTGGGCTGACTCAACAGTAAAGAGCAACAAAGAGTGCTCTTGAATGTGAAGATCTTGGAAGATAAATTCTATTAATGAAGGGTTACAATAACTGATAGCAAAGAAAGGTAAGGGAAAACATGATAATAGTTTTCCAATTCTTGAAATACTATCACAGGGGAAAGAGTTTGGATTTACTTTCAATGCACAAAAAACAACTGGTGGTAGTTTTAGAGACAGCTAAGGAATTTGTTGATTGTGAGAGCAGTAAAGCAACATAATAACCAGCCACCTGAAGCTGTTGGTGCGCATTACTGGAATTTTCAAACCAAGGTTGAACAACGATTTGACTAGAATGTTTGAGGAGTCCTATTTTGGCAGAAGGCAAGACTAGAATACTTCCAAGATCCCTTCTGACCTGAAGAATCCATGAATCTATGACTAACAACAGCAACAAAAGCTACTTCAACATTAAAAGTAAAGGGGGACTCGACTTCTGGTTTTCATGGGCGACAGACGTGTTTGATACACATCCGCCGCTTGCTGTCCTGGTGGCCCCTCCAGGGGGGCACAGGGGTTTTTGTAGGAACCCCCTGCCGTATGGGCGGCTCGCTGGAGACCCCCAACCTCGCTGGAGGCCCCCGTGGAGAGGGCGCGCAACTTGGGCGTCCTCCTGGATTCCCGGCTGTCCATGGAGGACCATGTGGCGGCCGTGGCCAGGGGGGCGTTCTATCAGGTTCGCCTGATACGCCAGTTGTGCCCCTTACTGGACCGGGGGGCCCTTCGCACAGTCACTCAAGCGCTTGTGACATCTCGGCTGGATTACTGTAACGCTCTCTACATGGGGCTCCCCTTGAGGCGCACTCGAAAGCTACAGTTAGTGCAGAATTATTTATTTATTTATTTATTTTATTAAATTTATACCCCGCCCTTCTCCTTGTTAGGACCCAGGGCGGCGCACAGGCATTATTTAAAACCACAAAATACAATATATATCAATTAAAATATATTAAATTAATTAAACCCGTGCTAAAACCCATGTTAAAACCTTACCAAATTATAATTTATTTTTAAAAAGTCAGAAACGGGGGGCTATCCTAGGCCGGCTTGTTGGAATAAGTACGTCTTAAGACGTTGGCGGAAGAGGCGGAGGCCACAGGCAGCCAGTGCAGCTCGCGCAGGAGAGGTGTTACGTGGGTTTGCCTTGAGGCACCCATAATCACCCGCGCGGCCGCATTCTGTACTAACTGTAGCTTTCGAGTGCACCTCAAGGGGAGCCCCATGTAGAGAGCGTTACAGTAATCCAGCCGTGATTTCACAAGCGCTTGAGTGACTGTGCGAAGGGCTCCCCGGTCCAGTAAGGGGCGCAACTGGCGTATCAGGCGTACCTGATAGAATGCCCCCCTGGCCACGGCAGCCACATGGTCCTCCATGGACAGCCGGGAATGCGGCCGCGCGGGTGGTTATGGGTGCCTCAAGGCACGCCCACGTAACACCTCTCCTGCGCAAGCTGCACTGGCTGCCTGTGGCCTTTCGAGTGCGCTTCAAGGTGTTGACCACCATCTTTAAATCGCTCCATGGCTCGGGGCCTAGCTATATATGAGACCGCCTCCTGCCCCATACATCCCTTCGTCCGGTCCGCTCCCACAGAGAGGGCCTTCTCCGGGTGCCGTCGGCTGGGCAATGCCGGCTGGTGACACCCAGAGGAAGAGCCATCTCTGTGGCAGGCGCGGGCCTCTGGAACGACCTACCCCCCGACCTTCGCACTACCTCGGACCTCCGCCTCTTCCGCCAACGTCTCAAGACGCATTTATTCCAACAAGCCGGCCTAGGATAGCCCCCGTTCTGACTTTTATACATACATTATAATTTGGTAGGGTTTTTTAAATATGGGTTTTAGCATGGGTAAATAATTTAATATATTTTAATGTTGTATATTGTATTTATTGTGGTTTTTAAATAATGCCTGTGCACCGCCCTGGGTCCTAACAAGGAGAAGGGCGGGGTATAAATTCGAATAAATAAATAAATAAACCAGGTGGCGGCCGGTGGGGCGTCTTTCCAGCCTCGCCCCAGGAGCCGGGAGGCAGAAAGGGAGGGCTTTGCCCTTTCGCCGATGGACTCTGGAATTAATGGAAGAATTCGGAAGCTGGCTGGAGTGCCGGGGATGGAGGATCTTTCCTAATCTTCAGGTCTGCAATTGAGGGATAAGCGAATACCGTGAGTTTTACCTTCAATTAACTTTAAACGGAGAATGGAGGGGGGAGCTAATCTGTTTTGACCCCCCCTCGGAATAAAGCGGTGTCTGAAAAAGTTCTCCCTAGGAATGGGGAGAATGAGAGAACTAGTCTGTCACCTGAAATAGCAACAATTTTTAAAAAATTGTATCTACATTATCGCAGTTGCAACATTGTATCGAAGCTTTTTGCAACAGGAAAATGAAACTTTCACTCTCCTTCCTGTGAGAGGCGGGGAAGATGGCTCCTCTTTGTTCCCTGTCGGAAACTTTCTCTTTGTCTATGAACTTTTCCTTTGGCGTTTGAAATTGCAAGATCTTAAACTGTCCAGCTAAATTTCTCCTCGGAAAACCTTTGGTATCTCTCCCAATACGTGGACATCCAGATTGATTTTGATAATACAATTTCTTCTTTTTGGTTTCTTTGGCTTTCTTGGTTTTATGTGATACCCGGACTGAACTTTTATTCGGGTTGCCCCGACACCTCGGACTTCATCGGCTGCTTGCTTTTCTGATGCCTTTTTTTTTTTTTTTACAAATTGGAATTTATAATCGGAACAATGGCTTCTAAAAAAACCACCTATTGCAAAGTCCTCTTCTGCTCCATCATCAGCCCACTCCAGTCCAGTTATGCAGCAGACAAAGATCACCGCATTGTTACAAAAAGAAGGGACTGGCGAGAGCACTCAGGAATTTACAACAAAGGAGATGCTTCAGGACATTATGAAAAATGTACATGAAATCTGAAATGACTTGACAAATTTAAAACTAGAGCTGTTCGAGACACAAAGAAATACAATGGATAATAAACAAAAAATTGAGGAGTTGGGGGGGTGTCAGCTGAGATAAGGGAAGAGGTAGAGGAAATTCGGAAGGAAAGCGCAGAATTGGGAGGTCATATGACCAAGATTGAACTTGAAAGAATGTCTTTTTTTCTCAGGTTCCAGAACATACCAGAGATAGAAGGAGAAGATCTTAAACATCTTATGAGTACAATTTTAGCAGATTATATTAAAAGGAATAAAGAACAACTCTGGTGGGATATGGACCTGGTTTATAGAATTAATTCAGCATATGCTAGAATAAATGATGTAACAAGGGAAGTCCATATTAAATTTTTAAGGAGGTCCACAAGGGATGAGATATTGAGGGCCCAGCGGGGAGGACCTCTGAAATATCAGGAAAAAGAAGTTGCTATTTTGAAACAAATTCCCAAAAAAATTAGAGAGATAAGAAGGAAATATTCCTTCTTATCCAAAAAATTATATAAAAAAGGAGTTTGGTTCAAATGGTTCCTGCCAGAAGAAATGTTGGTCTTTTGGGAAAGAGGCAGAATTAGACTTAAAACATTAAGAGAGGCGGAGGCCTTTCTTCAAAAGCATTCCTCACTCCTAGGAGACGAAGAAGAGGGAACAGGGGGGGGGGGCGTGGCTCCGCCCGTCGATGGGAAGGGAGAAGAAGAATCAATAGCAAAAAGACTCAGATCTCAAAAATTATTTTATTTGAAATTTTATTGTGATAGTTGTATTTGATGGTGATGAAAAACATGATTGAATGTACGGATTATACAATGTAACATATATGTATGCTTGCCCTTTGCTTTCTTTAAAAAATATTGTATTTGTATGAAGTTTTGGGAGGACCACCACCTCCGGCATGGAAGCCTCTATAATGTTATTTTAACCCTACAACCCTTTTCCCACAAATACTGTAAAACCAATAAAAATTGTTTACCAACATAAGTAAAGGAAAAGGTTTCCCTTGTCCAATCATATCCAACTCTAGGGGTCAGTGCTCATCTCTGTTTCTTAGCTGACGAAGCCATCATTGTCCAAAGACATTTTTATGGTCATATGGCCAGCATGACCAGATGTCAAGGCACATGAAACATTGTTATCTTTCCATTGTTATTTTGAGGGAAAGTGCAGAAGAAGACAGCATTATAAGGGTGAGGAGATTCAATTGCCCCGCCTCCTACAGAGTGAAAATGTCTGAAGCTATCATGTGAATACTGCCTCCAAGGAGCATATTGATTACATTTGTGTCCTGTCAGTTTTCTACATAATTCGGGACATCATACATTGATTGACAGTTTATATGGCACTCTATTTCTGAAGACTGAAAACAGCATATAAAATGGGATATAGTATAGTATCCCATTTCATGTTTAGAGGAAGAAAAACAGGCATGTTGAAGAAACTTCAGCAGGGATTAGGATTCAAAATCCCAAACTGTATCAAATTAAAAGTTATAGAAATCTAAAAGTGAACCAAATAAGCAACAATTACTCCCAAAGAGAAAGAGAGAGAAATCTAATTCAACCAGGCTGCCATGGTGGAATTTTGTATGTCCTTCCACTGAAATAACTTTGAAATTATTGTAATAAATTAATTCAGTATCAACTTTTGCAAAAAAAATATGGTATGTTTCTTTAAAACTTTTCCTACTATTTTATTCCTTCTGTGTGTTGACTAATATGCATAAGTTGTAGCATTTTTCTTTCCACAATAGGATTTTTGTCATCAAGGGGATCCAACTGGCATCTCTATAACTGCTAACAGCAATCCTGTTGCATGCTGATATCTCTTTTTTGGAAGTAAAGAACAAAAAATTCTGGATTATGGATATATGTAAGAGATTTATTGCAGCCAAGAAATGTGGGTTGTATCATTTGCACTTGCTCACCTGTTTTACTAACCACAAAATTATAGTTCATCAGAACACAGTCTATGGAGTGCCTATGGAGAAGTTCCAAATTAATTTGTACCCTTTAATGCTGTAGTCTTCTCTTTTTCATCAGGACCTCCTTGTTGGAGTTGCGCCATGTTTATCCAAACTCTCAGCAAGCTTAAGGCAATGATGAAAACATGCATCAATCTTGAGGTGATAAGCTGAAAAAAAATTATAAATTAGAATGCTACATTTATTTGCTGAAATACCTTGACTAGAAAAAATCATTACAGAAATCGAACAGTTCTTTTTAAGTCAATAGTATCTGAAAAAAAGGTGCTAGAATGGAATGGAATAGGCTAGAAGTGTTGCTAAATAAACAAATAAATAACTCAAGAAAAAACATTTCCAACATTTGTCATAAAATGTACCGTATTTTTCGGAGTATAAGACGCACCGGAGTATAAGACACACCAAGGTTTTGAAGAGGCAAATTACAAAAAAAAGTAGGTAGGTAGATAGACGGATAGAGAGGGAGAGAAAGAAAGAGAAATACAGTAGGTAGGTAGAGAGAGTAGGTAGGTAGGTAGATAAAGGGATAGAGAGAGAGAAATAGAGAGAAATACAGTAGGTAGGTAGAAAGAGAGTAGATAGGTAAAGAAATAGAGAAAGAGAGAAATGCAGTAGGTAGATAGGGAGAGAGAGTGTGTGTGTAGGTAGGTAGGTAGAAGAATAGAGAGAGAAATAGAGAGAGAGAAATGCAGTAGGTAAGTAGAGAGAGAGAGAGAGAGAGAGAGAGAGAGGGGGGGGGGTAGGTAGGTTGATGTTTCCAGGTGTATTTAGCCATGTCCTGGAGAAGGAAATCGCTGACAAACCTTAAGACTTGGTTTCTGCTGGCACAGAAACAGTTAAGGAGCTTAGAGTGTGTTTCTACATGCTGCAAACATCTCCTAAACGGCCCGTTTCTCCGTGCAAACGGGGCCGTTTTTCTTCAAATAAAAAGCATGATTAGCCTTGGGAGGTAGGGTTGCACAGTGCTCCTGGGGGGTGGGGGTGGGTCAAAAATGAGCAAAGAATGGCCCGTGAAAACGGGCCATTTTTGTGTCAAATAAATTGCATGCATAGTCCTATGGAGGCATATAGAGTGCTGCTGGGGGCTGGGGGGGGGCAAAATGGCCCATTTGAGGCTAATTTCTGCTCTCCCCAGCCCCCAGGAGCTCTCTGGAAGCCTCCGTAAGGCTATGCACAGCCATTTTGGTGAAGGGGCCGGGGTTCCGGGAGGCAAAAAAAATGCTGTATTCAATGTATAAGACGCACCCAGATTTTCAGCCTCTTTTTAGAGAGAAAAAGGTGCGTCTTATACTCCGAAAAATACAGTATCTCATGGGCATACAATTCTAAGATATCCTCTCTAACAATAATTCTTAATTTAAGGGATTGTTTATGCATTTCCTTTTCCATTCCCAATTTGCTTTGCAAATACACTCAGTTGCCTTTGCTTTCCATCTATACCAAAGCTGTTGGCAGTTTTTTTCAATAAAATCAGTAACAATCAGCATAAATTTTTTATCCCTTTTCCCAAAATTCTCTGTCCATGGTCATCTGTCTTCATTTCTTAAGCATATAACAGCAATAGCACTTAGACTTATATACCGCTTCACAGTGCTTTACACTCAGTGCTTTACCCTCTCTAAGCGGTTTACAGTCAGCATATTGCCCCCAACAATCTGGGTCCTCATTTTACGGACCTCAGAAGGAAGGCTGAGTCAACCAACCTTCAGCTGGTGAGATTCGAACTGCCAAACTTTTGGCAGCCAGTAATCAGTAGAAGTGGCCTACAGTACTTATTTTTTATTTTATTAAATTTATATCCCACCCAAGAGGACCCAGGGCGGCGCACAGGAAATTAAAATACATACAAAAAACACAATACAAAATTTAAAAACCTATTAGATCCCCATCCTGTGCTAAAACCAATTAAAATCCCCGAATTAAAACTATCTATGGCTAGTCCCAGCGGAGGCTATGTTAGGCTGGCTTGATGGAAGAGGTGTGTTTTTAAACACTGGCGGAAGAGGCGGAGGTCGGTGATGGTACAAAGTTCTGGGGGTAGATCATTCCACAGGGCAGGGCCCGCCACAGAGAAGGCCCTTCCCCTGGGTGTCGCCAGTCGGCATTGTCCGGCCGACGGCACCCTGAGAAGGCCCTCTCTGTGGGAGCGTATCGGTCTAAGGGATGTATGGGGCAGGAGATGGTCTCGCATATAACTAGGTCCCGAGCCATGGAGCGTTTTGAAGATGGTCGTCAAAACCTTGAAGCGCACCCGAAAGACCACAGGAAGCCAGTGCAGCTCGCGCAGGATTGGTGTTATATGGGAGTGCCTCGTACTAGTACTGCATTCTAACCACTGCGCCACCACAGCTCTTAATTCATAATTCAAAAATAATTCATTTTTAAAGAATTTCTTAATCAAATATAATAATATACTAAAGTAACACGGAAATAATTGTTAATCTGTAATCTAATATCTAGAGTTTGATTGTCTGCTATGACTGGGATGACAACAGCTTCAAGTTTTGCAACCTCTCCACATTTCTCACTTCAATATAATTTATTTTTAAAGTCTACAACCTACTACTTAAAAAAAAATACTTATCATTGTAATTTGCCTGTCTCTGTAGTTGCTTTTCCTGATATATCAGACTAAATCTGCTTGATTCTCAATCACTTTTAAATCCACAGATCTGCAGTGCTTATTCTCAAATGCTAGCTATCTTTTCCTGATACATCTATATTACAGGTATCTTCTTCCTCCCCCCAATTCAACACGCATTCATAGTAATAGAAAACTATCAACAGGAAGGATAAATAAGGTTTAAAAAAAAGAACAAATTAGATTACAATACTCCTTGAGAACCAGCATCTACCCACCCACAGAACTTGCCATCTCCTCAGCACACAGCTACAATCCTTGCTGGACCAGCTTCACTCTGTAGCACCCCTCTACAGTCCTCACTAGCCCACCTGCACTTAGCATCACCTGTAGCAGCTCCCACTCTGCATTCCTAGCCTAGGACTCCTACTAGCAACCTCACAAGGTAAACTAGGCAGGAAACACATCTTCCACACTGAAGCTCAGCACAGGCTCCCCTCAGGGCTGTGTGCTCAGCCCCTACCTCTACTCACTGTATACATATGACTGCATATCCTCTGATCCATCCAACATCATAATAAAGTTTGCAGATGACACAACGGTGGTGGGTCTCATAACTGGAGGGGACGAATCAGCATACAGGGAAGAAGTCCAGAAGGTATCCGCATGGTGCTCAAGAAACAACTTACATCTAAATACTAGCAAGACAAAGGAGATGGTGCTAGATTTCCGTAGGCACAGAGAGGAACCTGCCCCACTGTATATCGAGGGGGGCTGTGTGGAGAGGGTTTCCTCTTTTAAATTCTTAGGAGTGCTTATTAGCCAAGATCTCACCTGGAAAAACAACACGTCTCTGGTGATTGGAAAAGCTCAACAGAGACTTCATTTCCTTAGAGTCCTGCGGAAAAATCAGGTGGAACAACGGCTGATGACCTCTTTCTATCGGTCCATCATAGAAAGTGTCCTCACATATTGTATCACAGTGTGGTATGCTGGTTTAACAGTTGCGGAGAGGAAGGCACTACAGAGAGTGATCAATTCGGCACAAGAAACCATCGGTTGCCCTCTGACATCACTGGATAACATCGCCAGATCTCGCTGCTTTAGCAGAGCAAGGAAGATTCTCAAAGATGATTCATACCCTGGTTAGTATCTCTTTGCCCTTCTACCATCACGCAGAAGATATCAAAGTATAGCCAGCCGAACGAACAGGTTTAAAGGTAGCTTCTATCCATGGGCTGTGAGACTTTTAAATTCAACCGCAATCACTCCATGCACATGCTAGTTTTTTCTTTTTTCTTTTCTCTCTTTTTTGTTTCTGTTATAATTTTGCACCAGTAAAGTTAAAACCAATTTCATTGTAATTTTTACAATGACAATAAAGATGATGATGATGATGATGATGATTATTATTCTAAAGCTACATTAATAGAATCTTGCAAGTCTGAAAGTACAATCCGCCCACCATCACTTTTACAGCATGAGAAATTAGGGAAGCCTCTTGCTCTGCCCATTATGAAGTTGCGGGTTATGAGGTCTCTTATCTGAGCAATCTTATCTCTTATCTTATCTCTTATCTGGAGCATTCTTTGCTCCATCTCCCAAGGTCATTCCCAAAGATCATTATACTTGGCTCTTTGCTCTTAACAACCCCATGATCCTGACATTATGATAGTACCTGGGGCTGGTAGGATTTCTGTTGCTAAGTAATGTAGTCAAGTGATATTGCACTTCACAACCACATTGCTTAGTAACAGCAATATAGGTCCCAATTGTTGTGATAACTGAAGAGCTACCTATGAAAAGGTGCATAAAATTGCATGGTTTAATATTGAATAAATTCAAAAGCATTTCCAAACATGTCAGCATCAGAAGAGTCAAAATCTTTGCTAGAAACTTGGCATTTTTTTGGCCAGAAACTATTTTTTTTCAATACTGGTTCAAGCTTTTATAATAACACATTTTCAGTAGGGATAATAAATGTTCTTTTTTAATCTTGCCCTGTATGAATTTTTAATTATGTTCAGAAGTGAAAATAAATGTTCACATTGTTATGTACTACCAAACATTACGATTCTTGTAGCAAACATATGCATTTCAACAATTGTAATAAGAATAAAAATCTGGAACATTAACTTCATTATATAGTTTAGGAAGTTTTTCTCCCAAGGTCATTCCCGAGTCCCCTTGGGGAGAGGGAGCGGTCTAGAAATTAAATTATCTTATCTTATCTAAATTATCTTTTAAATTGGGTATTTTAAATTTGGTTTTAGTACAGGATAGGATTGTTTAATGTTTAATATTTATTTTAAATTATATATTTATCTTTGTATTTGTACGTTTTTAAATTTCCTGTACGCCGCCCTGGGTCCTCTGTGGAGAAGGGCGGGATATAAATTTAAATAAAATAAAAAAATAAAAAAATAAAAAACTTTTCTTTTAGCTCTGTGTTACATTGAATTTCAACAAGTTTCATCTGAATTATAAATGCATAGACTGCTATTTGCACTTATGATACTTTAACAGTAGCCATGTATGCCTATATCTTGGTTTTTTATGAAATTATAAGCTACATTGATCTTATTTTCTCATTTTATTAGTGTTGTTTTAATGTGTATAAGATTTTGAATTAAAATGTTTTGTAGCTGTTTAAGGGTTTCAACAATATAAATAATGTCAGATTTAAACAATATATCAGATCACAGCCAACAATGACCATATCTATAGTCATAGACTTCCAAAAGCTCTTTATAAAACAACAATATATTTTGACTTGAGACAGATAAAAAATTAATTGCTTTTAAAATGTATTCTAAAAAAGGAAGCTGACAATTGCTTACACTTTGATACACCATTTAAACATCAATACCAAGTGATAAATAGATACTGGGGAAGTGTTTATGCATTTCACAATGTATTAAAGATGGAAAAGTATATTATAATTAATGTGGTAACTTCTAATTGACTATTCAGACCAATTTTAATGAAGTTGTACAAGCGAAAGGTATGTGTGAATAAGCAAATTTCACATAACACTGTATTAATGTATATCATTTCAGATACATTAATCCTATTAAAATGTTATAATAAAAAAAGAAAACCAAAAAAGTACTAATTCTGGAAATTTTACAGAATTTAATTTTACAGAAATTATTTTACAGTGTAATAAACATGATAATAACCAAAGAATAAGCTAGTGAAGTGTGTTACTTTTGGAAATTAAAATATAGAAATATGCAAGTGATACACTGCCTTACAGGAACATACACTGATCCACCATTTTAACAATTACCCAATGCACAGTGCGTGTTATCCTTAAGTTTCAATAAAGATACACCCCTGCTACTTATATGTGGATCTATGAAGGGTTACTTTCCATTACACCTTGTACTTTGGGGCATTATAAGAAAATATAAAAGAAAAACTTTGCAAGGTGGAGTTCTTGGAGTCTTTCTGACTCCAAGAACTCCACCTTGAAAAGTTTTTCTTTTCCATTATACCACTGGGAACAGTTTACCAGACTTTTCCCTGTTTTCTCTGGGGATCATGGAACAGTTAGAACATCAGATGTTCTTCTGGAAAGAGACGGCACTAAAGATGAAACTGCAGAATAGTTATGTAAACATTCATCCTGCCACTATTACTATACTATAAAAAACCTCCACAAAAGCTTCTTCCCAATATCTGATTAATATTACTAGTGCCTCATGGGAAAGGCATTAATATTTATACACCAGCATTGTTTCCTTATTTTTCTTTGTTTTTTATGCTGTGTCCTCTTGTTACAATATATACAAGTACTTCGACTTCAACCCCAAATGAACCCAAATTTTTTGTTGCTAAGTGAGACAGCTATTAAGTGAATTTCCCCCCATTTTACAACCTTTCTTGACACAGCTGTTAAATGAATCACTGCAGTTGTTATAGGAACAACATGTGAATCTATGATCTGTTATCACCACCAGTAATGTCTGGGTTCACAAGAATATAGTCCAATAACTTTGAAGGGTGTCAGGCTGGAGAAAAATGTACTAGATAAAATGATTATGTGACATTATAGAATGGAATATTCTTTGTTCTCTATTGGCATATTGAGGGGGGAAAGCATAATCCAGTAGTTATTATCGATGCATCCAAACCTACATTCCACTTAGACCTATAGGGTTTTTTTTGCAATATGGACAGCTCAGTTTGCACAACCTACTTTTAGAATAGGGTCAGTCAACCAGACTGCATTTTTTTATGAATCCCAACAATTAGATTAAGTAAACAATGGTAAACAGATGTTAGAAACCTTCAGAATTACAACTGGTTTCCATAGCAACTGCACTGATATTAGTGCAGAAGACAATTACCCTTCTTTTCATTACTATTTTGCAAGTTGAATTAGGAACAGAATACTTTATTACACCAGCATTAATTTACGCTGGCGAATATGACCTCTCACTGAGGAACTTTGGGAGATCTAGTACTAAAAAGCCCCCACGTGGGTGAACCTTGTTAGTGACTGATCTCAATTATTTATTATTCTGCAGGAAAACCGGATCCTTTTCTTTCTGACACTTTTAAAACCTCCAGTTCGGCTTCAAACACAACAACGCAGGCGCGTACTGAGTACAGCAAAACTGATCAGACACCCCCAATCCAGATACGCAGCTTTTTTTTTTCTTTCCAAGCAGAGTCGTCTCTTAAACGCCTAGTTTTGGGATGCTCCTCGGAAATCCCTGAGAGGTCAGTCAGGTTCGATCTCTCAAGTGTCCCAGAAAAAGCATCTCTCGAAAACGCGCCCTGCAAAGTCGGGAGGATTCCTGCGATTCTCCAGGATACGCCCGCTTGGGCTTCCCGTTCGTGACAGGTGACCCCCCCCCCTCAAAAGGGGCCACGGGGCCGCCCCAGGGGCTTCCTCCTCCACTCCTGGGCAGGTAATCACAGCCGTGCCCGTCGATAGCGCCGGTAGGGGAGCCGTCCGCTTCCCAGGCACATTTAAGGCCAAGGACGCACACAAGAAGTGGAGGGAAGCTTTCCTTCTCCTGCACCGCCCGTCCCTCCTCACTCTCAACGCGCACACCTGGAGTGGGGGGGTTCGGGAGGGCTTGTCGTCGCCCGATCGGAGGGGGAAAGGGCCATGCCTGCCGTCGGCTCACGCAAAAAGCAAAGCGCAGCGGCTACACGTACCTGCAGTTCCGGGAAAGGGGGCGGGGCAAACAGTTACCGAGAGGCGCACCGCCGCTTCTCCTTCGTTAGTGTTTGGCTTTCGCTTATCCCGCCCCTTCCGTTCCTCCCCCTTCCCCCCCAAAAGTCGAACCCCAGTTCCGGTTCCGGTGACGCGAACGGAGTCAAGCCGGGGCATCGGGAAGTTCGCGCTTTCTGTGCTTTTGCTCGCGCTTCCCTCTCACCCACCCCACCCCCTTTTCTTGCCGCGGAGCCTCCTGCCCTGGAGGGACGGAGGCTGAGTGGTGCCTTGAAGGTTACGCGTGTTTTCTGTAGGTGCGGAATGAGACCCCCATCTTTACATTCATTATCCCAGAAAAAAGTGACTGGCAGCTAGAACTGTTGTTCGATCGGGGTTCGGAAGTACTTTCCTCTTGGCTGAGTTCACGCGGCGTCCGAAATCTTGGGCTGCGCGATCTGGATTGCAGAAACACGGTCGGGCGCTAGGCGGCAGCGAAATGGCAAAGAAAGCCCT
Source organism: Rhabdophis nuchalis (assembly GCA_039707465.1). Lineage (NCBI taxonomy): Eukaryota > Metazoa > Chordata > Lepidosauria > Squamata > Natricidae > Rhabdophis > Rhabdophis nuchalis. The sequence continues at coordinate 202,733,769 of CM077644.1, read as the reverse complement.
GGGGTGGGGTTGTTGTTTTTTTAGTGCCGTCTGGCGGCCAGACGCATTTTTGCAGCCCAGATCCGATAAGACTTAAATAAACCAAACCAAAGTTTGCCTAGCTGTGGCTTATTTGATTAGTCAACACTTGCAAATCAGAATACAACGTAAAGTGAAGCTGACAAGCGGATTCAGTGATTGCCAGAAAGAACTAGAAATGAAAAACGCTGAGTTCGGAGGTGTTAGTTCACCTTGTGTGGTGCCACAAGTTCTTTCTCCACTCCTATTTGCCATCTACTTGATTGCTGGGTGAGGTTCTTTGTAGGCATGGTGTGAGGTGCACAATCCAGAGTCTTCTGGAATCATGACTTACTAAATGAGCAGATGGGAGTTGTGGCTAGATAGTCTTTGCCCTTTGCATGGCTTCAAATTGTGCACCAGTTGCATCCGTTCCTACACCAGGAAGCCCTACACTCAGTAACTCATGCCCTGGTCACTTCTTACATGATTACTGTAGCAAATACTACGTTTCTGCCTTGATGAACATCTAGAAATTTCAGCTGGTTCAAAATATAGTGGCATGGGCAGTTATATTTGCCTGTATAGTCCCTAGCGCCGTATTTATTTATTTATTTATTTATTTTATTCGAATTTATATCCCGCCCTTCTCCATGGAGGACCCAGGGCGGCGCACAGGAAATTTAAAAAACATATAAAGTGCAAAAAATAAATATATAATTTAAAATAAATATTAAACACTCCCACCTGTGCTAAAACCAAATTTAAAACCCAATTAAAAAACTTCCTAAACTGTGAGCTTCTGTTACTTGTTCCAGCTTCTGCCAATTTAGCAGTTCAAAAGCATGTAAAAATGCAAGTAGAAAAATAGGAGCCACCTTTGGTGGGAAGGTAACTTGTTCTATGTGCCTTCAGCATTTAGTCATGCAGGCCACATGACCAGAGAGATGTCTTCAGACAGCACTGGCTCTTTGGCTTTGAAATAGAGGTGAGCACCGCCCCCTAGAGTCAGGAATGACTAATGCGTGTGTGAGGGGAACCCTTACGTATATCAGCACACATTACACCTGTTAAGACCTTCATGTCATGAGCTGGATTATGTGAGGGACCGTCCCTCTCCAATCACGTCCCTTCTGGATGGACATGTGGGTCCTATCCACAAAGGCATATGTGACAGGACCCAGGAGAAAAGTCTTTTCAGCCACAGCACCTGCTCTTTGGAATATCATTTATCCTAAGGTCAGATTGCTCCCAAATAATGCTGGCCTTCCCAAGATTCTGAAGACATGATTTTGCCATCTGACCTGGAGATCTGGTTAAGTATGGAGGCTGCAAAGAGGCTATATTTCTAGGAAAATCTGTTAAAGGTCCTTAGCCTTTGCCTACATAGGATTTGAGCTGGAAAGTTATATTAATATTTATTTCTGCATAAGTAAAAGAGAAATTCCCCCTGGACACAAGATGAGAGGCCACGTCAAAAGGAAAAATCACTTTATATAGTGCTCATATATATTGGGTTTCAAATGTGTTCATCCATTGGTCAACATAATTTGATACATCTGTGATATAATGTGCTTGTTCAATAACTATATGTAGTTCATATTCTGTAATATTCTTAGCATGATCTTGTTAATGACCAATTAGACATTCAGTAGGTATGAGTTTTCAGATGATTAAAGATCAACTTTATCAGAATTTCATATTCTTGCGTGTTACTTTAAAAAATTAGAAACATTAATCAAAGGCACTCCTTGTTACTAAAAACAGTTACTCAAAGAGGGCTGATCCCATCAAATTGTAGATGTGATCTTCTACATATCTGTAGAACTGTTTTTTTAATGGCTTTAAGTGGTTTTTATTTAGGAAGTTTCATTCCCCCAAACTGGCTAATGGATCTATATATTGCTTCGTGCACATCCTGTTTCATACTATCTCAGCCTGGCAAGTCTTCAGAGAGCTGTGGGAACACAGGTTCACTTCCATAGAGAACATTCATTATAAATAAACCTTGAAAAAATGATGTGTGTGCAATTTCAAAAAAAAAAGTTCAGCTCAAATAAAACAAAATAGAACAATCTTGTTTTAAATACTTGGCTTTTGTGCTTCCCTGTTCAGAGAATTGATACTTTTATATCTGATATTATCCCAAAGCTCAAAGAGACGTCAGGAGGATTTCGGTCTTTTTATCCAGAAACCCATAGTATGTGCCAACTGCTTTGAAACTTTTTGAAGCTAAAATATTGCTACAGTTCCTATATAGAAGTGCTGCAATTTCCATCACTAAGTGGCACACTTGTGGGACATGGCTCTTTACTATGACAGTGGAAATCCCTGTCACAATTGCCATTGTTAACCAAAGATTACCTGCATTCTTTAGAACTGGGAGCCTTTCATTTGGTTGTATAGGATACTTGATATTCCAAATTTGGAGGAGATTATTCGAATATATATCTGAAATATTTAATTTATGTTAATCAATTATTGGTTTAGAGTTCCAGAAAGGCCATCTCCAATAACTTTAAAATATCTGCAGTTTCTAAGGTCAAAAGGACACCAAGGCTGAGCAGTTTAGAGTTTTAACTGCCATTTCTTTTTTTTTATATTGAAAAAGTTTTATTGAGTTTACATTTTTTGTGGGGTAGGGTAAGGGTTACATAGAAATTTTGAGAGTGGTCACGTCAAAGTCGTCGGCTCCTCCGGAACCTCAAATTACATTATTAAAAAGAAAAAAAAGAAACATTTCACATAACACTACAAGCTGGGAGCAAGTACATATTCCTAAATTTTTCAGTTATATACTGTCAGTCAATTGCAAAAATCCAGATTACAAATATCATACAATATTACTCAAAAGAAAAACAAGGGCAAAGTTATTTTTTAGATCTAAGTCTCTTGGCAATTGTATCTTCCCCCTTCTCCCCCGGGCCCCCAGCGGGCGGGGCCATGGCTCCCCCTGCCCCCCCTGGATCTTCTCCCAGGACAGAGGAATGTTTTTTAAGAAAGGCTTCCGCCTCAGCAACTGTTTTAATCTTTACTCTACCTCCTTCCCAGAACACCAGCATCCCTTCGGGTATCACCCACTTGAACCAGATCCCATGATCAAACAATGTTTTAGACAAGAAGGAAAATTTCCTTCTGGCTTCTCTAACTTTTCTTGGAATCTGCTTCAAGATGGTAATCTCCTTTTGTTGGTAAATCATAGGACTCCCTCTTTGCACCTTCAAGATTTCCTCTCTGGTTGACCTTCTAACAAATTTTACATGTATCTCTCTGGGTACTTCATTCATCCTAGCATATGCAGAATTTATTCTGTAGACTAGGTCAATGTCCCCTCTGATCTCATCTTTGGGTTTATGTAAATAGTCTGCAATAATTGTACTCATAAGATCAGGGAGACATTCACCATCCATCTCAGAAACATTCTGGAATCTCAAAAAATATGTCATCCTTTCCAAATCAATCCTAGTCACATGCGCATTTATTTCCACAACCTCATTAGAAACATTTTTAATCTCTCCCTTAGCCCCCTCCAGCCCCCCTTTCAATTCTTCATTCTTCTGTGTATTCTCAAGCACTTGTTTTCGAGTGTCCAATAGTTCCTTTTTAAAGTTGACATTTTCTGCCCTCTGAGCCTTAATTTCTGATACCAAATTTTGTATAACAGTTTCAAGGGCAGTCATTCTTTGTTCAAGGCTTGCGAGCGTTGCTTCTTGTGCCATGTTTAGCTGTTAATATCCGTGCCAGTAAAATGGCGTTTTTAGGGTGCGGCTGGTAAGGCAGATCAGGAGTCCAAAGTCCTCAAAGTTGTACAGCTGCAAAATTCAGAAGCCAACAGAGAAACACTTTTCCAACTCCATAGGTATAATAACAAAGGCAATCCAGAAAGGAAAACACAAATCCAAAAAAAAAGAAAATTCTTCATCAATAATTAGAGGAAGTCCAAATCGCAAAGAGACACTGGTAATTTTCCATAGGTCATAGTCAGTCGGGGACAAAGAGAAGCCATTTTCCGCCCATTAACTGCCATTTCTATGTAAATAATATTCATTTTGTAGAGTTCTGATAGTTTTAAAATTACTGTATTGCTATTTAGTAGTTGATTTTGATGATTCTCTTAAATGCCAATGGCAGCCATTATCAAATAAGAATTACTCCAAAGTGTCAGTTTCTCGTGAGAAGAAAAATCAAATTCAAATCTCCTTCCCAATAAAGCCAAGGTGTGTCTAGCCGCTACCTTTATACAAAGACCATCCATAAGCAGGAATTTCCTCCAATTATGAGATGTACACCCTTGTAGTGTCTGAAATGCATATTACTTCAATATGATGAAAGGTAGCTTATGATATTTTATCTTCTTAGTTTTATCCTTTGTGTTCTTAAAATACAGAAAAAAATACACATAGATACATGGGCCAGTGGTGTATTAACCATTAAGATGACTAAGCACGTGCTTAGGGCATAAGGCCCAAGGGGGCACCACAAAGTTGAGAAAGAAAAAAACAACCATGAAGATTTGTACAGTATGTACAAAGGAGGGGAGCACCAAGATTTGTCAGTGTTTAGGGTACCAGTGAGCCTTAATCCGCCACTGACATGATTGTATATTGAGGACTTTATGTAAAAAGAAAGAAGTTACATGTGTGAATGTAACTATGTTAGTAGTCCTTGTTTAGGAACTACAAGCGGGACCAGCAACTTAGTTGCTAAATGAAGCAGTTGCTAAGTGAAACCATGGCGACGTTTATGTTTGTTCTTCATCTTTCCTTTGCTTTACAGATCTGTGAAGGTTGTAAATGGGAGGATTGATCACAAAGTTACTTTTTATCACTCATAATTGAATGGTCACTAAACAACGAAGTTGCTAAACAAGGACTACTGTAATGGTAATGCCAGTAAATCAAGCAAAACAATTTATTTGTTATTCTTACTTTTGCTTCTAACACATATGTAGCTATTTAGAAAATATCCAGAAAAGAAAGTATAATAGTGATATTTAGCTAAGAACATAGAAGAGACAAGGAAAGACTTCATATTTAAGATATGATTTCTAAATGTTCCAAAAACAGTACATATATCAGATTTAAAGTATGTATGGATTCTACTGTAGATTTTAGTATATTATACTGTGCACGATATATAATTTACTTTTATTTAACAATTGTTAAAACTATCTCATGTGACAAAATATTAGTAGAAAATAATCAAGAAAGCACATTTATAAAATATAAGATGCAACAGTTCCCTGGAAAATACCAATAAAATAGAAAATGTACAAATTATATAGTTGGGATTGGGTTGTTTTGTTTTTTTTGGCAATGCCATCTTTCAGGAGAAAAAAACTTTCTTTGACATTAAGAATGCATAACTAAAAGATATTATTGTCAAGTTCTCTGTTATTCCTCATCTTCTGAAGTAAGACAAGGTGGTGTGAGATAATTTTTTTGTAATTCTTCTAGCATCGCTCTTTCTTCCTCTTTCAAAGTTTCTTTCTCTTTCATCTCCCATCTGAAATTAAATATATGAGGTATTTGTTAGCCACACAGTAATAAAAAAAATAAATTGTTGTTATTCATTATATAGGAACATATTACAATTGTTAGGTTATTACTGAGCACACAATTTTCTTATATTTTTGTACAACCATATTTTTTTACACACTGATATGTACATAAAAATAACACTCAGAATATTCCACTCTGTAAATTTCTCAATTTTATTATGTTCAGATTCTCTTCTGAATCTCTTTACTAGTGTATAGAGCGACTACTAAAAATTATAACACGAACGTAAACAAAGTAGACCAGAATTTGTTCCTCTGTGTTTTGGTGCCTGTCAGCAAACGCATAATAGATTCTGAGCTCTATATCTCTGACTGTGCACCAGAAGCCTCTTATCCCTACAGTAATTACAGACAGGAGAGATGTCTTAGACACTTATGTCTCAATATAGAGAAGAAAATATATAAATAGTAAAAAAAACTTCCATCCATGCATTTCTTTGCTGAGTTGCCATTATTAAGCAAAGGTTACACATTCCAGAATCAGCCAGTTTAGAAACTGCGCAGGAGTCAGCTAAGTGTCCATGTTTAGCATTATTATTCTGCACACTGCTCACCTTCACTTACTTCTGACCTTTGCAATGTTAGCTACACCAGCTCAGTTGTGAGAGATATAATCTTCTGGGTACTCATTTTACCAATTTATTAATAATGCATATATTTTCTTACTTATTTAATTCGTTGCTGTCAAGGCAGAACAATAAAGAAATACTTGTATATAACCTGCCAGACTTCTCCTTGGCAAGCTGAATTGAAGAATACAAAGATACAAGATGGAATAATTTCTGATTTATGAAGAAGAAAAAGCTAAATAGCTCATTACAAAATAATTTCAGTGACTGCTTTGTTTCAATGCTCAATTTTGTGCTCCTCTTTTGCCAGCTTGTTCTTCTATATGCGGGGCTTGAAGTAACTCTCCCTTTTGGGTGGAAGGGACAATTTCCACCTCTCTATTGTTTTGGTAATGTACAGACTTGGAATCAGACTATGTGCATTTATTTACATTTTAATGTACATTTTAATAAATGTATTAAATCTATTTTATTTATTTATTAAATTAAATTAAATTTTATGCTGACCATCTTCCCTATAAAATGACTCTGGGCATTTGACTGAATAAAAACTAGATTTCACACAAATATTTTGTATGTTAATTTAGAGTAAGACGTACTTGCTCAATGAGCCCATGAAAATTGGGAAAAGGGTGCAACAGAAAAGCAGGAAAAAAAATAAGAATAATAAAGTCATAAAATGCAGACAGATGTCACATATCTTCAATAATTTCACATGAAATACATTAATTTAATAGGCAGAGTTCTTTTTCTGCTACATGGTGTATCACAAAGAATGAACCCCACGTGTCTAATAACATAATAATTAATGACAGGTGTTTTGAGATTATTTATCTTAATAAGATACGTTTCCTGTTTGACATATAACATAAACTATAAATAAAACATTGAAAAAACAAAACATTTAAATATTTGTGAAATTGAGTAACACAAATATGGCATGGAGATACTCCTTATGTGACAAGCTGTTTATCCACTTAAAAATAATCATAAGAGTTCAATTTAGTAAGAGCTCCATCTTCAGTAGCAGTTTTCTATACTTGTTGAAACAGTCTATCATTACTTGAGTGATAAAAATTTGACTCTAAAATGAAAACCTAGGGGTATATCAAGTATAATTTGCATGCTTCTTAGATGTAATTGCATTATCATGTTTTAAAAAATCCAGAAATATAAGAAACTCTGATGCCAAGAAGTTATTTTCATTTGCATAAAAAGCAGAATTTAGTATTGAAAGCTCCAGAGATGTCCACAGCAGAAATGTCTTTATTAGCATATCCAAAATATATTACATTATTTTGGCAGCATCAGCTGGCAAGATCTGATCATATACCAGCTCAAGTTAGATGAATCTATTCATTTTAAAATCCTGGCTCTGTGAGCTGAACTGCCAGCTTTCAATTTATATTATTCCAAATTAACAATGTGACTTTCAGATAAGTCTATCAAATCTAGAACTGGCACATACTTTATTTAGGATTATATTAGCATGTTCAAAGATTAAATTAAATTTGCTGTCCAAATAAGTAATTATTTGGTCCAAAACCTAGTGGCAATATGGAATACTTGGTTTATGATTAAAAGAACAATCATAAAAACTCTGAAAATTTATCCCAGACAATTTTATTTTCATACAAATTGTAGCATTAATTTTGTCATAATTTATAGGCATGTACATATGCCTAAATCTTGTACTCATATGAATCAGATAAAATATCATGAGCTTGAGTGGAATTACAGTACATTCTGTAATTATTTTATTTTATGGTTAAAGAACAAAATCACATATATTTTAACATGCTTCCATTACAATTAATTACTTCTGAAACCCTACTATTTGTCAATGTTCTTGAAGAATTTATTAGTTTCATCATTTTTTCTTGGGCATTATATATTGATATCATTGGTTTCAATTCTATTCTTTAATATACTGCTACTATTTCACACAAATCTTTAGAGTGCAAAACATGATCATCACCAGATGTGCCCATACATACAATATTTATTTCTCCTAAACATGATAGTTTTGGTCAATTAAGAATTTCACATAAGACTTTTCAGTAAAATAGGAAAACTGAAAACCAGATTATCTGCCTTTGCTATGCCCATGTGTCCTACAGAATTCACTGCTAAAAGTAAGAACAATACTACTAAGATTGGGCATATTTTGCCAGTAAACCACAAGTGCAGCTGAAGCCCAGCTATACTCCAAGCTTTCTTGCCTATGCTATTTTATGCAAGCTGGGATTTTTGTCTTGTCCTTGAAAGCTGACATATCTTACAATAGGCTAAATAATAAAAGTTGATGTAAAACTATTTTGCATGTTGTCTGAGTTTAATTTTAATTTCTTATATTCTGGGTTTTTTTCAGCTAAGTGATTACATCCACAATTAATAAGCACAATTAATAAGCACAATTGGCTAGATACATTTATTTGTATGTTCTGATATAGAAAGACTACATTAACACCCATCCCGCAAAGCTGCTATAATTTAAAACAATGTAAAATGGCAGAAGTCTTACTAACAGACACTTGAAAGAAACTTCATAAGATGTTCTATAGACAGAAATAGCCAGACCTTATTGAACCCTTCTTGTGATTAATTAGAAACCTGCCTTACATATTTTTCTCTCAGGTGTAATATAACCTTATTAGACTTTGTCATTAAGAACTGATAAATAAATGCCTAGTTAAGCATAAATAACTTGACAGCACTAGCAAAGAATGATGATCTTGGTTTTATACAAGCTACCCATGGTTTCATTTTTAACTTCCAGGATCGAACAGTATAGATTATAAAATAACTTCTATTCTTAAGAATAGCACTAAAACTATTTTAAGTTTAAATATTTCAGAATGTAATTTATCTGTGGTGTTTCTTTTAAAAACAAAACAATTATATAAAAAATAAAACTACACCAGAATCGGTGGTGCTGATTTATACCCTTTGATTATAGAAAGCATAGCATTTTCTCGATTTTCCTTACTTTTCTTGAAAAAGCTTTCCTGGATCTGAAGTTAAATTGTTTCATAAATTTCACACTAATTCCTTAGATCAAAGGCTTTTTTCCTGGGGATTTCTGATGGAGGAACACCTCTATATTTTGATCAGCCCACGGAAAGAGGATTCAGGAGGATTGCACATGGCACAAAACAGTATCAGTATCTATCAATGGGCATGTCTGGTCAATTATTAGCTTCTATTTGGTTATAGTGGCCTTGGGGGAAATTTTAAGGACTAAGGCCTGCTGATCATAGCTGCATCCCTCTCCAATTCAGTTCTGAACATGCAATAGACATTATACATTTACAGAACTATGCTTTTTAGTCAATTAATCCAAAAGCTTCTTGCAACTTTCCCAACACATTCTTCATTTCTGAGTATGTGTAAACATTGTACCACACAAAGTAATTTTTTTATCTGTCCTCCAAAAGAATGACCAAATTCCTGGAGGGTTTCATAAAGGAAATTTCTTCTTTCCTTATTTTATAGCACTCCTACAGCTTTAAGGGATAGTGATTGCAGCTTCAGTGGCTTGGATCTGTTTCAGTTTCAAGACATTGCAAAATTTCATTGTCCCTATTAAATCCACACGGCTTATAGTGTTCCCTCCAGGTTATCTAGTTGCTTCAGTGTTGCTTGGCAGACTATAGCTTCAGAAATACACTTGAAGGAGTTTAGCTGTGGATCATAATGTTTCTCAGAATGGAAAGCCTCAGTAGGTAGCAAGGTAATCCAAGGAAAGTGGTCACAACAGGAGAATTCAATTTTATTAATCTACCATAACTGACAGCCATTATCTGAATTAATAACACTTGAATTCAAATATACTGTACATGTTCTGATCTCACCAGAAATGACAACAAAAGTGCACATTTTACTAGACCATGCTTCCAAAATACCCAGTAGAAACTACTCATTTATTGAGAAGACAGACTTCTCATTTGAAATTCATTTCATCGGAATATATTAAAGAATATCTTATCTCAAGCCATTTAGAGTCTAACAGGTTTCAGGCAGTAGATAAATTTATATATCTATAAATGAATGTCCAGGCAGCTTGGCTGAGACACCAGTGGCGAGCTAATAGAGAAAACTCTTTTCATTCAGATGATTTTCTTTAATTTGTCATCAAGAAGGGGCTCTTGACATTTGGACAAATTTACTGATACTTCTCATGTTTCCCTAATGAGAAGACAGTAGATGTTTACATGGTATCGTGGTTTGGGGGTTGCTGTATGAATTTTCCACCTCATTTCTGATTATTGCCAAGATAGTTCAAATTAAAAAGTTTCACTGTGAGGTGGAGCAAAGAATCTTTGTGAAAGTTATCCATCAGACAGATAAGGTAGATCTATAATAGCTGCAACTCAATAGATGGATATTAAAAGCTTAATTAAGGCTACCATAGAGAGGTCTGCCTCAGCCTGTAATAAGACTGCCTTAGCATTAACTCATCCAGCCATCCGTAACATTTACAAAATTATTTGAATTCAAATATTTGAAAAGCCAATGTCTTTCAAGTTGGAATTTAATGGAGACTTTGTCAACACTTCCCGAAACCAACATTACTTTTGAAAACATTGACAAAATCTCCATTAAATCCTAACCTGAAAGATGACCACATCCACTAGAAATATTTCCATCGCATGTTAAAAGATTATTTTGGTGAAGCCATTGAGTCACTGCAGCAATACGGAACACTAGAAAAAGAAAACAAGACTGCTTATACAACATTTTTTACCAAAATGGATAGCCACAGAACTTTCCCAAAGTGTCTGATCACCCGACAACATAAATAAATTGAAAGACCCATGAACCAAAAGGAAAAACCAAGAGTCATCTATAACAATGTGAAGACTGCAGCAACCACTTTGTATGGCATATAGACAGAAAACTGCAGAACACTTCCATGAACATGAACTAGCAGTCAGAGGACACAATGAAAACTCCTTAATTTCACAACACACAGACAGACAAAAATCATAGTTTCAACTGGGAAACTGTCATTATCATAGACGAAGCTAAATTTAAAAGCTCTAGTGAATTCCTGGAAGCTTGTCATGCAGACAAATCAGTCATCAATAGAATTAAATAAATAAATCATAGATCAAGTGGGACCAAAGGTTTAGTCTTCCAAACTTTCAAACTTATGCTGGAATCTATCCTCGGGGAACTTCTCTCTACTGGAATATGTGCTTTGGGCTATTCTGTGAGTCCTATTTGTGTGGTGCCTTCCAGTCAGCTGATTGGTGTGTTGATGGTTGGAAATTGGCTGTTGTTTCCTTGTGCTGCCATGCCTTTGGCTCCTAAATACCTGATAAGCACTCCTGTTGATTGACAAGGGGCTTCAATCATTTTCCTGCCTATCTTTGTACCTTAATTAACCAACAACCTTAATAGCTGGGAAATTAAATTTATGTTCTCCTTCATTGCAATGTAGGGCTATCAATGAGTTCGGGTCTCCTGTCTGACCTGAACATTTACTGCAAGCACACTTATTTGTGTTCTTGCAATAAATCATATTTACGATTCAAATAAGACAATTAAAAAGAGCTAAGAAGGAAACAAAAAGACTAGAAATACATCATTTTCAGCACCCAATACCTAGATAACCAGGGATTAACATCCAGCAAACAATCAAGGAAAAAGTACTTGGAACTACCAAGGAGAGAACTACACCCTACCAAAATTGGTATATAAACAGGCAGCAAACTCCACACTGATCAATTATCTAGTTGGGTAATGAAACATCAGCAGAGAGCACTAAGAACTACACCAGGGGTTGGTAACCCTAAACACTCAAAGAGCCACAAAAGTCCTAATCGGAAGCTCCCTTTCAATTCTGGAAGCTCCCTTTCAATTCCCCATAAAGTCTCCTAGCGCAACATCCATTTCCTCTACCTGTCCTAACCAAAAGCCCTATCAATTGTGGAGCTGACTGGCGACAGGGAGTTGCAGTAGAGGCATGAAAGAACCACATGTGGCTCCAGAGCTGCAGGTTGCTGATCCCTGAACTACACAAACCCAATTCTGAAAGAAAATTCAGAGCAGTGAAGGATTGGAGCATAGCAGAGTTTGGGAAGGAAGGATCCCTAGAAAGCAGCTGAAACTTTTGGGGAAAGAAAAGTTGCTGAAAATTAGTGAGCACAGAAAAAAAAAGAACCTTAATATACAATAGACTTTGCTACCTTAATGATTCTGAGAGACAACTAGGCAAAGGCCCTAATGCTATGATGATGATTATCTATCTACCTACATAACCTGTATGTGCAATTAAATGTAAACAAGCTATTTTAAGGAATTGTATCTTGCTTTGCTAGGTGTTCCATGTGACATGAGTGACAATTGGTACCAAAGAAGGGGCATTACTTTCCAGCATAGACTGACCATAATAAACTGATGGCAGGCAAGATTTGCTTCTTATCAGAGGATTTATTGAAATTATATTAAGATTACAATGGTGACTCCCCTCTAACCTGTTTTGTGGTGTAATGATCCAATAAAGAAGTGGCTGTGTGCAATTACACTCACCCAAGCATCACAGGTGCTAGAATACCATGTTGTAGCAGAATACAAACAAATGAAAATTGCTGAATACTATTAAGCAATTGTAAGCAAATTGCTTGTGCTTACTTTCCATATTACAATAATCTGTACTAACCTGACCATGCAGTCTCCTTACAAAAAGATGACACTGAGACATTTCTGGCAACTTTCCCCAATTGGGGCACTAATTTCTCTGTGAAATCCATTGAGAAAGCAGTGTTACTGAGTGTTGATGTCTGGACAGTGTGTGGCAAAACTCACTGAGGAATTCAAAAAGAAGCAGATATATTATAATGTGGAATCACTAGCTATAGTTGTTGACCATGTCCTATTGATCTTGGGATTGCTCATTGGAATTATAGAACTTAATATATACTAAGAGCCCTGGTAAACTGCTTCTCAAGTGCCTTCTCGCATCTAGATGAATGTTTATCAGAGGCAGCTGATGACTTTTTTTGTGATAGACCCTGATCCTTGGGATTTTTGGAATACCCTTTAGAAGTGGTTTTGGTCTTGCTAGAGCCTGGCCTAGATGATTATGTACCAGAAGGTGAGACAGGCTGGGCACCCTTTGCAGAGTGGCTATCTGCCATATTGAAGGCTAAGGCTTGCCACATGTTAAATGGATATGCCCCTTGAATCGCAAACTCACCACCTGGACAATAATGACTTTGAAAGTAGGTGGACGGTGGCACTTCAAGATCCCTAGGATGTGACAAAGTACTCGGACAGTGACCTTGGGGAGAAGCACTGTGCCTTATGTGTGGCTGTTGTTATGCAGGTCGATGATCCCCTGGGCTCCCCTCAACATGGCAATTAACTAATGCCGCGTGGTCTAAGTCCCTGAAGCGCAGATGTTGGTGCTTCAGTGTCACCGCAATCTCCTAGAACTCAAGATGGGCAGGTGCCTCAGAGACTCGTTGTGGCAATACTGACTGCAATAGGTATTGGTTCGTGAGTTTGTGGAAATGGTGGCTGCAAAATGGTGGTGGAAGGAAATCCAAAATGGCAGTGATGGAGGAGGAAGGTTCTGGTACGAAGCCAGCAAGCTGACCATTGAGCACCTCAACTCCTTGCGGCCAGTGACCACTTGTCCTACATGCTCTCTGGTGAAAGGAAAGGCAGGGGTACTTCAAGAGCTGTGTTTGTGGCCGCCTGCTCTTTACTGCTGATCCCTCTGCCAACAGGCTGCCAAGGATCTCCCAAAGGAGCACAGCACTCCGTAATGTTGTAATTTCACCTGCCTGTGCTTGTATGCTAGCTTTGGAGAATCTGATGAAGGTTTAGATGAAATTTTTCTGTATTTCTGCTCAGTAGTCAGAGAGAAGAGTTAGACACATCTCTTTGGGCTAGACTAAGTTAAGAAACTGGAAGCAGTCCAGCCCAGGAGGCATGTCCAAAGATTTCAAACTCAGTCTCTGGGCAGATAGACAGAAGTTATACCCATGCTTGGATTCTCCAAGCAGCGCACAGGAGAATTACTGTGCCTGATAAAAATTAATTTTAATAAGGAAGACTCTGAATTAATAATTCAGCAAGTTTATATTATTATGGTTTTTGCAGTCATTTTTATCCATCTATTGAGTACTTTTTAAGGACATGGGATAGGCAGATGTGGAGGTTTTGTGGCGTTAAGGGTATTCTCACAGGGTGTAGTCTGTTTTAAGTAAAGCTGCCTTTTGCAGTAGTTGACTGATGGTGAATTTACCAATGCTGATGCTGTCTAAATGATGCTCCAGTTGTTTTGGGATTACACCAAAGGTGCCTATTAATATTGCTATTACCTTTGCTTTCTTTTGCCATAGTCATTCTATTTCTATTTGCAGGCCTGTGTATCCTCCCAAAAAGGTGACTGTGTGGCTTATGATGCTCTTGATTATTCCATGTTAAACCAGCAGCCAACAGACTAAAGTACATCAACTAACCCCTGAGCTGTGGATTAATACCGATCCATGGCCTTTTAGGAACCAGACTGCACAAGCAGTGGTGAGCGAGCAAAGCTTTATGCATGCCCTCAGTCCATGGAAAAAATGTATTCTATGAAACTGGTACTTGGTGCCAGAAGCTTTGAGGATTGCTGATCTATGGGACTATTTTCTTTCAGTTTATGATTCCTGCCTTCAAAATTACTCAATGGAAGAATGGGAAGGGAGAAAAAAAAACCAACCAAAGTTAAGTCACATCTGACAAGGAGACTAATATAGTGTTGTCATTTTCCTCTGTCCCCAAATGGTATTTCTGCTGGATTAGCCTTCCTGGCGGCAATTCTTACATGCTTTTGATAGCAGTATAAGAAAAACCTCTGAACGAACCCCCGCCCCCCCCCATCGCTGCATATTTTTTCTTTTTATTAAAATATCCCATTCTCTACAGGATTTGAGCTTACCACCTTTGGATCAACAGCTAGGAGCTCTTAACTATTCTGCTCTTTAAGCAATTGGATTTGAAAACCTTCTTCAAGAGTTTAGCTTAATTCCCTCTTCAGAGCTCTGAGAACCTCAGGAGGTAATGGCTGTTAGTCACAGCTTCAACAACTTCCTCTCAGTGTCCTAGCCATCTTCATCCATTGCTCTGGAATCTGAGCAACCATGCTCATATTATTCGTATCACTCCCAGCTCTGTACATAAGGAGCGGAATCAGGAAGACAATCAGCAGTTGGAAAAAAACAGGCATGGAGGCAAGTTAAGTCCAATACTGATATAGTGATATACAATTGTCAGTGAGTTTTCCCTTTACTGATTTAATTCCTTCTACTTCAAACTTTCTGCCTCACTGGAATAAAATATAAGAGATAAGGAAATAGAATCAGAGAATGGGCCTCTAGAAAAAAATTATGTATTAATTATGTAATTATGTAAAATTATATAAAATTATGTATTTAGAGGCAGGCCCAAGCCTGCCTCTAAAAGAATGTTTAAAGCATGTTTAATGAAAAGGGGTTCCAATATCTCAGGGGTTGCCACAAAGAAGAGGGAGTCAAACTATTCACCAAGGCACCTGAGGGTAGAACAAGAAGCAATGGGTGGAAACTAATCAAGGACAGGAGCAACGTAGAACTGAGGAGAAATTTCCTTACAGTTAGAACAATTAATCAGTGAAACAGCTTGCCTCCAGAAGTTGTGAATGCCCCAACACTGCAAGTCTTTAAGAAGATGTTGGATAGCCATTTGTCTGAAATGGCATAGTGCTCCTGCCTAGGCAGGGAGGTGGACTAGAAGACCTCCAAGGTCCCTTCCAACTGTTATTGTATTATACTTAGTGTCCATGCAACACAAATCTGTTTTCTAGTTGTGATAAATGTGTTTTTCCAAAAGAAAATAACATTAAGCTTGGAAAATTATAAATATAACAGGTTAAGTACTTATCCAACTTGTGAAAAACGTTTAGAACTAGGTGCCATATAAAGAAACCCCTGATGCAGCAAAAAAAGTTCAGTTTTATGATAAAACAACAGGGAGCACCATACAGCCATAGAAATGCCTAGATAGATACACCAGAAGTAATAAATTTATTACAATATTCTATGCACAAAATGTTTTATATATGATTGAAAAGATGCATAATATATAGTACAAACTTACATCAACTTAAATCATTTTCTGTTCACATATGGATACAAAATTATATTAACCTTTATCTGAATGAAAACAATACAGGTTTGTTACATATTGGAAAATGATACATATCCTTAAACTGCCAAGTCAATGAAACATATCCATCAAGGGCTTTAAGCAAAGGTAATTGCTCCATGTGTTTACAATTGTCTAATTACTTTACTTTGCTAAAAAAAGATCATTAAAATAATTTTGAGGCTGAATTAAGTTTAAGGATTAACTGTATGCTGTATATTCTAAGTAAGTTCCATTTAGCACATTTAATAGATGTAAAAGCTCACAAGTGATGATATAAAGGATAATTTACGCTTGCAATGCATTTTTATCCAATTAATAGATTGCCTGTGTGTTGCATATTTTGCATGACAAAAGAGGTGAATATTAAACTGCCATTCATAATGAAAATGCACTTTGCAAATTAGAAGTGCCGAAACAGAAATTTTTCACCCTGTTTAGGAAATAAACAGTCCTTAACCAATTAAACTGCATTGTAATAATTCTATGATTTATTGCAAGTTGTTTAACTTTCAAAACTTGGCTAACCCATATTAAGGTCACAATCCATCATGTCTTGCTTGGAAAGCCAGCAAATAATGGCTGTTGTATTAGCTGCTTTTGATGATAGTATGAAAGAAGTATTAGCACTTGTCAACAAAACTGCTTACAACATAACATTAGCATGCATGGGCTGCTGTACCTATTTATTATTCTGGCAGCTTCACACATATTGTTACAAGCTTATAAAACATTTTGTTGGGTAGAAACCAATGTACACTGTTGATTTTCTGATAGACTGGCAGCACAAATGTCTAGACTGACTTAGTTCAGTTTAAGTGTAAATAGAGACAAAAAAATTTCAACCTGTTCTCTTATTGATATTGAAAAGTGCTGAATTATTCAGCATCTAACTCTTCTGTTTGTGTCTATCACAGTTATCAATTACCCATCAGTCTACTTGTCAAAACAGAATGGATTAATGTAGCTGAAAACAAGACAAATAAATAGATACTATAACAGGGGTTCAGAGTTGACAAACTGTCAAAGGGAAATCCAGGCAATGACATTTACCGTCAAAAGGGGGATAGCTGGCTTGAGAGAGCAAACCATACTCGTTCATGAGCCAAGAATGCACTTATCTTATTGTAGCTAAACGAAATCTGATTACTCTACTACTACATTGACAATAGTGATGCCACAATAATCAATATAAGTAGGTACTCTGTTGTACAAATATCCTCAAAATCTTATACAGAATATCTTGTACATTTTTTTAAAATGGAGCAATATCATGTAAATACAATTTCAATTATTGGGAAAATGTTATGGATCTTTAGGAATAGAATTTAAAAAGTGCTTGCCAAAATAGAAAAATAGCATCTGGCAAAACCAGTCTTGCGTCCATTCTGATCTTCAGAGAACAAAGCACTTGGTTTGAACCCTTTATCTCCAAACATCATACAATAATTTGATTTCTTCCGGAGGAAGGTTAGTAATGACTACTAATTTAAGTTTAGTTTTAGATCACTGCAAATATTTTTTTTTACTAATAAATGTCTCCCAGACTAGTTTAGAATAATTATAATCATTAAATTCTTGAAACACTACAGAACTATTGCTTCAGGTTACCAATATTTTCATTTAGATGTTATTATTTTGTAAAGTCAATGCACCAGCACTTACTGATATCTCATACTGCTTCTTTGGAAAAATTAATAAACTTTTTAAAATGTGTATCTTAACATTTCATATGTTAAAGTAGTTATTTTTAGATAAATGTGTATATAATTGTACCTTTTATCATTTTTAAAGAAGATCATTAATTATTACAGTGCTCTATAGTATAATACCATTA
Organism: Rhabdophis nuchalis; assembly: GCA_039707465.1. Lineage (NCBI taxonomy): Eukaryota > Metazoa > Chordata > Lepidosauria > Squamata > Natricidae > Rhabdophis > Rhabdophis nuchalis. Next base: position 202,715,624 of record CM077644.1, on the reverse strand, counting down.
ACATGATTGTTTGACAAATGCCAAATCATTTCATTTTGTGAAATTAACAACTCGAATCAGCTAATTTAAACATGGACATACTAAGTAAGAGGAAGAAGATTATAAAGAAATCTTTATATTGCATGTACAATCAGGTTTGCGAAATGTGATAACTGTTAAAACTGCTTATAAAAATGCTGTATCTGCTGGAATGGGATTATGTCAAGTTTGTGTAAAGAGCCAATGTTGTTGTTTTTTACTTAAATATGTTCTGCTTTATTAGTTCCATGCAAAACAAAAATAATATACAATACAATACAATAGCAGAGTTGGAAGGGACCTTGTAGGTCTTCTAGTCCAACTCCCTGCGTGGGCAGGAACCTTATACCATTTCAGACAAATGGCTATCTAACATCTTCTTAAAGACTTCCAGAGTTAGAATATTCTATTCTATACTACAATATATCTATATCCATCCATCCATCCATCCATCCATCCATCTATATCTCAATCTCTCTCTAGATAGAGATAGACAAAATCTTGCTATATTGAAGACTCTACTATCTGCATCTTTGTAAACTGTTAGGGAAGGGTTACCTTCATCCTTTCCTCTCATATTGAGTTTCCTCTTACTCCTCTAAAATGCATTCCTGTCTCCTAGGAATCCACCTTCTCACTACATTTTCATTGTGGCCTCAGCTCTATTCCAGCTCTGAATAAGCACTAAATGTATATTCCTCTACAGTTGCAGCCTTAGGTGCTGATGTGCAAGATGGCTGGACCATTTTCCCTCCTATAATCCACAAATGCAGGTACTCATCCCACCCATCCACTCAGCTACCACCCACTCACACAGACAGACAAGCAGCAATAGTATGGTTTCACAGGAAGACTTAAATTTATATGCCACTTCTACTCTTTTACAGCACTCTCTAAGTGGTTTACGGAGTCAGCATATTGCCCCCAACAACCTGGGTCCTCATATTACCAACATCAGAAGAATGGAAGGCTGAGTCAACCTTAAGCCAGTCACTACTGAACTTCTGGAACTCTGTGGATATGAAAATTGTGATTGAAGGAAACAAATACAGTTCTCCCCTGAATTTATATGGATCCCTTATTTTTCCTCTCCACAGTTGGGCAATCATGTTCTATACCAGGGGTGTCAAACTCGATTGAGGGCTGGGTGTAGCCAGATTGGCATCACTTCTGTCAGGGACATCTGTGGTAGTCCCAAGGGTTCTGCCAGCAAAATTGGGCTCTCAATCACCGTTTTCGACTGGGACAGCCTCCTGAGCTATGTTTTTGTTGGCAGAGGGTTGCAGGAGGATGTCCCACTCAAAAACAGAAATTGGGAATCCGGCTTCTCTCCCCAAACCTATCCAGTCCTAGATATCTCACTTTCCGGCTCATTCGCCCTGCCCTGCAGTCAAGCTGATTTGCGTGCCTCTCCCATTCTACTAGCAGATGTGCAGGAAGCTACCCCCATCAAAAAAGCCTTGTTTTAGATGTTGCACGCAAGTGTGGAAGTGAAGCAGATGTGCACACTCACTCACATTTTCAGAGAACCGGTTGTTAAAGTATATGCAGTCCACCTCTGCTCTGAGTCATAATTTGACTACTTTAGAATTGTTATTGCTAAAATAATGAAGATTTATACACAGTAAAGCAAATAAAATAAGCAAAACAAAGCTCAAAAACTGGTGTTTGCTCCAAACTCTTAACTTTTTTTCTTCTGTATTTCTGAATACCTGATTGGGTTTTTTTATAGCCTTGCAAGGCAACTAAATATTATTTCTCTCCAGCCTGAGAACTGCTATTAATTTATACATTCTAATATAAATCCCAGATAAATATGTTTTCTCCAAGTAGATAAGTTATTGAGGAAATGTATTGAGGAAATATTCTAAACCACCTAGGTTTTCATAAGCTAAATCGAATCTGTTGTGGATTAAGTTTTTAATTGATCAGATTTTCAAAAATATCATTGGGCATATATACCTTATCAACCACAGTAAAGTTTTGGCCAAATGTATCCATTTCTCCCTAATGTTCCCCTGCAACAGACTCTACACAGAATGTTCATAAATGTTTCAAGACTATAACTCCATAGTGAGTTTCTCATTTGTACACAAAAAATCTCACTCTTAATGTTGGCTTCTCTACCTAAGCCTAGGAAAAATTTATTTGAATGCTAGGACAGTGGCTATCCATATATAGATAATGCTGAGCAATTGAGATCAGTAGTCTATGTTATAGGCCAGGGGTCCCCAACCTTTTTTTCACCAGGGACCGGTTTCATTTTAAAGAAAATTCTGCGGACCGGCTGAGTGGCTCAGCAGTCATGTGACTGGGTGGGCGGGGCCAACTTGGAAAATGTGAAACTCACTTAACAATGATCTTGGTTAGCAACCAAACTTTTGGCCTCAACTGTGGTCATAAGTTCTTTCTTTCTTTCTTTCTTTCTTTCTTTCTTTCTTTCTTTCTTTCTCTCTCTCTCTCTCTCTTTCTCTTTCTTTGTCTCTGTCTCTCTTTCTTTCTCTCGCTATTTCTTTCTTTCTCTCTTTCTCTCTTTCCCTTTCTCTCGCTATTTCTTTCTCTTTCTTTCTCTGTCTCTCTCCTTCATCCGCCCATCTCTGTCACTCTGTGTGTGTGTGCGTGTGTCTGTCTGTCTTGCGTTCACTCAATCACTCATTCTGTGTCTCTGTCTATCTTTCTCTCCCTCCCTCCCTCTCTCTGTCTCTTATGTGTGTCTGTCGTCGTCGTCCCCCCCCCCCCAGCCTCCTCAGCTTGCCTGCCGCGCTTGGTCGCTCGTTCGCTCGTTCAGGCTCCGTGGCTGCAGGGCTGGAGAGGAGGAGGAGGGAGGAGGGGGCAGCCCATTGGGCAGAGCGCGCGAGAGAACGCAGGAGGATGTTGGGGGCTCTTCCTCCACCCTCGTCGACGGAGGGATTCCTGTGCGCCGCCGGAGCAACCCTCCCGACGAGGGTGGAGGAAGAGCCCCCACCATCCTCCTGCGTTCTCCCACGCGCTCTGCCCAATGGACTGCCCCCTCCTCCCTCCTCCTCCTCTCCAGCCAGTTCCTTCCCCCGCTGGCGGAGCCTCCGCAGCCCCTGGAAAAAAACGAGTGGCCGGCATGCCAGCAGGGAAGGAAATCGGCGCCCAGGAGTCCCTCCGCCGACGAGGGAGGAGGAAGAGCCACACTCCAACGGCGCGAACAGCCACGCCTGCGTTCTCCCGCGCGCTCTGCTCAGGGGGCTGCCCCCTCCTCCCTCCTCCTCCTCTCCAGCCCTGCGGCCCGGCTCCCACCCAGCCACGGACCGGCACCGGTCCGCGGCCCGGGGGTTGGGGACCCCTGTTATAGGCAGCTTCCTATGTCCTAAATTAGGACATAAAATCATTTCCTGACAAATCATGTAACCTTAACTACTGAACTTTGTATGACTGAGGAAGTGTAAAAAAATCAAATAAATAAATACTGAGTAATTAACTGAATGAAAAAGGTAGTGTTGCAGAAAATACACAATATATTTTAGGGATTGCTGTATAATGTTTCTGTCATAAAATACGACATCAGTGGAATTAATTATATTTTACACAATGCTCAACATAAAACAAGGCACAGTACAATAAAAATATCCATGCTATGGTAGCATTCCCAAATATTATAAAACATCCAATTAACATTAAATCTAAAAAAACTAAATGTATTTTAAAATACATACAAATAAAAAAATGAATAAAATGTTGGCTGTACTTAAACTATGATGCAAGGTAGTGGGAACACAAATATGGACTAAAATATCCAGTAAATCTAAAATATTTTATATTCTAAATATATATTCTTAGAATATAATCCTAAGAATATTTAATATTCTTTAAAACAATTTAATTATTCATTTTTTGACACTGCAGGTAAAGTAACAGTATTTAGAAGTATTGAATGAGTCTTTTATTGTTGATCTACAAAGCAGCCCCAAAACGGACAAACACATAATATATGCACAAATTACAATCAAATCCCATTCATCTAGAGAATACTGAAAAGGTTCATAGTGATGGGGAATGTTGCACATTCCCCATCATGTGGGATATGGGAAAGGCCATGCAAAGAAAAAAGAAGAAAAGTTAAACAAAGTAGGGGAAATCAGTCAGAGACTATACTGTAGATGCAAAGCTTCCACTCTATACTTTTCACTCTATTTAACTATTATCTATTTTTTCTCTGTGCTGTTCAGAATTTGTTTAATTCTGATTAAATTAAACAAATATTTAAGTGTAAAATACAACTGAAAAAAGTTGAGCAGTTTTCCATCTTTAATTCTCAAAATTTATATTTCAGCTAATCTCTATTACTTAATCTACTTAAAATTAGATTGCAATATGTTAACAATAAATTTCAGTAAGTTATCTTTATTATATAATTCACATTTGTGTCATCAAATGCCACAAAGAAAAAGGGGTGAGCTTATTTTCCAAAGCACCAAAAGGCAAGATAAGGAATAATGGATGGAAACTAATCAAGGAGAGAAGGAACTTGGAATTAAGGAGAAACTTCCTAATAGCGAGGACAATTAAGCAATGGACAGCTTGCGTTCAGATATTGTAGAGCCGTGATGGTGAGCCTATGGCACGGGTGCCAAAGGTGGCACGCGGAACCATTTCTTAGGGAATGTGCTGGCCAGTTGATTTAGGCTTTCTTTTGAGGCCATTTTTCGCCCTCTGGAGGCTTCAGGGAAGCTTCTGAAGCCTCTGGAGGTGGGGGGGGGGAGGCTGTTTTCACTCTCCCCAGGCTCCTAGAAAGCCTTTGGAGCCTGGGGAGGGTGAAAAAAGCAAGGGGTCGCACACATAGCATTATGGGTGTGGCACGCCCATGTACGACCTCCCCCTGCGCTCCCGCCACTTTCGGCACGCAAGCCAAAAAAGGTTAGCCATCACTGTTGTAGGGGCTTCATCAGTGGTGGTTTTTAAGAAAAGACTAGACAGCCACCTATCTGAAATGGTACAGGGGGCGTCTGCTTGAGCAGGGTCTTGGAGACCTCCAAGGTCCCTTCCAGCTCTATTCTGATTGAAATTAGAATACAATTTGTCGTAATGAAATGTTTATTTGGCATACCCAGGTAGGAATTCCTAGGAACCTATACTAGAGAAAAGAATAGATTACTAATTTAATTTAGTTCAGGACTATTTGTTTATCATTTTCCAATTTATATAGAAACCCATCTCAATTTGTGACTCTGGGCAGCTTACAAACAATTAAAAACAATATAAAAATACCAAAGCAATTCAGCAATTTAAGAATAATAAAACAATATAAAAGCCACATACAAGCTGGACACTACTATCTGTCCTTTATGATTAGCCATATTTTATGATCAGATGCTGACCTTAGTATGGTTTAACCAATTAGACATATTTAATTGTAGGATGATAATGATCTATCTAAAACTAAAACTCAATAGAATTTGCTTGCAAAAATCTAAAAGAATAAAAGAGTGATTTTCCTAGTGGAGATGGTTCATTTGAAAAAAACAAATGCCATAGTTCAAGAGACAATAGCAATGCACCCACTAAAAACAAAAATAAAACATCTTCTGTAAGAGTGTTTTGACTGTTTTCTGCAAAAAAAAACCCCTTAATGATCTTTTTTCAGACACTCTTGGCAGTATTTCAGCTTTCTCAAGATACCTCCACACAAAGCAAATATCATTCATCAGAAGTTTCATTTGGTCCTTGTTATCACAACTTATGCTGCTTAATTTTTATTCAATGAATTCACTTTCTTATTTATTAGATGCAAGGTAGCCGCTCTTCCCTAAAGGCCTTGTATGCAAAACCTTGCTTGTAATCCTGTCATTTCAAACTTCTATAGGCTTTTACACAGCTTCAGGAATTAGGAAGAAAGAAGCAAACAATTTAGATTCATTCATGCAGATATTAAATTTGTATATGATTAAGGAAATGAGAGGAATTTACACAGAAACCCTAACATAGCTGCTGCAGACCAGTGGACTATATTAATCCAGGTATATGTACAAATTAGCAAATGTATTTCTGCTCCTAAAAGCAGCTCAATATAATGTATTTAATTTGACAAGTTTCTGTTTCTCATATGTGCTTTCAACGTGGATTTTTTTTACTGTTCAAATTACAATATACCCAGTTACCAGAACAATGCCCAATATTTCCAGTAAAATACCTTACAGTTCAAAATATCCAGACAAACTGATGCAGTCCCAAACAAGGGCAATTGAGTAAAAAGTCACTTTTTTAAATACCTAGTCTCAATACAAACTTTATAATACCATGTAATTTATAAATTGGCCAACGAATACAAGTTTGGTAAAGATTTAAGTACATCTAAAACACTTTATAATTCATATTTGCTTTAAAGTAAACTAAAGTAGCAACAGATGACATTCTTAAGCATAAGCGTGCTGAAAATTTAATTAAATGTAACAAAATTTTAACTTAATCCATATCCTGAATAATTAGACTTTGTCTGATATCTATATTCAGATTTCAAGATCTGCTGTTCATATGACATAGAAAAATCCAGCTTATCAAGTTTAATACACACTATTTGTATATGTATGTCACTATGATTTTCATATAATTTGCCACTGATCAGCCTATACAGGACTTAATATAGATGGGAAATTATAACAATCCCTTAAGTCAATTACTAATAATGATATACACATTTATTGGTAATATGTACAGTGCCCATTATTTTTTATTGCACAACTCTTACATATTTGCACTTGGAAATTTTAAAAGTCATTCTGTGATTTTTATAGCACAATAGTAAGCTAGATGAAGATATTTAAGATGTTACAATAAACTGCTTCTGTTTTCATTTTGCATTTAATTTCAGTGCCAGACTCAAAGCATAAATTTTTTATCACCTGCAATGCTATGAATAAAAGATTAAAAAAAGATCTCAGAAGAAATTCTAACACATGTGGTGCATGCAGCACATTGTGCAGTCACAGTGTGCATAACTAGATGTTTAATTTCCATCATTTCCCCCTATGTCAGGAACATTATTATTAGGGTTAATACATCATGGAGTTAGTTTCCAGTATTCCAGCTCCAGTATTCCATTAAATTTCAGTTTGCTTGTTTCTCAACAGGAAATCTATCGAGAAGCTGCAGAATTTGAAACAGGTAGGTATTCTTTTGGAAGTCTGTATTTTTTAATATAAAAATATAAATATCTTGTGGGTTTAATGTACATACTGACATATCACAATACCACTTTTTGTTTGTTTCATGAACTAGAAAATAAATCCATTTGAAAATGCAAAGAAATAAACCGTTTTAATGGTAACTTTACTTATTAAGGCTTACTTCCTATTTTAAATCAAAGGAATGTGATGGTATAAGTTCACTCTTAAGACTTTTTACAGTTAACACTTAAAAGTGCATTCTGTAGTAGTATGTATTTTAATGTTAACTTCCTTAGCATGAATCCATATGTAGATGGATATATATATTTATCACAATATTCCCTTTTGAGATAAGCAGTGTTGTGCAGACTGAAGAGAAGTGAGAAATAATAAATTGGATTCAAAAGTATCATGAATTCATTTATCAAATTTATTTGATATCCACCTCACAGTTCAATGTGACTCTGAGAGGCTTATAGAAAGATACACACAGATATCTGACAATTATTAATATAAAACCAAATCAAAATTACAAAAGATAAAACAATTTTTAAAAAAAACCAAAGGTTTAGAGGGAAGGGGGTAAAGCTGCCTTGTGTGTTAGTCCAGCCAATAGCTGCTTCTTTAGGACCCCATGCCAGTCAGCATAATCAGGTTTTAAGGCTTTTCCTGAAAATACGAGGTAGGGATGTTATATCCTGTGGCAAGATGTTCCAAAGGGCAGGAGCCATGGCAAAAAGGGCTCTTCTTCTGGATCTCACCAGCCAAGATTCCTTAGCTGATAGGATCTGCAGTAGGCCCCTTTTGCCAGCATGAGTGAAGTGGGCCAATCTCATTGGGAAAACACAGTTCCACAGTTCTGTATCCTGGACTGATGCCATAAAGGATTTTAAAGGCAATAATCTACCAGAAGCAGATTGGTAGCCAGTGCAACTTGTGTAACAGTGGTGTTGCAAGTGCCACCCTAGGGGCATCCAAAACTGCCAGAACACTGTGTTCTGGACCAATTCCTTTTCAAAGGTAGGCTCACATAGAGCACACTGCAGTAATCCCAGCTGGAGATGCACCAAGGCATGAGTAATTAAGTATAGGGCCTCATGATCCAGGAAAAGGGAACAAGACAAAAAGTTGTGCAAAGGTTCTCCTATCCATGATTGCCACCTGTTCTTCATGTAGGATTTGTGAGTCTAGAAGAACCCCCAAATTGAGTACCAAGTCTATCTGGGGTAGTGCCACTCCCTCCCAAACTAAAGATAATAAATATCTAGGTGCCAAGACTCCACATACCCACAGCCACTCCATGATTGTTAAAGCCTGTTGACTCCCATCCAGGCCCCCACAGACTCCAGACACAGTGAAAGGGCAGCCACAACATCACTTGGTTCACAAAGTTTACCTAAATGTGAAAGCATCTTTGACTGGTAGCATGTGGAAAGCTACTTATAAAATTCACTGCAGACATTACTCTACTTACGAACTTTCAAGTTGTGAACTTTTGCTGACATTAACAAACTTGTCCACAGCTCTAACCCAAAAGGTCTTGGTCATTGGGACAAAGGATTAGTTTACATCATGCTGCATGCATATGCTCGTTAGTGCAATTGAATAAGCCTCTTGTTGAGAAGGCTATGTCTTGGATGAAATCCCTTGGTGCTGATGAAACACCTTGGCAAAGTGGAGGCAGGAGTAAACCTACCCAGAAAAGAATCTAAGTGTCCCAGGAGAGAAGACAGTCACTGAGGCAGGGAAGAAACTAATCTGCCCAAAAGCTGACCCAGGAGGCTCCTCCCCAAGGTGACTACACAGTCTGTGATTGTAAGGTGGACAAAAAGAAATGAGCTACACATGTGCATGGGACTATCTGGAGGGGCAGTGCACATCCACATATTCCCTGAATGTCCCAAGAGAGGATTGCAGTAAGGAAATGAGATGGCACAAGAATGGCCATTGGGACCCAACTAAACCATCACTACTTATGTCAATGGGGAATGGAGGAGCATGGGAACACTCATCATTGCTTGTAGGGTTCAGATTAATCAGTGTCCATGTTATCCCTCTGTCCACAGGTTGTGCAATCAATGGTACCTGGTTGCCTCACTAGTGGCCCTTCTCCAGCAATGGTCCCAAGAGAGGAAACCAAGGAGCTTGCTGCTGCTCTGAAGTATGAGGTTAGGGTTAGTCTGCAATCAATCGGCTGAACAAGAAGAACTGTAACTTAAGGGAAGAATTGTACTGCATGTGTTTTTATGTTTGCTGGACTTGTGAACAAAATGGACTTATGAACAACCTCTTGGAATATAACCTAAGTAGAGCACTATCTGTAGTTTCCTCCAATTAAGCAAAACTAATTTTTTTGAAAATGTATGTTTGTCAGCAATTAAACCAATCTTTTATTGTTTTAGAAGATAATTAATACTCATGTATAACTGTCACTGACTAATGAATATTTAGGTACTTTGGGAAATTCTGTCTAATTAAGGAATATAACATTTAATTTTTTGGCTACTGTGCTATTTCCAAAAAGTGAGTAGATTTCCACCTATAGAGTGTGACTTTACCTTGGATTGTTTTTTTCTCCAAATCTTCCAGTGCATATTTAGAGTCCTGAAAAGGACTGATGTAGATAGGTGTTCCATTTTAGTATTGGTTTCCAATAGGTAATTAAACGATCAAATATGCTGGATAGATATTTTTAAATAATAAAGGTATAGCACTTTGTATTATGATTCTTTTAAGTACTCTAAATTAAACTGTATTCATAGAGTTCAAAAGAGTTCATTTTAAATTCTCTGATCAGGAAGAACTCACGCCCACTTCGGCTCCATAAAGGCAAAAAACATCCAAATACGTCATGATGCAGTCCGATATGTCATGATACGGCCCACGATGCGATTGGGTTTGATGCACCTGCCCCAACTGGTAATGTATTATAGTGGAGGGAAGAAGCTTTACTTTCACTTGTGAAAGTTAATAAAAATGGAAAAAATCTGTATGTTTAAGACAACAAGCGGAAGGACAACAGAGGTACATCCAGATGCAATATAATGTCCAAACTGAGAATTGATTACTTTCTGGATCTTCTTGGGGTTTTTCTTTGAAAACATTTGGCTTCTCATCCCCCCAAAAATACCACCTTTGGGTAGAGAGTCAAAATGTTTCCAGGCAAACAGTCAAGATGCAAAGACTATGGGAAATGTATCTAATTCTGATTCTACATTCATAGAGCTGCAATCCTAATTTCATGACTTCTGTGTTAACACTGAACTCAGTAAGATATTCTTTATTTGTTTGCTTATATTTCTAAACCTCCCATCTACCTCAAAGAGATGGTTATTGATTGTGTTATTTATTACAGATCAAATGTCATCAGTAATATGTTTACTAGAGGAACCATGCACTGGTCCAGCATGGTGGATCCAAACTGATTCATAGGAGGGGACTGAAGCAATTAAAAAAGATAAAATCACTCATTTTCTTGCTTAGCTCTTGCTTAGCTCCACTAAAATTAAAGAGCCTCATGTAATACACAGTATATACCCGTGATGGCTAACCTATGGCACACGTGCCACAGTTGGCATGCAGAGCCCTCTCTGCAGTATGCCATCCGTCACCCCAGCCCAGCTCCACCACACATGCGCCTTCCACCAGCCAGCTGGTCTTTGGGTCTCTGCTGTGCATGCGCGGGGCAGGGCACATGCATAGGACGCATGTGCACATGCCTCAGGGGACAGGATGCATGCACAGTAGGGTGCTTGCATTGCATTTCGGGGCTTCACACAGTGTCCCTGCACCCCATTTTGGCTTCCAGATTTGTGCAGAAGGCCTTTGGGACATGGGGGCACACATGCGCAGTTTTGGGCCTGGAACGCCTCCTACACCAACCTGGAAGGCAAAAATGGGTTAGGGGGACAGGGCACATGGGCGGGGGGAGGGGGCATGTGGGTCATGCATGCATTGCATTATGGGTGCAGGCACACGCTTTCAGCACATGATGACAAAAAGTTTATCCATCAATGGTATGTACAAAGCAATTCACTTTCAACTAATACTCTAAATATTCTACCTATCTACAAAGCAACTTTTTATATTGTTCATTAATTGTAGTTTCCCCCAGGTTTCAAACTTTCATTGGCTCACTGTGTTATAGTGTTGTACAAAACATTCCACAGAAGTGTAGTACAAATAAAACCCTCTCACTCGCTCATTAAAAGCATTTGCAAAGCTCACACACTTATTTCAAAATACTTCCACTGAGACAATATAATGGGACATGGAACAGGAAAACAAATCAAGTTTATATTTTTGTGCTTCCTTTCAGTTTAAGCCAGATGTCAAAATTGTAAATTTCAGTGAAAAGATCTTACAATAAAAAACACTGTGGAACTTTTAAAAATGAGAAGGAAAATATTTGCTTTATTAATATATAGTGTTGAAATATTAGGAGGATTTGAAATTTAAGTAGAGCTTTGAGTTTAACATTTTAATAACTTCCTTTCCCTCCCACACAGCATTAATCAGTTTTATTTATACCATAAAAATATAGTTCTTAAAGAACATTATGAATAAATGTCATTTAATGTTACTTTGCCAAATATTTTGTCAGGCTTTTTAAACTTTTAAAATTAGTATTGATTTACTTTACTTACTGTTTTTATTTTATTAATATTAAGCAATTCTAGAGCTTCTAGTTGTTTAAATTGCAATTGTTCCTGCAAGCACTTTTATGCTGAAGACCAAGAATAGAAAATAACAAGTTAATTATGATGATGACAATGTTGATAAGAATAATTATTATGGCATTTATAATTTATCTTCCTAAACAATATGTTCAAGTCCTTTCGGTATAAAAACAGCAGTACTTTTTTCAGGACAGCAAAAATTAAAAAGTTTGATAGTCATAGTCAACACCCTTAAGCTCCTGGCAATCATTACACATGAAACTGAAGGCAGGCATAGTTTCAGTCTGGTGAGTATCACAGCCCCTTTCCTGGACAAGTACCCAAGAATACATCTTAGGCTGGCACATAAGATGAACCACTGAGGGAAGATCAAGCAGAGGAAGTGCCATGGCAAAGCAAGACTCTTCATGTGATACACCATCAACAGATAGCTAATGCGACAGACTTTGGGAAATCCTACCAGTGGCTAGAAAGAGATGGATTTAAAAGGCAGCATTGAGGGAGTGAGCATAATAGACTAAGAACAGACACTAAGAACCAGATCCATAGAAGCAAGGATATATAACACTAGACAGGATCCGAAGTGTAAACTATGCAGACAAGCTTCAGAGACAGTCCAATATGTGGTGGCAGAATATAAAATGCAGGTGGCTACAACATACACTGAACCAGATCCATAGAAGCAGGGATATATAACACTAGACAGGATCCGAAGTGTAAACTATGCAGACAAGCTTCAGAGACAGTCCAATATGTGGTGGCAGAATATAAAATGCAGGTGGCTACAACATACACTGAATGGCACAACTAAGTAACTGGCATTGTGCAGAGGAACATCTTCACACTGTTTGTGAGGTAGATCATCCAACTGTCAGTTTGTGAGCCATCTCTATGACTACTATCAAACTGCCATACAGAAGGACATTCCAAACATTCTTGTGGTCAAAAAGGAATCTCAAACTGGCCTGTGAATGCACATGTCTAAACTACCATCTCTCATTGGCTGTGATTTATGACGAAGGCTATGGGGAGAACAATAATGCAGGCAAAGCTCAGAAGCAGATATACAAAGCAAAAAAGATGTCTGCAAAGAAAATAATGCCAGGATTTAAATCCTAATGAATAATTGGATTTCTTAGGAACCTTGTCTCGAGGCTTGTAAATTTGTTAGGTTTTCTCCTGGGAAACCTAACACCAACATCCAAACAGAAGATCCCACAAAAGTTTGTAGAGAATAAGAGGGCTAAGATTCTGTGGAATTTCCAGATCCAGACAGATACTAGCCCAACAAAAAGATGATATGATAGTAGAAAAGGAACAGAAGACAGTGGTGATGATAGATGTAGAGGTGCCAACTGACAGCAATATCAGAAAGAAATACACTATATTGCCAAAAGTATTCCCTCACCTGCCTTTACTTGCATATGAACTTACAGTAAGTGACATCCCATTCCTAATCCATAGGGTTCAATATGCGTACTGTTCTTGAGCTAATCTGAAGGCCACATGAAGTTTGGAGGTCTGTAGCGATTGACTCTGCAGAACGTTGGTGACCTCTTTGCACTATGCGCCTCAGCATCCGGTGACCCCTGCTCCTTCAGTTTACATGGCCTACCACTTCGTGACTGAGTTGCTGTCGTTCCCAAACACTTCCACGTTTTTATAATACATCTAACAGTTGACTGTGGAATATTTAGGAGCGAGGAAATTTCACAACTGGATTTGTTGCACAGGTGGCATCCTATCACAGTTCCACGCTGAGCTCCTGAGAGCGACCCATTCTTTCACAAATGTTTGTAACAACAGTCTGCATGCCTAGGTACTTGATTTTATATACCTGTGGCCGTGGAAGTGATTGGCACACCTGATTGATTATTTGGATGGGTGAGCAAATACTTTTGGCAATATAGTGTATGAGAAACTGGAGAAGTACCAGGACCTGAAGATGGTGTAGTCATACGTAATAATGCATCATAATCAAAAGAGGAGATAAGAAAATAAAAGCCAAAGTGGTTCCAGTGGTAGCAGCACCACTTGAGGCTCTGACTCAAGCTGGAAAATGGATTCAACAGATCCCAGGAAGAACACCAGAGCTATCTGTCCAGAAAAGTGCAGTATTAGAACTGCAGTTCATTAACTTCTTTTTCACCCTTGTATTAAACAATATTTTACTAAGATTACAGTTCCTTTCTTTTAAAGAACTTTTCCCTCATCACCCCCCCCCCTCAATATGTCTCAGTCCCACCCCTGCCATAATTTGTATGTTTGGTCACACAGTGCAACAAAGAATACTTTACACATAAACATAAATAATATTGAGCTAACTAGAACTTAAGCTGATGGTCCAGATATTCTATATTGCCATTTCAAAATGTTATGCTACATAATACATTATCCATTAATTGGTTAACCTTTTTTATGCTCCTTTTCAAGTTTTTGTTCAAGCAGGACAACTTATCTGCGGGATCGGATCCTGCCTCATACATCCTCACGGCCGATTCGCTCCCACAGAGAGGGACTTCTCCGGGTGCCGTCCACTAGACTGTGTCAGCGGGCGACGCCCAGGGGAAGGGCTCTCTCTGTGGCGGGACCGGCCCTCTGGAACGACCTTCCCCCCGATATTAGAACGACTACGGACCTCCGCTCCTTCCGTCTGAAATTAAAAACACACTTTTTCCGCTTGGCCGGCCTAGGCTAGTCTCTCTTTCTATGGGGTTTTAAACTTATTTATAGCTGCTGGGTATTTTAGTTTAACGGGTTTTAGCACAGGAATAGATTTAATCTGTTTTTATATTATGTATTTATATTTGTATATTTATTGTTTTTACTTTCCCTGTGCACCGCCCCAAGTCCCTGTGGGGAGAGGGAGCGGTTCTACAAATTAAATTTGAATTTGAAATTTGAATTTATGTATAAACAGCTAATAGCAAAACCATGGAATAATAAGGTTGCTATTCCATATCCATATTCCTCATAAGTAGCACAGTCAACCTTGTAATTCTTCTCTACATACATAACTTATATATTAAGTCTTCCATTTGTAATGCTGATTCATATCTTAGTTTATAAATATGATTGAAACTGGAATACTTCTATATTTTGTAAAAAAAACAACCACCAGCTGTTCTTTAAACATGTTAAATATGAAAACATATAGATGCGTGCAAAATATCTGAAGATTAGTTCATTATTATTTAGAAATTCTTAATAGATTTTTTTCTAGTCTATATGGGGGTAGTGCCTTTGGTTGATTCCTCACAACCATCTGGACTAGTCCCTGTAATTCTCATGGCAAGGTTTCAAAAATGGTTTGCTATTGCTTGCTTCCTAGGGCTAAAGGACAATGACTGGCCAAAAGTCACTCAACTGGCTTTATGCCTAGGATGGAACATGGTTTCCTGGTTTGTCACTTGGTGCCTTAATCATTACATCAACTGGCTCCTTTATTCTCCAATCCAGGGATGTCAAATTCACATCACAATATTGGGACTTTTTCTCCCTTCCCTAAACCAGGTGGGGGCGGGTCCAGCACATGGCAAATCTGGGCCAAGGGCCGCGGGTTTGACACCCGTGCTCTAATCCATTAGCCTTTTAATATCTCAATATTAATAAAGTCAACTATAACAATAACAAAAATAATACACATGTAAATACAATTTACAAGAAACACTTAATTTGTTATGATGTATTATTACACATGACTACACCATTTTAAATATTTAAATAAATTTATGAAACATAACATGGTGTGTAAAATGAGGTCGATATAATTTTTCAATGTTGTTTATATGCTTGTCTACTGAGTACTCAAAGATCCTACTTCTTTCAATACTCTATAACACAGTTACAAGTGCATTGAAATTCATCTTGTTAGAATGGTAGTAATATATCCCACCAGGACTACTGTTCCTAGTAGCAATTTAAAATAATTATTGTGAGACTTGATGCTAGACATCAGGTTTGCAATAGAATTACAATGAGGGAAGTGTATTAGAGACAAAACATTGCTGGAAGAAAACTTCATAATGGCACAATTTGGAACTAAGCTTCAATTTGCAGTAATAGATTCTCTTTATGATGGCACAAAGGAATATATGCACTTAGCAAGTTTAAATCTATTATTAGTCATGCTTTGTGGATTGCAGTGAAGTAAGGAGAAAAGAAATTAGCTTTTTAAATATATTTCTTACATAAAACAGGATCTACTCTGAAGAACAATATACAAAAATCTCCTTCTTACTGTTCAAAAATACACTCAGCAGCTTTAAGAAGCAGCTGCATGCGTTCATACATTATTTTTAAATTTTTATGTTTCTCAGCTACATTTCTGAACTTTCAACAACATACAAAATATCCCACGGGAGACATAATTATGTAATTCCTAATTTCCTAGAGTCCCTTATTATAAGAAAATTGGAACAGAGAAATATTTACAATTCATATTAATAGAGTGAGCTCCTCTAAACAAGTATCTATATTATTGTAGTGACTTGATATCTCTATTTAAAAATATTAAACCTCTTCAGTGTCTTCTAGAGTAAAACTCCGGTAAAAAAAAAAGTATCTTTTAGAACAATATTTTGACTGAACCCATATTGATTGATCCTAATTTTCAAGAATATTTCCTTTCCTTCTACCATTGCAAATCATCTTATTTTATTTTCTTTAAAAAAAAATCTTTTTGTAAAAAAAATAATAAAAAGCAACTTGCAATAACAAAAGCATGTAATAAAACCAAATGCAAGGAAAATTTCATCTATTTCATACTATTTTTATGATGCATTGTTGCAAAACAATTGGAAAAGTAGAACAATAATCTTAGTACCTTGGTAATATGTTTAATAGATAGAAAATGGGAAAATGGTAAGATATTGGTAGAAAACGGCAGATAGAATGTGGTCTTATGCAAAAATGTTTTTAATAGAAAGAAGTGAATGTATCTAAGAGCATGTTTCTGCCTTTTTTGTTTATATGAATGTGCAACATGTCATAAATTACATCATAGACAAGCATGTTGAATGCAGTGGGGATATGTTACTTAAGAACCTATGTAGTAAGTAAGAAGAAATAACAAAAGATCAGCAATTAATATATGTTGAAAGTGACTGAATGCAAAAGGGACTGACTACAGTGATTTAGTTGTCTTGAGTGAGAATCAAATTGCAAAACAAACATGTAGGAAGAGTGAATTGGCTTAAAGAAAAGGGAAGACTGGGGAAATTATGATTGAATAGAATTAATAAGATCCTCAGAAAAAGAAAGGAGGGCAGTTCAAAGAACAAATGACAATGTATGAATCAACATATGGACCTAATGCATAGGTGTCAAACTTGCAGCGTCATGTTGCCATCATGTGATGTTTTGTGACATTTTTCCCCTTCGCAGAGCTGAGGTGAACGTGGCTTGCGCAATACGCCAGTTTGACACCCCTGCCCTAATGGAATAATAAGTTGAAAAGATAGAAAGATATAGAGAAGTACAACAGTGTTGATGAAAACTAAGGGATAGTAAGCAGCCTAGATATTCTGTGACTGGCAGCCATCATAGCAGTCATTTTATGAAGAGACGTGTTCTAGTATAACAGCATTTTATAGAAGATTCTCAAAATTCCTCCAAAGTCCAAATGTTACCTATTTCTGAATATCCATTTGAATAAGGTGGAGGAACAGCTTTTCTGACAGGAAGAGGCTTTAACGGATCAATACTAACATACAGTTATGTTGCTGTTAAAATTAGTGTTGCTCATACAATAAAGTAATTCCAAGATAATGAAAAACCATTTTTGTTTTACAGTTGTTATGTGAGAGAAAAACCTAGTCCTATATTATAAACCCACAGTTTTTTAGTGAGCTTTTTCAGTTATCATAGTTTATCATACTTAAAAACATTTAATTAGGGGGGAAATGAAACAGTCAATGACTTTCTGAGAAATTTCTTGATGTTACCTCATTAATTTTTGATGACTCTATAAACACATTGAGAAAAGAAAATGAGTTGAAGGCTGAAGACAGAACTTTCATAAAACAGAGTAAAGACAATCAGAGAAGACAATCACTTAAAGTGGCCATCCATAAAATAATCATATCAATTCATAGCTGTAGACTATATTAGATCTACTTGTGTATCAATTTATAAATGTGTTATGAACAGATATTGAAGTGGGGCAGTTAATGTATTCTTATGAACAGTATAAAGTTAATTATTCTTATGAACAATATAAAATGTTTTCAGTTTACTATACTTCTCTTAGAGTTTAGGATTATATAATGCTACATAATTATATTGCATGATAATATAGATTTAGTTACAGATTTGATAAGAAAACAATCAGAAGATACTCCAGCAACATCATACAACAAATGAGAAACTAAAATTTTCCTTTTATATTGTTTTATAATAAACATTATATTTAATGTTTATAATGTTCATCCTTATCATTTAGGAAAGTCCAAAAATACACTAGCTGAACATCAGCTTCTGTGTTAACTTCTAATAATATTCACACATGTACTGTAAATAGTATCTTTAAATTACAGAACTTCCAAAAAAACAACTCAGATTGCTTAATATTTCTTTCCCAAAATGCAGTAGAAAGCTATGTGATTTCTTAAATATACTCAATATTTATATAATTTATACAGGTAGTCCTCGACTTACAACTTCATTTAGTGACTGTTCAAAATTATAATCGTACTGAAAAAATGACTTAGGACTATTTTTCACACTTATGACCATTGCAGCATCCCTATAGTCATGTGATTTACATTTCGATGCTTGACAATTGGTTCATATATAGGATGGATGCAGTGTCCTGGGATCATGCGCTCATCTTTTGCAACTTTCTGACAAGCAAAATCAATGGGAAAGCCAATTTCACTTAACAACTGAGTTACTAATTTAACAACTGCAGTGTTAAATTAACAAATGTAGCAAGAAAAGTTATAAAAGGGGAGAAAACTCACTTAACAATTTTTTCACTTAGCAAAATAAATTCTGGACTCAATTGTGGTTGTAAGTCGAGGACTACCTATTCACTTGTAACATGAAGTATTCGGTTTTACTTCCTGGATGTATATGTTAAATTTGTTATTTATCAGTTTTGGTTCTGAGATTGATCATTTGCTCCAGATGGACATCCTATAACAATGAGCTTTCTTCAACCATTAGTGATATAAAAGGGTGTCTGGAAGTTTGTTTTGGAATGTATAACCTGTAAAAATACAAAAAATTGTGCCCATCTGATTTTGCCAAGGGCTGAAAGAATGAGCGTTTTGCAGAATTTGTCTTGAAAATCTACAAATGAGAAAAAGAACCTTCAATAATATAAAAGGGTAGAATAGTTAAAAGTATGAACAAACATTTCTGATGCTGAGGAGACCTATAAGCAGAAATAGCTTTCAAAACTTTTCTTATAGACAAAAAAAAGTTGATATGGATCATCTAATGATTATCATCCAATTAACAATAACAGTACAGAATTTAATGGGGTACGGATGGCAAATAAGAATATCAACTACTAGCAAATAGTACAAGTAAATCAAGTGACAATACGCTAAGGAATCAGCATTAATAAAGAGAAGAGGACTGCTAACAGTCTAATCTGATATAAAACATTACACGAAACACAATATTTATCCTTTGGAGAAACTAGAGTGACTAATTATTCATTAATTTCTCTGTCTGAAGCAAGAATCCCCAACCTATATGCCATGGCCCATTAGTGGGCCATGAAATGGCGGCCGTATGTGCATGCACACACATCCCCACTTGCATGAGCAGTGGGCAAGCATGTGCACATGTACTCCATTTGCGTGAGCAGCAGGTGTGGGTGCCCATAGCTCGTGTAAATGGAGCAGCACACGCATTTGCCAGCCGCTTGCGCGGAACCAACCCCACCAGTCCACAAAGCTGGAAATGTTGGGTAACTCTGGTCTAAAGATTAACTGATCAATTTGAGTCTGGGGTAAAAATGATAGTTTTTTCAGGATTGATGGAGAGGTGGGGACCTAAAGGGCTAGTGGGCTAACATATTCGGAAAATGAAGGACTGGTGCTATGAAATTTTAAGCCAGTCCATGGTTAGATTTCCTTTTCTTAGATAATATGGATTTCACATACATGTTTTTTGAATATATTTCAAAGAAATCTGCCTTTTAGTTTTTAATACTTGACTTATATCCAATTTAAGATGGACCTCCCCTTATTTACTTTTGTTCAATAAAATTTTGTTGTCAAATTGTCTTCCGCAACATGGATTTTACTTTTCTATTAAATATTTGCTGTATTCCATGTATGTTTTTATACGATCCTGTTATTATACTCAAGCTAATATGGCAATTAGCAAAGTTATACCAAGGCTTTTCTCTAGCACTACAATAATATAATTCTGACTTTTAAACATTATTTTATGCAGTCTTTTTTTCCTTTATAAATAAACACTAAAGTGAATGACTGACAAATGAACAGAACAATTACAGCTAATTCTCTTTAAATTATTGTCTTATTTGCTTACATTTTATTATATGTAAGCATAAATAAATAAATAAATATTTATTATATTTATTTCAAAAACAGCTATATTTAGCAGTTCAGTATGGAGATCATCCTGATTTTTTTACCATTATACTTTACTACACAGGTTGATGCTCAATGTAGCCTTTTTAGTTACAGTTGCAAGAAAAAGTATGTGAACCCCTTGGGATTACATGGAGTTGTGCATGAATTGGTCGTAAAATGTGCTCTGAACTTCATCTAAGTCACAACAATAAACAAACACAGTCTGCTTAAAATAATACTACACAAACATTAGATGTTGCCATGGTTTAATTGAACATAACATGTAAACATTCACAGTGCAGGGAGGAAAAAGTATGTGAACTGGTGGACTTAATACCTGGTTGACCCTCTTCTGGCAGCAATAACCTCAACCAAACGGTTCCTGTAGTTGCAGATCAGACCTGCACGACAATCTAATTTTGGACCACTCCTCTTCACAAAACTGTTTCAGTGTAGCAATATTCTTGGGATGTCTGATGTGAATCGCTCTCTTAAGGTCATGCCACAGCATTTCAATCGGGTTGAGGTCAGGACTCTGACTGGGCCACTCCAGAAGGCGTATTCTGTGCTGTTGAAGCCATTTTTTTGTTGAATTACTTGTATGCTTTGGGTCATTGTCCTGTTGCATCACCCATCCTCTGCGGAGCTTCAGTTGGCGGACAGATGGTCGTACGGTTTCCTGCAAAATGTCTTGATAAACTCTGAAATTCATTGTCCCAATGACAACAATCCGTCCAGGCCCTGAGGCAGCAAAGCAGCCCCAAACCATGATGCTCCCTCTGCCATGTTTTACAGTGAGGATGAGGTTTTGCTGTTGGTGTGCTGTGCCTTTTTTTCGCCACACATAGTGTTGTGTATTCTTCCCAAACAACTCAATTTTGTTTCATCTGTCCACAGTATATTTTGCCAGTAGTGCTGTGGAACATCCAGGTGCTCTTTTGCAAACTTCAAACGTGCTGCAATATTCTTTTTGGACAGCAATGGCTTCCTCCATGGTGTCCTCCCATATACTCCATTCTTGTTTAATGTTTTCCTTATTGTAGATGTGTCAACAAATATGTTAGCATGTGCCAGGGACTTCTGTAGGTCTTTAGCTGACACTCTAGGATTCTTTTTTACCTCATGAAGCATTCTGCGCTGTGCTCTTGCAGTCATTTTTACAGGACGACCACGCCTAGGGAGAGTAGCAACAGTGCTAAACTTTCTCCATTTGTAGACAGTCTGTCTTACCGTGGATATATGAACATCAAGGCTTTTGGAGATACTTTTGTAACCCTTTCCAGCTTCATGCAAGTCAACAATTCTTGATCGTAGGTCTTCTGAGAGCTCTTTTCTGCGAGGCATGGTTCACATCAGACAGTGCTTCTTGAAACCAGTAAACCCAAAACAGGTGTGCGTTTTTAAAGGGCAGGACAGCTGTCTACAACACATCCAATATCATCACACTGATTGGAGTCAAGGTTGGCTCACTCCTGGTTCCAATTAGCTCGTTGAGACGTCATTAAGCTAGGGGCTCACATACTTTTTCCTCCCTGCACTGTGAATGTTTACATGTTATGTTCAATTAAACCATGGCAACATCTAATGTTTGTGTAATATTATTTTAAGCAGACCGTGTTTGTTTATTGTTGTGACTTAGATGAAGTTCAGAGCACATTTTATGACCAAGTCATGCAAAACTCCACGTAATCCCAAGGTGTTCACATACTTTTTCTTGCAACTGTAGATTACATTGCTTACTATAAACATATATATCTCTAAAACAACTTCAGTTGACTTCAGTTACCACTAAATAGAAAGAAGGACAACTTGTTCTACTATACTTCTCAGAATGGCATAACGCCTTGTACAGTACATGCCTGCAATGCTGAAGCCAAAAGAATATGAATGACCAAGAACTAGTGTAAAATTGTCAAAAATACTTTCTACTATTATGCACATTATGCCATACTTACATATTCTGCCACATACCAATGATCTACAACAAACATTTTTAAGTACCCTTTCCCCAGAAAATCCATAATAATTATAGTCATTTTTTTCTAGTATCTCAGAAAATTAGTATCTTATACCCTCCAAATGGTTTCAAGAGATGAATCAGTCTCACCTTTCACAGAGACTAGCATGATAACACTTCAACTTGGCATTTACCATGCATTCTGTCTTTCAACTTAAAACCAAGTACAGTTTCTCCTACATAGCATCCTGATTAAACAAATTAACTATGGCACTGACTACAAATGTACACACTAGAGTGCTGGAAATGAACAGATACAATGGCCAAGTCTGTATTTAGTTTTAATTAAATTCCATTCTGTAGCTCAATTAATCCACATCTCCAAATGTCAGCAGGACTTAAGCAAATGGAATGACATCTGCTGCACTGTATATTGACTATAAAACCTTCACTACATGATACAGCTCTGGAAGTATACCAGGAAAATGAAATATTTTCACTAACATATAGATATGTAATATGAAAACTCAAAGGAATTTTAACGTAACAACAAAGGACTTTTTTAAAAAGTAAGAATTACTGGTATTATTAATATACAAGGCAACGTAAAAAGAATATTTCAGAACCAGATAAAAATAACTATTAAAATTATTAATTATTCATGTTCAGCTTCTCTAACATGACATTGTTACTGTCAAGCATCATGCTGTTCTTTGGAAATATCTGAGAGTAAAAAGAAACTCTCTTACTGGTGGTGATATAATAAACTTAAAACCTTTCTAATAAATAACTTTTTAAATAAACATAAAGGTAATGTTTTATCATCTTTAAACCCAAAGTAGTGTCTTCTAAAATGCAAAAGTCATATCTGGGAATTATATTGATGCTATACTAATATACATAAATTATTGTAAATCATATTTATAGCAACAGTTGTCAAATTTCAAATTATTGAGACTCTTGAGTTGATACAGATTTGAAGAATATGTAATAATGTACAAAAGCAATATGGCAATTCTAAAGCAGCTGTTCTCAACATATTCTATAGACCTTCAGTCTTCAATTTTTAGAGTTATATAGCAGTGGTCTCTGGTAGGATGTAGGAATTGAAGTTTAACAAATCTGAAAGAAACAAAATTTGTTCTGGCACCAGCTGACTACTCAATATGGAAAAAATGCCATATATAAAATATACTATATATTAAAAATACCATACATAATCCTACTGTATATTTTTAGTATTATATACAGATACTATTCATGCCATTATTTAGTAAGTCTGTGAACTATTTTTTTGTAATGGCTTTCTAATAGCTTCAGCTACATTCTAAGCACCGAGTCAGAATGACAAGCATAGTCAGATTTGCTGTTTGAGCTTTCATCCTGTTCAAGTTTGAAATTGGGATATGAAGGAAGATGAACTAAGCCATTTAAAAAAAAAATTCATCATAATGTTTCTAATACAAGAAAATTTGTGTATTAGAAAAATGTTTCGATAGTAGTATGCAGAAGGCAAAGGTTTGGGTTCTTGTTATCCAAGCATCCTGTTTCATTCCTCAGATTTATTTTTAGCGCTTGAGACAAACATAAACTACAAATGTGACTGTGTCTTTCTTATTTGGCTTCACTCTCAAATCACACCTAAGCTTATACAGAGTAGGACTTACAATACTGCAATACTAACAAAGTTGCTTGATCATATGGGGTGTATCTTTGCTATTGTTCTCTTTCCTGGCTACATATACTTCAGAAAATGCTATGAACATTGCTTTGAGCTCTTGAACGAAAGGTCAAATATAGATCTAATAAACAAACAAATAAATGTGGTAACGTGAATTGCAAGATCAGCAAAATTATCAGGCTACAATATTACCTTTGCCACTGCTTTACCTCACATGGGAACAAGACATGCAGTTAAGTAGATTTTAGAACTATATGGAGCAAACTGAAGACATAAGGCTTCACTTGTGACTTGACCATAATC
The DNA here is from genome assembly GCA_039707465.1 of Rhabdophis nuchalis. Lineage (NCBI taxonomy): Eukaryota > Metazoa > Chordata > Lepidosauria > Squamata > Natricidae > Rhabdophis > Rhabdophis nuchalis. The sequence continues at coordinate 202,691,301 of CM077644.1, read as the reverse complement.
ACATACAGTATTTCCCAAGGTACTTTCTCAATCTGGTTCACAATTTTTAAGAATGAGTAGTCTTTTCTTTACAGTATTCCACCTGACTTGCATTCCACTTTTGCTGAATTTTAGGGTAATTATTGTTTTATTTCTTTTGTAGGACACTGTATAAATGCCTTTTCCTAGGGTAAATTAGAAGGCATTTTAATTGCAATAATTTAAAAACAAATCAATGACAGCACAATAGTGATGACCTATTGCCTGGAAAGTTTCAATAGAAAATCATAAAAAGATCTCTTTGAAAATACAGTAATTACAAGAAGTCAGCATTGATTTGCCAACTGCAAATCTTGCCAGACTAACTTTATCTCATTTTTCAATATTGTAATTCTCTTCATTGGAATAATGCTGTTAACACAGCAAACCTTAGCTGTGTTTGAAATTGTGGACTGGCAAGCTACTTAAATGTGAGCTGAAAGATATAATATTTTAGTAGATACCCTTCAAAATGTTATTCAAAGAATATTCATAAATATTTTGTCATCAAGTTGGGAAGATATCAAATGGGATACCACATGTAATAATCCTGAACTTTCTATTTTTCAGTATTATTAATTTGGATGATAAGGTGGGGAGAATAGACTTATCACATTTGCAAATAACACTAAACCACCTATCTTCTAGCTCAGTGTTTTTCAACCTTTTTTGTGCAAAGGCACACTTTTTTCATGAAAAAAATCACGAGGCACACCACCACCATTAGAAAATGTTTAAAAAATTTAACTCTGTGCTTATATTGACTATATATAAAGTAATTCTCTTGAATAGGAATCAAATAAACACAAAGAAATTATTTTATAATTACTTTATTATGAAATAATAAAGTATTTTATAATTGTTCATATTTCTGTTTACTTACTCTTTGCGAAACCTGGGCCTGTTTGGCTGAACACAAAGCTGATATTCTGGCAGGAATTTTTCCCACGGCACACCAGACAATATCTCACGGCACACTAGTGTGCCACGGCACAGTGGTTGAAAAACGCTGTTCTAGCTAACATACTAAAAGATAGAAATCAAAATGACTTTCATGGGTTGGAGAAATGAACAGGAAGAAACAGAATGGAATTTCACAGGAACGCAGTTGGAAAGAAAAAATCAAATGCACAAGAATAAGGCAGAGAATTTTTAGCTTGTTAATGGAACCTTAGAATGATAATTAACTACAAACTGATATGTGTCAGCAGTGTGATTTAAACTGCGTGTCATATTAAAATCATAGAAGAAATAGTTCAATTTTCTTTTTCCGTAGTCAGACCTCACTTGAGGTATTGTGTCCAGATCTGGCCACCATACTTGAGAAAAAATAATAATAGAGAAATTAGAATAGATGGAATAGCTGGGAATTAGAAGCAGTTTTGTAGAGTGTGCATGTTTGTATCTATGTTTATGTTTATGTGTGCATGTTTGTATCTCTGTATGTCTGCGTGTGCTTGAAATAAATATGAGTAATTTTTAAAGCTGTTCCAATCCCAGAGAAAACTAAACCTAATAGTCTCCATCTGCCTATACCTAATTAATGGCAAGAAAGCCATTTCTATGTACAGTTTCATTTAACAATACTGATAAAAGTTTAAAAGTTACTACCATTGTTATTAAAGACAGGGTTAGCAAGATGTGTGTGTGTGTGTATCTGCAGAGGTCAAAAACTTTTAGTTTTACTTATGTATCACCGAAAATACTATTTTTCTGTGACACCCTGAAAACACCCTGTGGTACATAGGCATGATATAGCTACATTAAATTTTGTTTTATCTGCAAGCACTTTTTTTAAAAAAAAAATAAATTTATATCCCGCCCTTCTCCACGAAGGACCCAGGGCGGCGCACAGGAATCTAAAAACATATAAAACAATAATATACAGAATTTAAAAACATATTAAATTACGTAACAGTCCAATGCTAAAATCCAAATTAAAATCCCCAATTTAAAACTATCTAAAATAGCCCTAACGGGAGGTTAGGCTAGGCCGGCTTGCTGAAAGAGGTGTGTCTTTAGACACTGGCTGAAGAGGCGGAGGTCCAAGATGGTGCGAAGTTCAGGGGGAAGGTCGTTCCAAAGGGCAGGGCCTGCCACAGAGAAGGCTCTTCCCCTAGGTGTCGCCAGTCGGCATTGCCCTCTCTGTGGGAGCCCTCTCTGAGAAGGCCCTCTCTGTGGGAGCTGATCGGCCGAAGGGATGTAAAACTTCTAAAAGTTCTTGCATTTAAGAGGTACCTGCTACAAATCAATACAATGATGTTTCTTTAAACATTGTGTTCTCTGAACACCATGGTATATTTAATCTAAATAATCGAAAAAAACCCTCTTGTTTATTAAAGCTTGTTTGAATTCCTTATTTTCTATAGAGAAGACATAGTTCTGAATTCACATAACATCTTTGTCTTAAAATAAACCAGGGAGAGCAGTTTGCAGCTGCTTATGAGGAGAAATCATCAGATGTGCTTTAGATAAATCAATTTTTATTTTTGCTGTATTGTACACATTATGTTAAGAGGTCTAAAGCCGTAGAATGGTTTAACAATGGTTTAAAATAGAGAAACTGATGATACAGCAAAGGAAATGCTTAGTAGAGCTTCTGAAAAAAATGTGACATATGAACAGATTACGTAAGGACGCTATTTAAAAATCTCTTATTCTGCTATTAGAAATGTCCAGAGTAATTTTCAGTTCTGTCATTTGTAAGACTTGCATGGAATCAGATATTCTGAATTCATCCTCTGAGCCTAAATCTACTTATTTTCTAGAAAATTATATATTTAGAATGATTCGTTGAGCCAAATACAATTGATAGGATGTGAAATGGAATTATTGATACCTTTGAGTCTAGGCTTATATATGATAGCTCCAAAACATTTTCAATATAACTAAACAGCAGAATTCTCATATGTAGTATTTTAAATTGTTTTGTTTTGGGAAAAATCAATATTGGTATTGGATGTGTTTAGTAAATATTCATTTTTATGAACACAAATTCATCTTTCATAACCCATATTTTTCTTTCTTAGTGTTACTCAACCCACATTATTGTCTATTGTCTAACTTTTCTTTTGTTAATTTCATAGGATTTGCCATCTCAGCAAAAACAACTTAAATTTATTGTCCCTTTTTGACTTGTCCCATTTCGAATCCCAACTGGAAATGATCACTAAGGTTACCAGTTAGCATAACTGAGATGGATTTTAAATATATACTATTTTTTTCTCTTGATATAAGAAAAGCTACAAAGTAAAATAGTCATAAACTACATGTTGATTTACTCAGAAAAATAAACTAGCAAGGAACAATTACATGTTATCGCTGTTAGAAGATGAAAGGGATGTATCAACAGTGTCTATGAATGTTAGTACTCCCAATGCTTCTATTTTTGATTTCTAAAAATTGTCCCACAACTTCCCCTGCTGTTACTACCATTGTAAAATTTCAGGTAATGAGTAAGGGGGCACTCTTTGTTCTTCATATGCCAACATGAAGAAAATTAATTTTAATGCTAAAAGATTAGATTGGTGTTACAGACAGTAACTAAATTTGACCAGCTGCTATATAAAAATGGAATCTGGAAAGAAAATCCTGTACTTAACTGAATAATAGTGAACTAGTTTGTTGCACTTCATCAACACTCTGTGTTATTCAGAAAAAACATGCAAGAGTTTAAAATATTTTCCATATTATCCAATAATACATTAATTATGTAAAAAGTAATAAGATCCACTGCTGTTTTCTGCAGTTATATGCTATATTTTGAAATACCATATTATGACACATCTAGTTTTAAAAAGTAAATAATACGAGCATAATGGATAAAAAACAAACTTGTACATGTTCTAAATTCTGACAGTTCCTAAGTTTTGTTTTTATTTAACGCTAGACAAAAACACCTAGATTCATATTCATCCCAAAGATTTGAGGTAAACTAAACACATCAGGAACAAAATCAAACTCAGATTTATCCCTTTCTTCTTTAATGTCTTCCCAGGTCCTGTAGTGCTGCTTCATTATGATGGTGGGATCTCCTGGGTGAGATGAGTGAACAATCTTGAGAATGTGTGCCAAGAGTTTATCTCAGCAGGGTTGCCCAAGGCGTTGTGACATTGTCAGCAAGAAAATTTACATAGTAACTAAGAATCGGCAATGACCTTATGGCACTTAATAAAATCAAATCTTACAAAATATATTAATTTTGTTGCACAGTTTGCTTACTAAATGTGGGGGGGGAAATTTTATATAGGCCAAAATGGAAGAATGTTGTTAAATATATACTATGTTTTATTTAATTTGGCTACCCCCACCCCAACTATTTGAAAAATTATTCTTTCTTTGAATAGGTAAGAACAGGGGTAGTCAACCTTTTTATACCTACCACCCACTTTTGTATGTCTGTTAGTAGTAAAATTTTCTAACTGCCTACCAGTTCCACAGTAATGGTGATTTATAAAGTAGGGAAGTAACTTTACTTTATAAAATTTATAAAGCAGATTTAAAGCAAGTTAAAGCATTCACGGGCGATACAAATAGTATATTTTCAGAAATTTAAGTTCTCGCAGGGAATTTTATGAAATCTAATGAAAACGTTTTTAAATAATGCTATGAATTTTAATTTTATTTAAATTTCAATTAAATTTTAAAAAAAGGAAAGTACTTCAGTATCGGACAAAACCCCTACCGCCCACCATGAAAGCTGGAATGCCCACTATTGGGCGGTAGAAACCAGGTTGCCTACCACTGGGTAAGAACATCTCGGAAGGGGAAATAGTTTGGACAATAGTTAGCTTTCTCAATTTAATCATTTGATTGAAAAGAAGTTACTTGCAACTAAATGTGCCGTCCACACTACTTGCAATATTTCCATGCCATACAGTTTTATAATGATATTACAGTAGCTCCATTTTAAATTCAACCCAGCTTACAGTAGTTCTTTATGCTGAATCTGTATTTTCCAATCTTATAGCACATTTTTTTTAAAACAAAAATTATTTTAGGAAATTTATATTGCCACCTCCTGGATTCCCGGCTGTCATTGGATGACCATGTGGCAGCCGTGACCAGGGGGGTCTTTTATCAGGTGCACCTGATATGCCAGTTGCGCCCCTATCTAGATCGTGACGCCTTACGCACGGTTACTCAAGCGCTCGTCACCTCCCGCCTGGACTATTGCAAGGCTCTCTACATGGGGCTTCCCTTGAGGTGCACCCGGAGGCTCCAGCTAGTCCAGAATGGGGCTGCGCAGGGGATCCTGGGAGGGTCTCGATACTCCCATGTAACACCTCTCCTGCGCGAGCTGCACTGGCTGCCTGTGGCCTTCCAGGTGCGCTTCAAGGTGCTAGTAACCATCTTCAAAGCGCTCCATGGCACGGGACCTGGCTACCTGCGGGACCGCCTCCTACCACATACCTTCCTTAGACCTGTCCACTCCCACAGAGTGGGCCTCCTCAGGGTGCCATCCGCTGGACAATGCCGACGGGTGGCCCCCAGGGGGAGAGCCTTCTCTGTGGCGGGGCCTGCCCTCTGGAACGACCTTCCCCCCGACCTTCCGATCATCACGGACCTACCCCTCTTCCGCTGGGCAATAAAGACACATCTATTTCAAGAGGCCGGCCTGGCTTAATTTTAATGGATATAGTTTTAATTGATTTTAACCCTTTTTAATCTAAATTTTAGCACAGACCTTAATTTAATTTATTTTTAACTGTTTTGTACTGTATTGTTTTATATTTTTATATTTCTGTGCACCGCCCTGAGTCCCCTAGGGGAGATAGGGCAGTATACAAATTTGAAAAAAGAAATAAATAAAATAAAATAAATAAATAAATAAATTTGCACATGGCGATTCAAGGCGGCTTACAGAAATATAAAAACCTCATATATAAAACAATAAAAGTAAAAAAAGGGAATAATCATATAATAAATTAATATAATATCATAAAATAACCCCTCCTCTCCAGCAACAACACATCACACAAGCTATTTAATGGGCTCTATTCCGCTCTGCATTTCCCAGGCCCGCTGGCAGAAGCAGGTCTTCAGCACCTTCCAGAAAATATTAGAGAGGGGGTCATTCTAATCTTTGGGGAAATGATGTTCCAGAGAGAGAGAGCCACCATGGAGAAGGCCATTCTTCTGGGTCCCACCAGGTGTATTTCCCTAGGGATGGGACCCACAACATTCCTTGCCTCTCTGCTCTGGTGGGTCAGGTGGATGTGACCAGCAAAAGATGGTCTGTCAAATAACCTGGTCTCAAGCCATGAAGGGCTTTAAGGATAACAACCAGCAACTTGAATTGCACCCGGAAGCAAATAGGCAACCAATGCAGGTCCCACAGGAGAGGTGATAAATGTGCATATTAAGGTCTGCATAAAACCATGCAGGCCACTGCATTTTGCACCAACTGGACCTTTTGGGTGTTCTTCAAGGGCAGCTCCATGTAGAGCATGTTGCAATAGTCAAGGTGGGAAGTGACTAGGGCATGAGTAACTGTGAATAGGGATTGTTGGTCCAGGAAAGGGTGTAACTGGCGCACAACCTCCAATTGCACAAAGGCCCTCCTGGCCATGACTGCCACATGCTCTTCGAGCAGGAATTACGAGTCCAGGAGAACCCACAGGGTCTGTTTGGGGTAGTGCCACCCCATCCAAGACCAAAGGTGGCAATTCTCCCTGGGCCAAAGAACCCCAAACCCATAGCCACTCGGTCTTGTCAAGGTTCAGTTTCAACCCACTGCTCCCCATCCAGTCTCTAACAGCCTCCAGGCACTGCGAGAGAGAAGGCATGGCATTGCTTAACACCACGGGCTGAGACATACAGCTGAGTATTATATATCAACAGATTGAACTGATGTCTCCTTTAAGTTTCCATACAGATTTTTCCCCCTGTGCATTGATACTAAATTCAGCACATATAGGTACCGTATTTTTCAGAGTATAAGATGCACCTTTTTCCCTCAAAAAAGAGACTGAGAATCTGGGTGCATCTTATACACTGAATACAGCATTTTTGGCCTCCCAAAAACCCCGCCCCTTCACCAAAATGGCCATGCATAGCTTGTAGGAGGCTTTCAGAGAGCTCCTAGGGGCTGGGGAGAGCAGAAATAAGCAAAAAAATGGACCATTCTTTGCTCGTTTTTGCCTCCCCCCCCAACTTTAAAAGCCTCCTAAGGGATATTCCTTTTTTGAAAAAAAAAAAAATGCAAATGAGGGAGGCCTCACTGCAAAAAACAAACACAAATGAGAGTTAATTATTGTGCCATACAATATATTATTTTGGAGCTTAAAAATACCTGCTGTGACTCATTTGCAAATGATAAATTTCCTCTTCCAAGTGCTGAGTAGAATGCCACAATTGATGCAAGTAGAGTTGAGGCTCAAATTCCCATATTATTTGTGTTTAAAGTTTGAGGCCCAAATTGTGGACTTCAGCTATTTCAAGTTAAGTTCTGATCTTATATGTGCTAGATCCCTGAAAAGAAATAGAAGCTGACCAACTAATTAGTTGTTTCAAGAAGATCACTGGCTACAAACAATGGCATGACAAAGTAGCAACAACAGTGCACTGGAATATTTGCAAGGAATACCATTTACCTGCAAGCTACAACTGACAGGATCACAAAATAGACAAAATAATAAAAACTAAAGTGTTTTCGGACTTTGGAGTTCAGACAAACAAGTGCCTGCTGCATACCACCTCAAGCTTAACAACTGTTGATAAGAATGACAAAAAAATCTGGATAATGGACATAGCAAAACCAGGAGACAACAAACGAGAAAAAACTGGATAAAATTAGAGAATACAACTGCAAATAGAAGTAGAACTAGGGGTGGGGGAAGCAAAGATAATACCAGTAGTAATAGGTGCTTGGATGCAAAGCATCCTTTTTTGATTCCTTTTCAAAAAAGGAATATCCCTTAGGAGGCTTTTAAAGTTGGGGGGGGAGGCAAAAACGAGCAAAAAATGGTCCATTTTTTTGCTTATTTCTGCTCTCCCCAGCCCCTAGGAGCTCTCTGAAAGCCTCCTACAAGCTATGCATGGCCATTTTGGTGAAGGGGCGGGGTTTTTGGGAGGCCAAAAATGCTGTATTCAGTGTATAAGATGCACCCAGATTCTCAGTCTCTTTTTTGAGGGAAAAAGGTGCATCTTATACTCTGAAAAATACGGTACCTATATGTGCTGAATTTAGTATCAATGCACAGGGGGAAAAATCTGTATGGAAACTTAAAGGAGACATCAGTTCAATCTGTTGATATATAATACTCAGCTGTATGTCTCAGCCCGTGGTGTTAAGCAATGCCATGCCTTCTCTCTCGCAGTGCCTGGAGGCTGTTAGAGACTGGATGGGGAGCAGTGGGTTGAAACTGAACCTTGACAAGACCGAGTGGCTATGGGTTTGGGGTTCTTTGGCCCAGGGAGAATTGCCACCTTTGGTCTTGGATGGGGTGGCACTACCCCAAACAGACCCTGTGGGTTCTCCTGGACTCGTAATTCCTGCTCGAAGAGCATGTGGCAGTCATGGCCAGGAGGGCCTTTGTGCAATTGGAGGTTGTGCGCCAGTTACACCCTTTCCTGGACCAACAATCCCTATTCACAGTTACTCATGCCCTAGTCACTTCCCACCTTGACTATTGCAACATGCTCTACATGGAGCTGCCCTTGAAGAACACCCAAAAGGTCCAGTTGGTGCAAAATGCAGTGGCCTGCATGGTTTTATGCAGACCTTAATATGCACATTTATCACCTCTCCTGTGGGACCTGCATTGGTTGCCTATTTGCTTCCGGGTGCAATTCAAGTTGCTGGTTGTTACCCTTAAAGCCCTTCATGGCTTGAGACCAGGTTATTTGACAGACCATCTTTTGCTGGTCACATCCACCTGACCCACCAGAGCAGAGAGGCAAGGAATGTTGTGGGTCCCATCCCTAGGGAAATACACCTGGTGGGACCCAGAAGAATGGCCTTCTCCATGGTGGCTCTCTCTCTCTGGAACTCTAAAACATCTGGAGTACCCTTGAACAGCATATGCAGCATAGTCAATTGCAAAAAGCAGCTTTACTGTGAACAGCTTACATCCTATAATGATAATTTTAATACCATAAACAACGCCTGCCTATACCAGGTTCTGAATAAAAATGCCAAACCCAGTCAAAACATCTACTATTTGATGAACCATAATAAAAATTATTGTTACAAAATTAAAATAATGTGGCATTTCCAAATGCAAACTGCTAAAGTTCATAAGCCACACTGTGGTTTAGCGATTAACAGCGATTTAACTGTTGTTGAAAAGAAGAAAGTCTGAATAATTGATATGGGGCTATCAGGGGACAGTAAAATAGAAGACAAAGAATTGGAGAAGATCAGAAAGAATGGAGATCTGAAAATCAAATTTGAAAGATAATGACAAATCAGCCATGGTGATCCCAGTGAAACTGGATCTCAAACCAAAAAATCTTGGGCAGCACTAAGAAAATCTGTGCATTGACAAAATTTCCATCTGTCAATCACATAAAGCCATACTGCACATATATTACAACCAAACATTCCTAAATCCTAAGTTCTTGCAAAGAACCTAAGGCATATGGTCAACATCAGCTAAACTGGCAGCTGTAATTTCACATTGCTGTGTATATAATAATAATAACTGCAAGCTTTAAAACTGTAATCTTGTTATTTTCATCAAATATTTTGTAAGTCAATATGACAATCTAAAACCTTCTAGACTTGACTGATCATCAAAGTAATGTAGTTCAGGCTTTGAAATTCAGTCAAAAGTATTTCTAAAGATGTATATACAAATTATTTTAGCACATCAAAATAAATTTGTAATTGATATAATTTTAAAGAGTTACATGTATCACACTTGAAATTAATGTCTTTGGAAATTGTATTTTGTACATTACTTCACTGAAAGTCTGTGGTTTAACAGGTTATAACTCATTTATACATTATTAGATGCTTCTTTTTCTTCCATAATACTTTCATCTAGTCTATGCTTCATGCTTGAGTCATGAAGATTAGAGTTGACTCTCAATTACACAAAGTCTTTCTCTAAAGATGACAGTCCAAATACAGTAGAGATAAAATACATCAAGGTCTGAAATAGGTCCGTTCAGCCTCAGTGCTGCTTCATCACAAAATGATATAATTCACTGATGCCTCTGCCTAGCCTAACATATGTTCTATTCACAGCCTGCGTCATTCTTCATTTGTAATTATTTCTTTTTTTTAACCTATCTTGTAATACTTTGCTTGACTGAAGACAAATACTGAAAAGCAAAAGAAGTATTATCATATGATGACCTGTTCCAGGGTATTAAACTCCTGTCAAGGTTTGATTTCAACATGGGGTATCAATGACAGTACATCAATTCAAGTATCATGTCCTGCATTAGACTATATTAATTATCACTTGTGTGCAGTATGCATGAAAGTGCGGTTTCATTGACTAAAAAGATTTGACTGAATAAAAATCCATTTCTCATTTGGTTGCTTATGGATAAAGACATTTGCTCTGTTTGCCTTGGACTGTTCTTTATTAAATATGATGTGATTATTTGAATAAATCATCTCACTAAACAACATATTGGAAACTACAAGTAAATTAAAATAAATGAAATAGATGGTAAAATTAATTCTAAACAATATGCAATCCAAATAATATAAACAACATGGTTCTAATTAGGTTTTAAATAATATTTAAACATCTATATATTTAAATTATACGCATATATAATACATATCAATGTATTAAATTTAAATTGTAAGACTATTTAATTAAATATAATTATAATTTCAATATTTAATTAATATTTAAATATTGGAATTATAATTTTGTAAAATACAATTAAACTGTAAATGCAACTTGGCTCTTGACTAATGTAAGATTGTACTTTCCAACACACTACCTGTCTAGATAAATCTTATTTGTGGGAAGTAAATAGAACCCGGATGTTTCCTGGAAGCAGCTCAGTTAGGGACACTTTTTTGGGAGGAATAACATTGCAAATTTAAAACACTAAATCCAGACCCCATTAATGTAAAATCTTTTAAAATGTGTTTTGTTTTCAGTTATTCTACTCATTACTGAGGTGTATAGATTGATGGAGTCTAATGCTTGGATGCGATTAATTAACAATGAATGGCAATAGATTAAGAGGAAAGATTTGCAGTGTGCACATGAGGTGGCACCGAGAACTAAAAATCATATTAAGTAATAGAACAAGGGACATTCCAAATACATCATTGATCAATAGCATTCTTTTGCAGGTTCTGAATTACCGTATTTTTCAGAGTATAAGATGCACTTCCACTTGTATAAGGGTGTGTCTTATACAACAAATGTAGCCTCACCAACCTGCTGGCCCCCTCCCTTTGGCCATTTTTGGCCTCTGCGTGTCATATTTTAGATATGTTCCAGGCTGCAGGGATTGCCACAGACCATTGCCACCTCTGTGCCTCACGTTTTTGGCCTTTGTGCCTTGCCTTTTCAACCTCTGAATGCTCTATTTCAAACCTGTTCAAGGCTGTGGGGATCGCCAGAGCACATTGCTCCCGATTACCACCTCTGCACATCACATTTTTGGCTTCTGCGCATCACATTTTCGGGCAGTTCCAGGCGGCAGGGATCCCTGAGGTACGGAGGCAGTAATGGTCTGTGGCAATCCCTGCAGCCTGGAACAGTTGGTTGGGAATATTCCTAGAGACTTATCCACCCACCAATAAGCTGCTCGTGCTGAATCAGGCTGCAATAATGTGCTGAAGTTGACCTGGCTGTTTGCTATTTGCTGCAAGGATGCTAGTCAGATGAATACTGATGGATGCTGGTATGGCAGAGGCAGAATTTTTTTTCGTGTTTTCCTCCCCAAAAACTAAGGTGTGCCTTATACTCCAGAATGTCTTATACTTACAAAGATACAGTAAACATTTTGCTATCTTTATTTCCAATAAAGCAATTGGTATATTATTTTCTTCCTTCACTGAATGAGAAAACAGGCAGAAAATGCAAGAGGATTACAATTTGTTTCTGATGTCATCTGGAATTACATGAGAAGGCCTAGCCTACTCATTAAAAGCCCCAGCTGAAAGCCTCTTACATGGGATGTTACCATGTATAGCACAAAATATTTCTGCATCAAATAATTTCTGTTCAGTAATAAGATAAATTGCAGATCATGTAATATTCACAACTAATTCAGTATCTTTCAATCAGCAGTCAATATTAATATTTTAATAATATAAGAACTTGCTATTTCATCATCACTGAATATAAATTATAGGCATTTCTCTCAGCATTCTCTACTGATTAAATGATTGTAACATTCAACTCCATATAACTGGCATTTGTCTGGTATTTCACCAATGTACATATAAAATACAACTTTCTGTATTTTGCAAAAATGTAGATTAAGTAACAAGGGTGACCTCCAGTGTGCAATAGGTTTATGTCACTGCATATACAATATACAACAGCAAGCTATCACATAAAACTATAGATAACAATCTTTATATTTATATAAATGAAAAACAATATGGGATTATTTGAAATAAAATGAATTTTACTGTCTTCTTCGCTTAGAATGAGGTTCTTTGGGTTTTAACTTCTGATTTGCAGCAGTAGATACTCTTTTAAAGAATACAATAATTTCATTTCCAAAGGTATTATGACTTTTAAAATGCTTGATGGATAGCAATTGATAGGGAAGACTTGTCAGTCATCTAACCTTCAAGACACAGGACTTTTGATTACTGATACTGCTCAACAAAAGACATATTTCTTACTTGTCTTTTGTTTTTACATTGACATAAAAGACCTACCTCCTAATTCTTATTCTTATGATGGAGCTCATAATGGGAAAGAACTTCAAATTATAAAGCAAACAGTTATTTCTAAGTATTGCCCTGATTTTCTTCTGACCAGTTCAGTGTGATGTAACACTTATGTCATTTTTCTTCAAATAAGCCTGTAAGTTGCTTCTTCCATGATATAGTAATGTTGCACATGGTCATCTAGTGAGATTCATGATGACATTTAAACTTGGTTTTCCAAATTATTCCTCCCACAAACAATACCTACCACTTAATACAAAGTATTATTAGATGGATAACACCACTGGGCTATCTACCTGTCACTCCAATTAGTCTTAGGAGCGCAAGTTTGACTTAGAAGCTCTAATTAAGATTCAAAACTGCAGCCTCATGTGTTTCTCAGTGAGGTTTGATTCCATATTCATCCACCCATTTATTTATTTATATTTATGTATATTCCATTTGTGTCCTAAGGATCCAGATTGTATACAATAAGTAAAACTCAGAAAGCATCATAAAACCAATAAACTAAAACATCATAAGCAGAATAAATATTTATTTTTTATATTTTAAATCTAGGCAGTAAAAATTGGTTTGATCATACACTACATAGTAGAATGAGACTCTTGTTTTGGATTTATATATGTTTTTGTACTTCAGTCAAATTCAGATTCATTTCTTAGAGACTTATTGCTTATGGATGTTATGCACAGGCCACTTACACCATGACACTGACTGACTGTTGTGATTGGAATGACATCTTTTCCCTTCATTCCTGACTGTATCTCTGTCAAAAGGATTTATTTATCTTAGCTCTGTCTGGGGAGCCAAAGAATTCAAATTTAACTTTGGATATTCAGTAGCTGTATCAGTTGTCTATTAAGAGTTAAGCACAGTATCTTTGACAAGGTATAGCATGTTTTTAGAATATTACTGCCCTTTTAAAAAAAATTGCTACATATTGTTGCTTTCTATGGTATTTATTTCAGATAGGCAATATGAGTAGAAATACCAACAGAATTTACAAACATGCAGTGTAAGTAACTATAACTATCGTAATCTTTTTGACTAGTCTTAACATCCCTATTAATCGCTTAGGCAAGATCCAACTTAGCGGTAAAAGCTGGATCATAGATTTGTTCTGCCTATCAATAATCAAAAGCAGAATATAAAAAGTCCAAATATCTTTATTTAGAAGTGCAATGATTCTCTAAGTAATTTTGACTAAGGTAGTAATTCATTATTTTTCAAAACATACTATACACACACCTACACACCCACTGACTGTGTCAATTTGGAAAAATGTATGGGATGTTACACATGCCAAGAATTGTAAGCTTTATTTAGTTCAGGATTTGTGGCAAAATCCGCAGATTCACTAAATGATTTTCTTCATATTTCTTTGTTGAATCAGGGGGGACTATTTTAATTCATTAAAAAAAATTCTCAAAGGGATTAGTATACGTGAGTACATAAGAGCCAATATTCCAGCTATCAGTTTTCATACAGTCTAGCTGGACCCTAACATTACTTCTATCCCACATTTATTGCTCTTTCATTACAATTGTCAGGTTTTCCTGACAGCACATTATAGAGCTCTTGGCTACAGGGTTTGATTCAATCAGTCCAAGATCATGCAGATATAATTACCAGACTACTGATAATACATCTGGAATCAAACTATTTTGGTTTAAACATAAGGTTTATAAAAGGTATCAACTCAAGAGGGAACTCCTTTTTCCTTCCACCTATTACAAACTACAGAAGGTTGGAACTTTCTGTTACTTACTTTTTTCTAGATAGCTGAAATGAATCTATTAAAATCAATCACACACATATACCTTTATTTTTTGCATATTCATAAAGCAGCAATTAATAAGACCTTCACTATATTTCCTTTACACTATGAGTAGCTGAAATTTAACACAATACCTGCCATTACACTAATGCTATTTCTTTCCTCCATCTGCCATTGAGAACAGCATTTTTATTGTGTTCTGAAAAACCTCACTTCAAAAAGTACTTCAGGCCTGATATCACCATTTAAAAGGAAAAGTAAGAGCAAATCTATAGTTCAGAGGAACTCTTCACCAAAACTGAAAACGGCATGTTAAAAACAAAAGGATCTAATTTTTCCCCAGACGTAAATAGTAAAAGAAAACAAGAGTTGCATGCAAATTTAGTAACATAAAATTTGAGGTGATAAACAGAATGGAAGCTGGCTTCTTGTTTAGTATTCCTTAGTTATCACCATAATTGCTGCATGTCTGTCATCACTAGGAAAAGAAAAAAGTGTCTTTCTCAGCTGCTCCCCTGCTTGTTTTGTTCGCTGTATTCTTGTAAAATGGGAGAAAATAAGTGTCATTTAATGAATAGTGCTATTCTTTGTCTGACAGCTTCATATCTGTTAGGTGTAGGAGGCCTAGTACTTTCCTTTCTGATAATGTTTTTGACAGTGCGCTAAATTCCTCCCCCCAAAGGCCAATGTAGATATTCTGCTAAAAGGAGCTCTATCTATCATGAATGGGTGCCCTCTTTTAACCCCCTTCAGCTTCTGTTCTTACATTAATTGAGCTGATCAGATTGAGTATATGAATTTGTCTTTGATGTATTCGTATGTTTAGTTGATGCTGCTTGCTCTCTCATTGGCCATGGACTGAGCTCTCACACAAATAGAACTGTTGTCATGGTAACAAGGAAGAGCTAGGGATCTCTTGAAAAATATTTTTGTTTCAAAATTCAATCTGAAAAATTCTCACTGGATACGGTTCTTGGTTCTAAACATGTCATATCTAATGATGAATGCAATTAGAAATCCCACCAGTGTTTTAAATAATAAATTAGGCTAATTTCCTAAGCCAGGCATGACAACATACAAATACTAAAAAGGAATCGTCTCTTTGTTATCCATGACAAAGGACTTATTACTTTTTTCTTTAGGATCTGAAAAATAGCAGACCAAACTTCTATGCGTAGAAAACCAGAACCCCTGAAATGAACTTTTTCCAAAGTGTTTCAAACCATTCTTATATTCAGTTACTTTCGCATTTCAGCAAATGAAGAAATCATTTTGCAAATGTTGAAAGGCATAGCAGTTGGCAAACCTCTGAGGGTAAAAAAGCCCAAAGCCATTTTTTAATTGCTGAGCATGGAAAACGATAGTGTTGAACATATGTTTTGTAGGCCTCTACAATCTTCGAAGCACAGGATTTTAATTCCTAAATTCATTTTGAATGCAAAAAGAACCTGAAAAACAAAATAGCTTAGTTGATTGGAGTGATAGCTATGATTTATATCTTAGTGTTCCACGCTACTATTATTGTCCGTGGAAATTAGATTTCTGACTTTAAAAATATTATATACCAACACATTTCAGGAAAGAACAATAGAGTTGCTTCTGTAGCAGATAATTATGCAACAATGAGACCTATTATAAATAGATAGTGTTTTTTATGCTACCTTCAATTAGATTTGTTCAGTCTTCTATGGTCATTTCTGTTGAATTCAATGTTGCCAACAATGTTCAAATTCAAAACTTCAATAATTTAATGTCAGTGGCAAAAAAGCAGATATCATAGAACAAATATTATTACATAATATCTTCCATATTTATCAGTTTTTGAAAAGTACAGTACTACAGATATATGTCAAGTAATACTACAAATCACCTTTTCTTATAATATAATGTGAAAATACCACGAGCTAAGTGTTACAGCATAGCTCCTTCCCGTGTTGCTGGCACTATGTGGTTTCATAAATCAATTTCAATGAAGTAATATTAGTTTGAGAAATAAATATAGTTTTAGTTCTTCCCAGTATTTGAAGCATCACTGCAAAATAAATATAATGATAGGCCCTCCCATTATTCTGAAGTACTTTTGGTATTGCGCATGTAACTGGTAGTAATGCAAATTCTATAAAATCCCATTTTCTGGTAGGACAATTCTAAGACCTAGAGAACAAGTAGCAATGTATATACTACAGATGATACTAAACTGTAAATGCCTCCTCTTATTTCTTTAAAATATTAAGAGTTGATATTAACATAATCATGATTATAAGCACATTACATCTACAGTATTAGGCTCATGAATTTAAAATAAACTGGAACTTCATTTGCACCAAAAAAAAAATAACCCATGACTTAGCAAAATATCACTGACCAGATTCTATTACCATACCAGATCATAGCTAGTATAACTATGGTTTATTGAATAAACCACCATTATTCGGCTCATATTTCACTTCTAGTAAGAATCAGAGAAAGTGATGTAAAACCAATATTCTCACATACATAAGTATTTCTACACTGACAGAAGAATACCTAAGAGGGATGCACTATTTTTGGTGGAAAAGGAACAATACTGGATTTGGGCTTCAGTTGATGGTACAACCAATTGAATTACAAACGTAACAAATTTGCAAAGATTTATTTAGGATCTATGTTTACTGAATAAAATACCTTCCTTTTTCTAATTAAAAATGTGAAATTAAGGTGCATTAAAAAAAACACCTCAGTCCTCCGCACATCCGTTATCTCCAATAATGATCTTTCGTTCAGATTTCCACAACATGGAACCTAACAGAAACTTATTTTTTCTGGCTTTTAGGGTTTCACATAATTGTTGATATAGTCTTTACCAGCAATTCATCATGGGGCCTTACATTTTTTTCAGTTTTCAGAGGACAACGATTGATCCAATACTCCTGATATCAGTGAAGATGTTATTAAGTAGCTTTTCCATAAAATGCTAATAGCTTTTGATGGCGGTAGGCAACTGTTTCAGTCTGAAGTTGCTATTTTTAAAATACTTTTGACCCATTTGTAGGTAGATGTAGCTTAAGAATGGAATAGATTCTTGTTTTGCTAGAAATAGAAAAAAATACTGCTAATAAAGTCATATCAAAAAAGCTATACAGAGAATGGGATTTCAGTCAATAAGATCTATCTATGATGTTGTCATACAATTTTTATGAATACAATGAACAATGCATTATCTTTGTGAACAATAACAGTAAATGTTATGAACAATAATAGTTCTAGACAACTCATGACTTGTTGGATCATCCTTTCAGATATATTTGCCGGCACAGATTGCTTGAATGTGGGAGACTTACTCAAGCAATTTGTGACCTTCTCTATAAGGTTTGCCATTGATTTTCTTCTTGCAAGCTTCCCAGGAAGGAAGTTGCAAATCCAAATTTGCCTTTGTGCTCCCACTATCAGCTGTAGTCATTTAATTTCCATTGACTTTGTCCCTGCAAGCTTCCCAAGTTTCCCCATTGATTTGTATCAGGGAATGTTGTAAATGAGGATCATATGATTGCAGCAGTTTGGCCACAGTGCTCAGCAGCAGCAAGTACTGCAACATGGAACTGTCAAGAACTTACAAATGTTATTTGCATGGGAGTAATAGGTCCCAATATTCTGTAAGTTACTCCATTTGAGACACAAGAGTTTTAGTACCGTAGTATATAGATACAATGAGTAAGTAGGTTTTGGTTTATTTGGGTCTTTTCCCGTGTAAAATTAAAAGTGTTTTGGCAACATTTTGACGAGATCACACTCGTCATCATCAGGCTTTTAATTTTAATTTTACACGGGAAAAGACCTGAATAAACCAACACCTATATACCTATACCCGCGAAAATGTACAAAAACAAATATACAATGAGTAATTATATATATTTCTATAATAATAATGATTACAAATTTAATATATGCAACTTTGCACATAAAGTTATCTCCCCTTGGGAAAGAGATTAGCAGCTACATACATTTGATTAATAAATAAATAAGTAAATAAAGAATACGCCTTAATAATATCTAATAACTAAACCTTATCCCCCTACAAATATTCCCTGATTCAAAAAAAAAAAAAAGGCCTATTAACATGAAATCTAGAATGGCTGACATTAAGTCGGCAACAGGGTGCAACTGCAGTTACGGAATTAGTCACATTACTGACCATATTTTAGAACTCTACTGCCTTCATTCAGTGTGCTCACATAAAATTGTTTACAAAGTAGTTTGAACTGCATGAATAAAAAATTGTATAATGTTTTTAATATATCATGCATGGAATGTTACATAAACAATAAAATAAATCAAATATTTATTGTTGCGAACTATTCCAAACAAATATATTCTTCTTCGGTAGCCATTACTTCTGGTATGTTTTGTGTACAACTGTAGAATAAAATTACTGAAGCTATGATTCTCTTAATATTTAAATAATATATTAAAATTTAATATTCAGCACCTGGAAAATCTGTTTGCCAGCAGATGAGATAGCTGGGCCTGGAGCTTTTATACATATGGGACTCAAAAAAGTTACCTATCACAAATAATTACTAAGTTTACTCGCTGCACAGGCCAGAGTTGTTCTGTTGATTCTTAGACATTATGTCTACACTAAAAATTCATTGTATTTCATATACTATTCCTAACATATTTTACCAAATTAATATTCATAATAGTAATTTAATAAAACCATAGGAGTTCAACTATTTTTTCCCTGAAAAATTGCAAAAGTATATTTGTCCATAAATATATGATTACTTTTAAACAAACATGCACATTAGCTATAGCTCATTTCAATATATATTAGTATATTAAATAGTAATTAAGTTTTATTTTAATGCAATATTTCTAAGAAAACTGTATAAATGAATAGCATTTATATTTGGGCATATTGGAAATGATCCATTTTTGTATATTTAATCATATTATTATTGGTGAAATCATAAATTCATTGAAAACAGAAAGAGCAGCAGATAAATGGAAAATACTGAATATATTTTAAAATTTATTTTATAATATGTAATTTTGCATTACATATTATAAAATAAATTTAAAAATATATTCAGTATTTTCATTTATCTGCTGCTCTTTCTGTTTTCAATGAATTTATGTTTTCACCAATAATAATATGATTAAATATATAAAAATGGATCATTTCCAATATGCCCAAATATAAATGCTATTCAGCTTTCAAGAGGGAAAAGAGAAAGGATAAGTATGAAACATTTGTACCTCATTACACCCAAATAATTCAAACAGAAGTCATTCTAGTACTATCCTGCTAATAAGGCATCCAATTTACTAAACAATGAAGATTGAAAGTATATAAAAAAGTTACAAATGACTGTCCAAGAATGACACTGGAAAATATTAAGCAACAGCTCTACCTCCAGATAAGCTTCACAATTAAATAGTTTTAATGAAGAGAGCTTTCAAAGACAAAAATTGGGAGGCATTGGTTAGATTGCCTCCAACTTTGTGTTTTGACATCTTCGTCTTTCGTGGCATTATATTGTGTCTGTGCATCTTACAAAGAAACCCTTTTACTAGGCCCACACATGAACAAGAGACAGAAGTGCTTATAAAAGAGATTGTCAAGGGTGTAAGCCAAAATGGGTCTCATTTGGATTTCAAGTGAACAAAACTCCTAATGCATTTCATTACAATGCATGTGAACCTCTGAAAAGAAGGATGGACTGGGATTTTCATCCCTATTAATTTATTGAAATGGATTCATTTTTTTCCCTAGCATATCATGAGAGATCATGAATTTCAGAGTGTGTAACTACACACAAACACAGAGAGAGAGAGAGAGAGAGAGAGAGGGAGAGAGAGAGAATCAGTCAGTAAGTCAGAGAGTCCAAATATAGAAATACAGAACCCAAATCCAAATATGGTCCAGTGTTTTTGTAACATAAGTGAATGCTATGTTAAAAGAAATACATGGAAGGGTTTAAAAAGTAGAACCATATATGGTTTTCAGAAAGTATTTATTTTTATAATGTTCTAACATTGTATATCCAATTCTATGCATCTCAGTTTTCCTCTCATATGTATTCCCAGCCAGATGTAGAGATGACTAATCAAATCTATATTGAAGGGCTATAAATAAACAATACTTTTTAAATAAACATACTCATAAATATAAAAATAATTTGGGGGTCCAAATCTTCTCCGTGATCCAATTTTAAACAGAAGCTGGATGCAGCAAAAACGCTAAATGGAATAAATGGGAATAATTTTGGCCAATCCTTTCTTCTTCCTCCAACCCCTCCCTAATTGCAGACACTTCTATCTGATGTAGAGGCCCAACTGACCTCAGAGGGCAGATTTTGGAAGACAAAGTAGTTACACAGATAATTGGCTGAAATTACTGCAACTTTCCCACATTCATCTGAGAATTTAGGTTCATGTAACTCTGGATATAATCCAGAAAATTTCATTTAATGACAAAATGTTTTGTATATTATTTATATAGCAATTACCTACTACTGTAAACAAATTATTTAAAAAATAACAAAAACATCAACTTATAGACTAGAAATTCTGTGTTTCTCTTTATTATATTTAGCCTTACTTGTATGTTCTCTATACTTTTTGAATTTCTATCACAAATTATGTATGTAAAGTAGTATCCTAATATATTCATTTATATATATTAGATTTGAATATGATGTGGTAAATGCAAGATGCTTAGTAAATGCTAATATATATCTATACATATTAATTCCTTAGAAGCCCAGTAGGAAGTGCCTTACATATTTATATTCTATGGCCTGTTTTTTAAACATTCCTATTACACAAGGTATGATAAACAATTCTTGCCAAAATTATAAGAACAGATACTTCACTTTGAACTTAGCCCAGGGAATCAACAAATGAACAGAAGATGCCCTACTGTGTTCTTTACTTTTTTGCTTGTCAACTAATTATTCATAAATATACACGTGAATGTGTGTGTGAATGTGTTTATTTATTTAAAGGTAGCTAAATTCAGTACAGTGGACTCTAGCAGAAAAACATGCCTGACTCTTGATTGGTAAAAAGAAACTTCTCTAATTTTCTTTTATTTGTTTTATTATTCTTTGGTTTTGGATTAATTTATACTAATGAATTTTGTGTATTTAGGTGCATGACCTGATCATCACCAAAATAAAGTGTCTTGATATGAATTCTTATTGGCATAAAATTGTAATAAAAATATTTCAAGATTTAGTGAAACACTAGATTTAACCTTTAAATATCTTGAGAATTACTATGACAATAAGCAATATTTTAATGTACATCTAAATATTTTTATATTATTTAAAAATAGGTTTATATCTATTTCATTGTCTTTTATGTTATTATTATAATCATTTATTTGCTCTGTGTAATCATAAAGAATGTAAATTTATCATAATGAATTATTATAATGATGTAATTGAAAATGGCTTTATACCATTTCCCTAAGTAGCGTAAACAAAATTCAAGAATGAAATAATAAAAAATTAAGATCTTTGGTGAAAAAATATTGCTTTCCTTGAGTGCAAAAGACTTGCAAATTTCAGATCAGGCAAATGTCTATAGGAATTGTTTAAAAAACATTTTATTAAAAAAAGGAAAATGACAATGGCAGATAAATTTTAAAAGGTTATTGTAAGATTTCTAAACTTGACAGGATCTTACTTATTAAATAAAACCTACCTATCTATTTATCTATTGCACAGATACATAGATGCAATGTTGGAAGGTACAATCACATGTGCACTCATCCATGCAAATCTCCTGAGAAAACTAGCAATACAATTTTAGTTCTATTAAATTAATATCTAGGCTAATTTGATGAATTGGTGGAAAGTAGATAATTGGTTATGTAATCTTAAATATAACTGGACAGAAAAAAGTGAGTTTGAGCATGTCATTTTCCATAAGAAACTCTTTCTGCATATAAAATTGATATAAATTACAAAATCAAATAATTTTGATTAACAAAATTGAACGGCAAAATTATCCATTGATCTTTCTGGTTCTGTGAAATCTGGTTAGGTGGAATACGGTTTTTGTCATTTTTTTAAATTTGACATTCCTTTAGTTTCTACTAAACTCATCCCCAAATACACAACTTAATAAAACTAGATTTTGCAGTTGAAAGTGTATGATATTCTGAATAGAAAAACATATATCATCAATACATTTACATGTTAATTCACCTTTTAAAAGATATTAGTTTAGCTCAGTTTTTTGACAGTCCTCTCATTTATTCTGGAGACATGCTGAAAGACATCCTGTTTTCTTTCAATTTCTTCTCCCTTTCTTATTTTGATAGTCTTAAAGAAGGATCAAATTTTTGTTTTCACATTTTAGAGGTTGAAATGCCAAATAGTACTCAGATAAATAATTTCAGTTGAAATATAGTCTATACATTATGCCTCATTATTCTAGATTTTCTTTTTAAAAAGTTACCTATTTTGGTCATATCTCAACCTATAAAGGAGTTTTTTCTCTCTTGGATAGAGATAGGAGAAATTGGGTCACAATAGTTCCAACGATAAAGATTATATTAATTAAAATAGTTTTATCAATCCTTTAATGCTAGTAACATCTAGGTAAGACTTGTGGTTATCTTCTCATGCTGACATTTGTGAATGTGTAAATCAAATCTTTGAAGGACAATCTACTGACCTGTTATGGCCCTTTAAACACTAAATTAGTAGTGCCATATTTTGGATTAAAAACATTTAATGAATGAAGCCTTTGCGACATCTGGCGGTGCAAAGTATATGCAAAAAATTACTTTTGTTTTTACAAATCAATCAGTACTTGAAATTTGCTCTCCAAAAGGCTTTGATACCCCCTAGCGGGAGGACAAAAGCAATCTAGTTTGTAAAAAAACATGGACTATCATGAATCCTTATGGTGCAAAGGTCAGATCTTGAGATGTAGTGACATTGCGACAATGAGACACTTGCTGGACAGAAAGCCTGCACATTTAAATATAAAAAAGATCTTCATGAAATGTTCCCACACATTTAAAAGTATAAAAAAATAAATCAAAACAATAGGTGCAAATGCTAAAGAATGAAAATAAAATGTGTGTATGAATGTTTGTGTTCAAATTATTGTCTTAATTTCTAATAGCACCATTTTGATATTAACAATTTTTGAATAACACATAAACAGACATGAAATCTTAAGATATTCATGTATCTTTTATAGATCACATTCTACCTTTCTTTAAATGTAGTAGTATAATTGCTTTATTTGAACTGCTTCTTTGGACCAAATACCAACATAATATAAATAAATATGGCTAACTTGAACAACTGATCACTAACATCTGTTTTTTATAGACATTTTACAGAAGCAGGTATAGGAAAAAAAACATTTTCCCAACGGAACTTAATAATACATGATGTTTACAGTGAAAAATAATGACAGTGACAAATACAGTAGCAACTAAGAAACTTCTGAAAAATAGAAGGGCATTTTAAAAACTACGATGTGAATTTCAAGAACATGTCTGCTCAGCAAAAATTTGAGATAAAGTTTCAGTGATATTAGATATAGTTATGTTTGTTTAAATTCATATACTATTACCAATTTTCATATATTTTGCCTGATATAATACATTTATTTCTAACATATTGGAAAGAAGGTCTATTAATACATTAAATATTGTGACTAATCTAAGAATTTTGGATTTAATTCGGAATCTTCTTAAATATTAAACACAGAATTTGTCTGAATACAGTAATTTATACAAAAAAAATCTAAAAGGATATTTCACTATCACACATAAAATAATTCTTGCATTCAACAAAAGAGAAATCAAGTTATAACACGACATAATATAAAATTATTAAAATGTATTTTAATAATATATTTTCAAATATATTAAACTTGATTGTGGACAATGGATTGAGTATATATGCTGTGTTTTTTAATACAAAACAAAATTCATTTAACTATGTTTCCAATGTTTCATATCAAGAAAACAATAAGTCATTAGACAGGACAGAAGAAGGATAGAACAGTTTTCTTACCTGCTCATGTGAGTTTTTTTCAGCCCTTACAAAGTAGTACAGAGAATAGGTATCTATTTACATTATGCCATATATAAAATAAAAGTGAAAATACTAAATTAAGATTCAACATTTATGATACGTACAAACATCTTCTGTATGTATTATTTAGAAATATTTGGCATACATCTCAGATGGGCAAAAAGAAGGTAAAAAAACTGCTGTTGTTTCATACTCAAACCCCCACAAGCTTCAATCTTAAACTGTCTACCGTGGACCTCACCCCATTCCTAATAGGTCTATAAAGGAAGAGTGCAAAAGCGCACCAGCGTGCCTAACGTCCCTGTCCTACTGTCCCCATTTATTTGTACTCATTTCCTTTATGTCCATGTTTATACTTATACCTGTTATCTTGTACATGTTTGACAAACTAAATAATAAATAAATAAATAAATATTATGAAAATACTGAAACGAACTTTATAGTAACTTTGTTATATAACAAGTTACACATGGCTGAAAAGATTAGCTGTTATTTTAATAGGAATCTGATTACAGTAGAAAACCTGCTACATTAGTAAGGAAATTTATTCTAGAAATAAATAAAAAATGATAAAGAAAAAGAAAAAAATCAACGGAAAAACATATAGACAAAAATTGTATAATGAATAATGAAAACATAATTCAGTGAAACATTCATTCAACTTATCATTACTATGGTATAGTAAACGATATAGTTTAACAACTTTATTACTTTAACAAGTAATACACAAACAAGTATGTACATTGATACCCAGAGTTTTCTAATACATTAAGACACTAGCATATATTATATAAAGGTATGAAAACAGAACTATAGTAATGACAAATAGCAAAAATAATTTAAAAACTAGCAGGGTACTTTAAAAGATACAGTATGTATACCCCTTTTGATGTCTGGTGCCTTAACCGCTGCCAGGTTGTCACAAGGCTTAAAGCACCAGGCTAGAAAAATGGCCTTACATACACATTATTCCTATTAATAATTTAAACTATTCCTACCAAAAGATTCTAGGCAGTAAACAAGTACAATGACAATAAAGATTATACTTAAAATATTTAAAAGATTACATAATTTAAAGAAACATGACCTACTGAACAAAACTGCATAAACAACATCTAAAATTGAGAAAAAATTGATAGGAGCTCCCAATACATCCTAACCCTAAGCCTGGAAGAGAGTCAGAGTCTCTATGTAACAACGATTCTTTTCAGATATCAGGCTAAATGTATGTAATTATATTACATAATAAGCCTTTAGATCATATACAAGCTTTTTCTTTTCTCTTCTCTGATGCAAATAGAAAGCAGAATTCAAGTTTTCACTTTTACTTTGAACTAGGATCCCCACATATGCTTGAATTCACAGATTTCATTTTTTTTTTCAAATAAGCCATGACCAAATGAATTGGCAAGGGAGAATATATGAGCCCTGAGTCTTCATTTAATCTTAAACTACTGTATAGTTTAGCATTTGATCTAAATCAACTAATTGTGGTTCTTGTTAGATAACTCTTTCAACTTAAATGGCTGAGTAGTACAGAGAGTAGGAAAGGCAAAACATAACTTGTTACTTAATCCCACTTAGATTCTCTCACATTCTCCATTAAAAATGAATTTTTGACATCATTTATTTTGATGCAATACTTTTTAGTATTTGTTTTAATTATTTGAGATTTTTTGGTCAGGTCTATTATTTCCTTTACCTATTTAGTGTGCTTTATACAAAGGATGTAATAATCCTTTCTTGAGGGTGAGTGGCTAAAACACTAAGCTTGTTGATCAGAAAGGTCAGCGGTTCGGTTCTTCGGGTTTGAAATAGAGATGAGCACCGCCCCCTAGAGTCAGGAACGACTAGCACATATGTGTGAGGGGAACCTTTCTTGAACAATACATTAAATATGCACAGATCAAAATATCTTGGGTCTATTTTTCAAGCTTCTTGCTTCTGAAAATTGCATTGCAAATTGTGCAGCAGAATGCTCTCAATACTGAGATAACTAATATAGTACTGTAAGATTTTTCTTCAGTCAAAACTAGGCATTTAAGTTGGTCACACAGTAAGAATAGGAAAATCAAGAAACCCAGATAGTTCAAATGTGTATAAAGATTTGTTGTAAGCTTGAGCTCTCTAGAAGAATCTGAACTACTAACGACCAAGGGAAATTAATCTATATAAATAAAAAATTAAAATAGTTTGTGCAAAATCTCTAATCTCAGAAAGTACTGCACCGATCGCCACCAAATTTTCACACAATGTTGCTAAGAAAGGGAGTAACAATCATACATACATTTTGTGTGGCTGGCACATGTGTGTCGTGTGCAAGCAGCACAAACGTAAAAGGTACACACTTCTCAGGTTTTCACCTCCCTGTAGCCCCTCCCACCCAGCTGCTTCTTATGATGCTTCACGCACACGTCCCTCATATTTCCAATGGTCGTTTCCTCAGCAACCGAATAAGCCTCCAACGTTCCACACTGTATGGAGGCCTACTAGGCCCAAAATAAGGCGCAGAGGATAGCACACTCCCAGGTGGCCCATAGAGGGAGAGAGGGAGAGAGGGAAAAATACAGTAGGTAGGTAGGTAGGTAGAGGGATAGAGAGAGCGGGGGAGAAGTAGGTATGTAGGTAGATAGGTATGAAGGTAGGTAGGTAGGTAGAGGGATAGAGAGAGAGAGGGAAAAATACAGTAGGTAGGTAGGTAGGTAGGTAGGTAGGTAGGTAAGTAGGTAGGTAGGTAGGTGGAGAGAGAAAGAAATACAGTAAGTAGGTAGGTAGGTTGGGGGTTATACGGTGGTTGTGTATACGTGTTTGTGTGTGCAGGTGTAGATCTACACACAGATTGGTTGGCCATTTAACCAGACTGGGCAACAGCAACGGATGGCCGGGTACAGCTAGTGGAAGATAAAAATAGAAGGAATTCAAGGTGGGCTGGACTTAGATATCATATGGACGTGAGGGGACTCATGATTGATGACACATTTGACCCCCTCCCTCGGGCTCAGCCTGGTCATCTCCTACAATAATAAAGAATTATATGAATGTTGTATCCAGTTCCAAAGTATCCAGTTCCAAATTCTAGAAAAAGGAATTATGGCAGCAAATCAAATAAGAGGAGTAGAGTGAATAGCTGGACTCAAGGATGTTTATCAGATTTCAAGCAAAGTCTTAGAGATATGTCTGCATGGGCCATCAGAGGCAGAGTAACAGATATACCTTGCTGACGATTTACTGTAACTCCTAGATAACAAATGTTTGGGACTAAACATAAAACAGTAGGAAGATATGATTCTGCTGCAATCATAAACTTTGGTGACCTAAAAAGGTAACAGGGCTTCATAACTATTTTATCCATTTGTCTAACTTGCCTTTGATTATCATGTACAACAAGATGATACCTTCTTAGATATGGAATGAACTATTGGAATGTTTTTCAAGTAACTTCCAGTGAATTTAATCAAAAGAAATATGTAGCTACTTTGTAATTTATTCATGCCACTCTATAAAGAGCACAGCCCCAAATGTTTTTCTTTCTAGTATTCCTTCTCTTCCCTAATTGGGTCATTTAGTTTAGGAGCTCAAAGCTCTTGGGGTTGAAGAATTAGTATAAGACTCTGTCTGTCTCTCCATTCATCTATCCATCCAAAAACAGAAGGTTGAAATTATTAGAATTCCTAGCTGCTGGCATTTTAGATTCAGAAATATCTGGTAGGTGCTTGAAAGCCTATCTTATATGCTTTGACTGACACTGGCATTTTACATTCATTGTGCCCTAGTGATCTGAGATGTTTAAAAAGTTATTATAGCAGTATACAAGAAATAGAAACTTACAAATTAAGGGGAAAAAAGTACATATGCTTTTGTTTGCTTTAGTTTCTTATGCTAATATAAAGTATTCCATAAAAATTGGGGTATTTATACAGGATAAGTCATAAGAAAAGAACTGTCTTCAATTATATCTTATTTTGATCAAAAGAAGGAGATATCGAGAAGTAAAAAAAGAAAGAAAATAAAACCACAAGTAGAATAATATTACATTAGCTATTTAAAATGGGACTGATGATAAGAAAATTTGATAAAGGAGATTCTGCTGCTCTGCATACAAAAAGAATTCATTGTACTTCATTAACAATAAGAAGTTATTGAATTCAATATAGCATTTACTGAGATTTGGCTTTATGCATAGAAGTGACTTCATTTTTTAATCAAATGTAGTATTGAATAACCTATACAATTATTTCAGAAGTAATTATATCATTTTACTGCTAATTTTATTAAAACCTTACCGACAAAGATTTAGTTCTTTACAGGTGGTTATAAAGTTCTTTATTAGTATAATTAATACGCACATATTCATGATATTTTACTGTGAATTTTCTTAAAAGGCTGCAATTACAAAATTAAAGAATAACAAAAAGTATAAAAAATAAAGGTCAGAAAAAGACAATTTTACTCCTCATCACAATAATAATAGCTCTGATATAGCAAAGAGCATGAAAAAGTAAATCTTTCTGCTATAGTAAACAGAGCAGGCTGTTTTTAGGAGAAAAAAATATGCTAGTTTGATCCTCAAAAAACTCTCCTCTTCAATAAGAGGTAAACTTATAAATATGATTTTTTAAAATGTTATTTCTGTATACAACATTTTAATATGGGTGGCATATAACATTCCTAACATTTGCAATACCAGCTCTTATATTAAAACCAGTCTTTGGATGGAAACTAATTTCCTGATACTTAGATTTTAACTAACATTAAATTTTCATTAACATCATAAATGAAGCTTGTAATTAATAATTACAAATTATTATTGTAAGCCAACTGGATCCTTTCAGGATTATAAAACAATAACTAGTTACATAGCAAAGCTAGTGTGCATATAAATTGATGTAGGCACATTTTATTACTGCAGTCCTCAGAGATAAAAATAGATCCAGTTTTTAAAAATTAGTGCAAATGCTTATTTCCCTTACTTAAACAACAGCATTTTTCAAGTTGAAAGAGAAAAAAGGCACAAGTGTTTGCAATCCCATTTTGACAGCATTGTGTGGTAGATATGACTTTCACAGTCTGCTGGCAGTTTGTAGGAAAGCCACCACACCTGTGACTCTGCTGTTGATTAATGAGTCTTTCAACTTATCGCTACCATCTGAAGAAGGGCCATGGCCTTTCCAAGCTTCACTGGTTCATTCACTTTCAACTGCAATCCTACCGTGCTAGCGTCTGTACAAAAAACCCACACCTGGTTAAAGCAAATGAAAATATGTTATATTTTTTAGACAAATCAAAAAGGATGTAAAATTAAACAAAATGAATTGAAGAAAAGGGAATACAGTTGTATCATAACTGTCAACTTAAAGAGTCATTTAAAAAGTCTCCCTCAGAGATATGCTGCAAACTTTTGGAGTGACACTATTCTCTCTTCACAACAATCTAGAGGTATGCAACAAAGGAATTTCCATTTGAAAACAAGAATTTGCTACATGATTCAAGAGAAATCTTTCCATATGCTGCTATTATACTGAAGAACTTGTAATTTACATTTTTAATGTCTCTGGCAATTAATAATACATTGAAACAATGAAGTAAGTGCCAACTTTACAAATCAGAACACTATAAATATCACAAGATTTTAAATCTCTCCTTGGAGAACAACTGGCTTAAACCAAAAGGAATCCGTAGGCAATAAAGATAGTACCCAATGAGCCAAAATATCAATGCTTTGGGCTAACTGGATAAACTTTCTCCTTTTATAGAGCTGTCTGTAGTCTTCAAACTCTCTTAACAAAATATGATCTGAAGTGTGAAGGCAATTATAATTGGCTCAATGTCCTGAAAATAATTGCATTCATTCATTAAGACAAAAAAATCTTCTTTGGAAGAAAGAAAAATAGACTATAATTATAAAAATGCTTAAGAAGGAAGCATTTTTTTCCTCCATATTATACAAAATAAGATGCAGCCAAGATACATAAATTATTTTGCCAAACACAAAAAAATAATAGAAGACTATGTTGTTATTCAAGTTTAATTAGGAAATGAGATTATAGAATGCTGAAACACAAAATTATTTTGTTTTCTTCAATGAGAGCACCCTGTAAAGTAATTAGTCAAAACATGGGATATTGCTTGTTTAGTTTTAACATTGGAAGACACAAATGTAACACCAGCATTAGTTCAGACTGACTTAATTTTATGAATGAACAATATAACAAACCCTCAATCTTTGACAGTAGATATAAATCTAAATGAGCCGGATAGAAAAGGTATTTGATCTTTTTGATTATAGGTGTTGAAGAAGATACTTGAGAACACCATGCACAACCAAGAAAACAAATGGATTATTAAATAAGGCAAAAATGACCAGGTTGAAATTTCCATATTTTGAAATCATTATCTGAAGACTTTGCTCCCTAGAAAAATCAATAATACTGGGAAATGTAGAGGGAAAGAGAAAACAAGAACACCATCAGCATGGTGTACAAATTTGATTATAAAGACAATGTTGACAGTTTTGAAGAGACAGGTTGGACAGTGGTGGGATTCAAAAAAATTTATTACTGGTTGTGTGGGCATGGCTTGGTAGGCGTGGTATGGCTTGGTGGGTGTGGCAGGGGAAGGATACTGTAAAATCTCCATTCCCTCCCCACTCCAGGGTAAGGTGACTGCAAAATTCCCCTTCCCTCCCAGTCAGGTGGGACTTGGGAGGCAGAAAATAGATGGGGGCGGGGCCAGTCAGAGGTGGTATTTACTGGTTCTCTGAACTACTCAAAATTTCTTCTACTTGTTCTCCAGAACTAGCCAGAACCTGCTGAATACCACCTCTGGGTTGGGGACAGATTATTTTGGAGATGAACTAAGTATCTCATTCCTAAAAGTCAGAACAACTTAACGACATATAATCTATCAATATAACTGCCCTTTGTAAAAGAGAATATAGCTATGAAGAGTTACTAATCATGATAACTACATATTACCTCAAGCATTAGAGGCAACACTCCCCTAAATAATAGCTTCTAAGCATTTATATGGGGATAAATAAACCTGTATTAGTCTTTCACTTCTATCTCAAAAAAGTATAAATAAGATAACAGGGCCCTTGAGTGTGTGTGTGTAGGTTTATAGGCTTCAAGGAACTGACAAGACTTTTTATATTTGATATGTTTCTACTGTAGCATACAACATGTAAAGAAACTAGTTTTAATTTAGGTTTCCAAAGAAATATTGCTGTCACAACTGTATACCCCATATGCATACAACCACTACCTCATTGTAGATTTGGAAGAGAAGGGATCAATAGAACAGAAAGGAAAGGCTGTTGTTAGGGCTAACATTCAGTTTCAAATAAGCTCTAATTTAGAAAAAAAAAGTATGAGAGAATTTAACTATTAATAGATGAGACATTCAAACAGGGAATATTATGACAGTTGAGTCTTTTTATAGCACAACTTTATCATTTGTTAAAGATAATATTTATAAAAAGGATAAAAGAAGTAGAGCTACACTGTATTTCTTTTCTATACTAAGTGATTAAATGCAGATACCCTTAGTGCCAAAAAAATTGTTTAATATATTTTGGAAAATTGTTCAAATTATTATGTATAACATAAAAGTTTTAAAGCATGCTGCTTGAGAAAATCAGCAATACTATAAATATAGTAACATTTTCTATATATATAGCCATATATGACACAGACATATACATACATACATACATACATACATACATACATACATACATACATACATACATACATACATACATACATACATACATATTTGTAGATTTTCACGGGTGTAGGTATGCTGGTCTTGTTATATTCGGGTGTCTTCCCGTGTAAGAACGGGAAAACACCTGAATACAACAAGACCCGCATGTATGTATGTATGTATGTATGTATGTATGAATGTATGTACTGTGTTACAACACCCTTGTAAGCCCTAAATATGGGAGGAAGCAAAGCTGCTTTCCTCTTCTTTCTTTCGGCTCATCACTAGAGACCATGCAGACAGAAAGCTATTTGTTTCGTTGTCTTTGTTTA
The DNA here is from genome assembly GCA_039707465.1 of Rhabdophis nuchalis. Taxonomy (NCBI): domain Eukaryota; kingdom Metazoa; phylum Chordata; class Lepidosauria; order Squamata; family Natricidae; genus Rhabdophis; species Rhabdophis nuchalis. Next base: position 202,658,583 of record CM077644.1, on the reverse strand, counting down.
CATTTGTGTTGTAAAACGACCCAGGTTCAAATCCCAGTAAGGGTATGGCTAGCTGATGAGAGCTAAATAGCTTGAAATAGATCTATACTAGTCTCCCTTGTTTATTTATTTATCAGCACAAACACAACACAAATGTAAACAAAGACAACGAAACAAATAGCTTTCTGTCTGCATGGTCTCTAGTGATGAGCCGAAAGACAGAAATGGAAAGCAGTTTTGCTTCCTCCCATATTTGGGGCTTACCAGGGTGTTGTAACACAGTACACATACTTGTTCCCCTGGCTCTGCTGATCAGGATGAGAGCCTGTGGCCTAGTGGCAATTACAACTGCCTTACATGTAAAACGTCCCAGGTTCAAATCCCAGTAAGGGTATGGCTAGCTGATGAGAGCTAAATACACACACACACACACATATAATTTGTGCTGACAAATAAATAAAGGGAGACTAGTATAGATCTATTTCAAGCTATTTAGCTCTCATCAGCTAGTCATACCTTATTGGGATTTGAATCTGGGCTGTATTTACATGTTAGACAGTTGTATTAGCCACTAAGCCACAAGCTCTCCTCTCTTATCAGCTGAGCCAAGGAAATAAGTAAATGCTTTGACATTTACTTATAACACACACACACACTATGATCTCTGACCTATGACTTGCTTGTGTCCAATCACACTTGGCTATTACATTCTACTCTACTCTATTCTATTCTATTCTGTCCCATCTTGTCTTGTCTTGTTCTGTTATCATTTCAAACAAGAATAGTAATACTATTGCATATTAAATATGTGCAACTAACATTTTACAGGTGGCTGGGTGCAATGTATAACCATACATCTAGTGCACTATGAAAAAATGTTACAGCTTTGTCCTAACATATACACATCACAAATATATTCTGCAAGGAAACAGGTTTTTCCAAACGCAGGCCACATATTTTTTTAAAACAATCATCACTAGAGCTAACAGTTTAGTAGCATGGCTATTTCAGAATAGTAAAAACTATCTAGACAATCATATTATTTTTATAACTGTAAATTGTATAGGCAGTCCTTGACTTACAACAGTCCATTTAGTGACCATTCAAAGTTACAACTGGCACTGAAAAAAAGTGACTTATGACTGTTTTTCATACTTATGACTGTCATGGCAACCCTGTGTAATGTGATCAAAATGTCAACTGTCACTGGTCAAATGCTTGTCAAATGGCATGTATGATGGTTGCAGTGTCCCGGGGTCATGTGATTCCCTTTGGCAAGCTTCTGACAAGCAAAGTCAATGGGGAAGCTAGATTCACTTAACAACCATGTTCTTAGCTTAACAACTGCAGTGATTCACCTAACAAATGTGGAAAAGAAGGTTGTAAAATGGGGCAAAGCTCATATAACAGCAACAGAAATGTTGAACTCTGTTGTGGTTGTACGTCGAGGACTACCTGCATATCAAATCAAATGGATAGTTCAGTAATTCTCAAATAAAATCATTTTCAACTCTTCAATATTGCACAGTAATTTAAAATTTTTCATTTGTTGTTGCTGTCTCTATTGTTCTTTCAGGCTATCTTTGGGAAACCTATCAGAGTTTATCTGCAAATAGCATAATTTATTACAAGCTGGTTCTTACAGAAATCTGCTATAGCTCTTCTTATACAAGAGACTTTGTGAGGCCTATACTTCTCTATTTTAGTACTATACTGCATAGGAGAGGAAAAAAATCTCTTCACTAATACATAACTTGCCACTCTTTATAGTATTCATTACTATTATTTAACATGCCATATAGCAAATCAATTATATGGTCGTTTGTTATGATAGAGATTCTCTAGAGACATTCTTAATCTGCCATATTTTCATGTAAGTGAATATTAATGCCAATAAAATCATGAAAAAAGACCTATCTTTAAGAAAATAATGCATATATATCCTACTTTTCACCATTTTCTCCCCACTTATAATTCAATTAACACACACTCTTTCCTTATGGCTACTTTGTAGTAGCACACATGAATCTTTCTTCTATGCTGCCATTTATTTATTTGTTTTTTTTAATTGCATTTAAAAGACAATTTCACATGTAAAGTAAGGATATAGGTTTCTATGGATTTTAAAGCATTCCCATAATACATCCCACAATACATCCCACCTCTTGTTTCCAGAAGGATCTTTTCAAAAAGGAGGATAGTGAAAAAGATGCAACGAGCATCAACGTAGAAACAGATCTTTGTATTTAAACTTTTAGTCCATTAGTTAAAATGACTTTTTACATTGTTTTACATTTTATCAAACAACACAAAGCTTATCATACTCTAAGAAAACTTTCCCTTTCTGTAATTTCAATACCTGTGTGCTAGCAGTGTCCCAAAGGTGATTCTATTTTGTCCCAAATAACTTGGCAGCATATCTGACCAATCCCACTTCCACTCATTAACGGCACACTGTTGATGTAAAAAAAGAAAGTATGCTTAGTTATTAATCAGACTTAATATGATCAGCAAATTAAAACTCCAGCTGTGATAAACTTAGAGCAAGGACTTACACAGATAACATCAATCTTAACAACATAGGAAGTGTTTTATTCTATTAAGTCAGGAATTAATTTATAAATCCACTTGGGGATGTAGCCATTATTTATATAAAGATAAATCAATTTTTGAATTCTCCAGTTGTTAATGGCATATGACTAAACTATTTTCCTTGAAAAATTATACATTTTGTATGCATTGTAGCAAATTACCTTTTTACTGACATAAAAATATACCATGAGGAAAACTTTAGTGTAACTACAGTATGACTTTACATATCTACTTTTATATAAAATAATCCGTATTCCACTGGATTATTGGATATTTCTGAAAATTTATATAATCAATGCTAATTCATGTAATATCCACGTTACACAAACATTGTCAATTGATTTCATGGAAGACAGAATGCCATCCAAAGCAATATGTGAGTACACAACATTAACTATCGTTAGCTAATAGCAAAATCAAATGTCATAATGAGAAGGTAGAAAGATAGTTCTTGAACTGAAATGGGGTTTCTGACACTGAAAAGATTAAAGTGATAGATTATTGCCTGCATTCCAAAATGATATGTTTCATTGTTTTTTAAAATTAACTCTAAGAACACATATTTTCATTTCCAAATGTGATCTAAGAATAACTAAGTGATTTTACCTGTAGTTTCATGGGAACAAAGTAGTCAAATCAAAATTGTCACCAGGTCTAAATGATTTTATGCTGGCTCATTTAAATCTTCCTAAACTACTAAATGTTAAACCTATCATAATTGAGATAGGAATTCTCAAGATGTTATCAATACTTCTAATAAACAGTCATTTCTAATTAAGAAATTATTGATTGAGAGATCTAAAATTTATAATGCAATAACCAACAGCAAAGATAATTGGTTTAATTAAAAGTGTCTATTTCTTATGTGAAAATTAAGAAGTCAATATTTTATATCATGTAAACAATCTTCCTGATCTTTCATTATATTGGTGTATAATGTTCCTATCCAATGTTTTTTTTATTTGTTTTTTTAAAAACTTGTTTTTTAAACAGACTTCTGACACAGACAATGTAGATTTTAATACTATCAATTCTCCTTTTGGGATCCTATAACTGGAACTGCTATCTGTTCTCTTGTTGAATAATTCAAATTAGGAAAACTTCCTGGTACAATAATTTGTTTTCCTTGATTTAGTGTAAGCAAAATCTGACTTGGTAAGTACCTCTTGTTGTAGCACTATTTATGGCTGTTAGAAATTTAAGATACAATAATACAATAATACAATAGCAGAGTTGGAAGGGACCTTGTAGGTCTTCTAGTCCAACCCCCTGCATGGGCAGGAACCTTATACCATTTCAGACAAATGGCTGTCTAACATCTTTTTAAAGACTTCCAGGGTTGGGGCATTCACAACTGCTGGAGGCAAGCTGTTCCAGAGGTTAATTGTTCTTACTGTTAGGAAATTTCTCCTTAGTTCTAAGTTGCTTCTCTCCTTGGTTAGTTTCCACCCATTGCTCCTTGTCCTGCCCCCAGGTGCCTTGGAGAAAAGTTTGACTCCCTCTTCTTTGTGGCACCCTCTGAGATATCGGAACACTGCTATCGTGTCTCCCCTGGTCCTTCTCTTCATCAAACTAGACATACCCAGCTCCTGCAGCCGTTCTTCATATGTCTTAGTCTCCAGTCCTCTAATCATCTTGGTTGCTCTTCTTTGCACTCTTTCCAGAGTCTCCACGTCTTTTCTACATCGTGGCGACCAAAACTGTATGCAGTATTCCAAGTGTGGCCTTACCAAGGCACTATACAGTGGCATTAACACTTCACGCGATCTAGATTCTATCCCTCTGTTGATGCAGCCTAGAACTGTGTTGGCTTTTTTGGCAGCTGCTGCACACTGCTGGCTCATATTTAAATGGTTGTCCACTAGGATTCCGAGATCCCTCTCACAGTTGCTACTATTGAGCAAGGTACCACCTATACTGTACTTGTGCATTTGGTTTTTCTTGCCTATATGTAGGACCTTACTTTTTTCACAATTGAATTTCATTTTATTAGACAGTGCCCAATGTTCAAGTTTGTCTAGATCCTTCTGTATCTTAAGCCTATCTTCTGGAGTGTTGGCTATTCCTGGATTGGAATATTCTGGAGTGTTGGCTATTCCTGGATTGGAATTTCTTTGGATTGGAACAGAGTTACAAATGCCCCAACAACAGAGTTTTGCTCCCCTACTCAAGACTAGCCTTTTAACAGCCGTTGTTGAATAAGGCAGGCAAAATTGATAGAGTGGCTTGGTATTTATTTTTATTTATTTATTTATTTGATTTATATCCCGCCCTTCTCCAGAACGACCCAGGGCGGCGCACAGGAATTTAAAATACATACAAAATAATACAAAAAATTTAAAAAACCTATTAAATATCAGTCCTGTGCTAAAACCAATTTAAAATCCCCAATTAAAACTATCTACATTAGTCCCAGCGGAGGTTATGTTAGGCCGGCTTGATGAAAGAGGTGTGTTTTTAAACACTGGCGGAAGAGGCGGAGGTCAGTGATGGTACGGAGTTCTGGGGGTAGGTTGTTCCATAGGGCAGGGCCCGCCACAGAGAAGGCCCTTCCCCTGGGTGTCGCCAGTTGGCATTGTCCGGCCGACGGTACCCTGAGAAGGCCCTCTCTGTGGGAGCGTATCGGTCTGAGGGATGTATGGGGCAGGAGACGGTCTCGCATATAACTAGGTCCCGAGCCATGGAGCGCTTTGAAGATGGTCGTCAAAACCTTGAAGTGCACCCGAAAGACCACAGTGCAGCCCGCGCAGGATCGGTGTAATATGGGAGTGCCTCGAAGCTCCCGTAATCACCCGCGCGGCTGCATTCTGAACTAACTGTAGCTTTCGAGTGCACCTCAAGGGAAGCCCCATGTAGAGAGCATTGCAGTAGTCGAGTCGGGATGTCACGAGTGCCTGAGTGACTGTGCGAAGGGCAGCCCGGTCCAGTAAGGGGTGCAATTGGCGCATCAGGCGTACCTGATGAAATGCCCCCCTGGCCACGGCCCCCACATGGTCCTCCATGGACAGCCGGGAATCCAGGAGGACACCCAAATTGTGCGCCCTCTCCACGGGGGCCGGTGTTTCACCCCCAATGGCCAGTTGGAGTAATCTGGCTGAACCAGGGTGCCGGAAACCACAGCCACTCGGTCTTGGACGGGTTGAGCTTGAGTTTCTTACTACCCATCCAGATCTGTACGGCCTCCAAACACCGGGACATCACCTCGATGGCATCGTTGGGGTGGTCTGGGGTGGATATGTACAGCTGAGTATCATCAGCGTACAGATGATATCCCACCCCAAAACCACGGATGATGTCACCCAGCGGCTTCATATATGTGTTGAATAGGAGGGGCAAGAGGACCGACCCCTCGGGAACCCCACATAAGAGGGGTCTCGAGGTCGACCTCTGCCCCCCTGCCAACACATTTTGCGACCGACCAGAGAGGTAGGATGAGAACCACCGTAAAACGGTGCCTCCCAGATAGAGATGGGTGGCAATCAATCACTCAATCAATCGATTCCTCATAATAAATTGGGACAAATCAAATGTCCTGTCCCTTGAAATTAAATTTAAGCACTATAAATAGCTGGTTGATGTTTCACCATTCTCTGTCCTGATCAACCCATCATTTTTATGCCTTTCTGACATCATGTGTTTCATTCCACATTGGGATTATTTTCTTATCTTGTTGACAACCCATTTATAAGTTGCTTGTTGATAATTACATCTCAGAAAATTAATCACATTGCCCTAGTTCTAGATTACCTATTTTTAATGGGACATGTTTCAGTTTTTTTCTTAAGTAAAGACTCTCAGATGTGAGCTCACAGAATTTAATTAGTAAAACTAGCCCCCTGTTTCCCTATTCAAATATTTACACATCTAAAATAACTAGCATATAACTTCACATTTAACCAATTTAAGTCATAGTAGTTTCCAGATGGCTTTTGCAAAGGAGCAATTAAATGCCTTTCCAATACAGGTCTTGATAAGAAGATCAGACAAGATTACACACTCTTGAGATTGATGCAAGCATGAGAAAGGAACCCAAATTGCATCTTGATTTGTTTAGTATAAAATGGGACACAGAGAAATCTCTGATTTTCATGATTCATTACAGTGGTGGTCACCAATCCCCCAGTCCACAGCTCAGTGATGGCTGTGGCCTGTTCAGGGCCAGGCTATGGAAGTGGTATGCAAGCATGACCATGCATGCAAATCCTCTTCAAGGAAAGTGGGGACCTTTACTTGAAGAGTGACCGCATCCTGAGTACCTCAGAAACATTTACACAGTGTTCTTAAAAAAGAACAAGGTGGATAGATGAACATACAAAAATTCCCTATAGTTATATGAAAACTATCAGTTCCTCTTTATATATATCAGACAGACTGTCTACCTATCACAAAAATTTCTCATTTTTGAACCATTCCTCTCTCTTGGGAGATCGTCATTTTGCACCATAAATATGAGTGGCTAGTTCACTTACCTGATTGAACTAAGTAAGATTTCCAAATTTTGGACAACCATGAAGTGCAAACAAAGAGTTACATGAACAAAGAAAGACACACATGTATCTTTCTTATAAAAAATCTACTTGTCATGCAAATTTTTGTATCACAGATCAGGTAGCCCTAATCACAAACACCAGCTCAGACTGCCATTCTAAAAGCCGCATATTATCTTCCAAGATTTAAACATCTTGATTCTAAGGATGAAAATAGAAAGCTAGGATCATGCTTCCATTTTACATAATTACAACAAAAGGAAGGCCATATAAAAATATTAGAAGGAGCTGTTGCTAAGTTCAGATATGTTAAAAGAGCCTCAGAAGGTGGTTGGCTTCATAAATATCCTGGTCCAGTGGCTTTCATTAATTAATGAAACCATCTCAAAAATTCACACAAGGCAAGGCCATTAATCTAATTTATCAAATCAAAACATAGAGATTTGTAAACTGGATTCAAAGGGCAAAATGGGCAATTAAGAACTGCAGGAGACAAACATAAGCAGGTGTCACAACGCAAGGCAGAAATGTGATCAAGATGAAGCAGAGGGACAAGAATTCCATTACCCCTACTAATTCCAGCACTTAAAGTTCGGACTGCACAATCACAGTAAGTGTGTGTTATACCTATCAGTCCTCATTAAGATCTCATTGAGAGATTGAGCCAAGAAGACTCAGATTCAAGTGTATTCTCAACCACTTTAATGGGTAATTTCACTATCTCTTGCTCCCACTTATCTCACAGGGTTGTTGGAGGAAAATGGAAGGGAATGTAGTGTATAACCCTGTGCATTTGAGTGTAATGTGGAATAAAAATTTACTAAACGCATACATGCATGCAGACAATTTATTTTACTACCGGTTCTCTCATGCATGCACAGAAGTGTCTGGGTGGGTGGGCGGAGCCTCCCACCACCGCCACTACCAGTTCATCCAATCTGGGGCAAACTGGCAGCAACTCACCTCTGATACATACATACATGCCTGATATTTGAAGGCCCTGTGTAATTTAAGAACAATACAATTCATGCTACAGTTCTTCTCTGCAAACATACACTCCTATTTTTTCTGTCTTTGGCTCTCGATCAAACTATAATATTTTCATAAAATAGGCAATTGGCATATATTTTAAGGTCAGACTTCATAGGGATAGGGGCTATGGGAACAGTGCCCTCAAAGTAAATCTTTCAGCTGTAACAACACCATTCCCAATGGTATGTGGGAAAGACCTTGGGAGACAAGACAATGCCTTAAGGATGACAGTCAGATGACAGCATAGCCCGCAACTATCTTTGAACATAACCTAAACCAAGTCCAATCATCCAAGATACTGCATTGCTTCTACTACTTTACAAGCCAGTCTATTTTATAGCAATCCTGTTTTCAGAAACTTTGATTGACTCATCTTAGTACATGACAGTATCATGTCTTCCTACTATTTCCCTGTGACCAGTTTACTGTTCTCTATCTTCTATTAATAATGGATCTACCATTCCTTTTCTTCCTTTTATTCATATTGTTTCTTTTTACCTTCATTGCGTACACTCTTCTTGTGTTTAGTCTTTCCAGTTTTCTACAAATATTAGGCACTTTTCTTGTATACTTTCTTGATTATTATACCTATTTTCCACTGCTTATACATTTCTAACACAATCAAAAAACCCCTATGTATTCACTATAATTTCTTTAGGAGCCCCCATTTTCATCTCATTGGAATGTGTAATTTTACTTTCAGGATCTTTCTAAGTTCCTTTGAGGATTTCTGTCTAAAGGATTCCACCTACTACTTTTCTAAACCAGATGAAATTAGTTGCCCTCATATCTAATTATGCTCCAATTTATTTCTGTCGTATCCTGATCCATAAGATGATATGTCACTTCCTCCTAAGATTTCCAAGTGCTTTTATTTCTTCAACCTGTCACCCTCTTTAGTCTGAATTGAGATTTAATTTATTGTTGTTTATTTTTCTATCTTCTAAAAATGAAACAGTTAATAAGACCACTGAGGAATATTTGGAACTTTACAGTCTTCACCAAGGTGGTTTTCCAACAGACATCCAGATAGGTGGTTTCCCGTTATTAGCTATAGGCACCTAGAAGAGTCTGTAACCTCATCCATAAGGGGATTATCCAGATCTTCTACCAGGCTTGAAAGTCTTTTCCATAATAATATATTTATTGTTTCCCATTCCTTATGTACTTAAGTGTTTGTATTAGGAGTCTTTCACTCAAATTCCTGTTATCAATATTGGGTCTTCATATAGTGCCACTCTTCCTCATCTCTACCCACTTTTAATTCTGTCCTAGACCTTTTTTAATGCTATATTCTCCAGTCTTTACATTCTATTCATGAGATTTTATATCAACAGTTTTCAATAATGTCTACTAAATTATGTTCATCTTTCAATGTTAGGATTTCTAATTCTGTTTGTGTGTTTTATAGAGATACTGGAATTCTAGGAGGTCTGTAACTTGGCCCATCCTTTCCTGTATTTATATGCTCATTATTGGATTTCTTCACACTGTATATTTCTCTGTATTATTCCAGGGCTTGGCTTTGCATTATTTTCTAGACATGGCTCCTCCTTCACACAATATTTATTTATTTGCTTGTTTGTTTATGTTTGTCAAGCATGTATGAGAAAACAACTATAAGTATGAACATACCATATAAATATAGAAGCAGGTATATGTATATACATAGGGAATGAGTACAAATAAATGGGAACAGTAGGACAGGGACGGTAGGCACGCTGATGCGCTTATGCATGCCCCCTCTTGGAAAAGGGATGAGGTCCACGATAGACAGTTTAAGGTTAAAGTTTTTTGGGGGGGGGGGGGGTTGAGGATGTAACAACGGAATCAGGTAGTGCATTCTAAGTATTGACCACTCTGTTGCTGAAGTCATATTTTCTACAATCGAGTTTAAAGCGGTTTACTTTGACTTTGTATCTGTTGTTTGCCCATGTATTATTGTGGTTGAAGCTGAAGTAGTCACATGGTGCCTTCCAAACAAATCCTTCCTAGCTCCCATGAGGGTCCCTCTTAACAGGAATTCCTCATCTTGAAATTCCCATTAAGACTTTCTGAATAGTCAGCTGCTCACTTCTAGAATCCCTACTCATCTATTATCAAGTTCTTAGTGATCCCACTTCCATAGAAAGCAAGATTTTTCCAGAGTTTCTATAACAAGATTTATTAAAAAGGGACAGGATAAAGTTACAGAATTCTCAATAATTGAATGCTTTCTGTTTACATCAATTTCCTCACTCAGGCTCTGAATGCTGAAACATTCTTTTTCTCCACAATCTCTGTTTTAACTTATAAAGTAGAAATATTCAGTTTAGGATAGGGTTATCTCTCAGGATCTAAACATACCACTATACTCTTTCTGGATGACATCCTTTAAAATATGAGTGAAGAAAATTCCAGAGAATATAAAAAGGTACAGTAGGGAAAAAGAAACAATAATAATCTCTCCCTTTCCTTTCCTTGCATTGTCATTAGTAGAACAAGGCACAAGTCATCTATTATATCCAAAACCGCGACGTGTCTTATGACAAAAAACCATAGAGTCACCAATAAAGGTAGTAAAACATGATATAACTATGTGGATATTTTGAAGAAAAATCTGATCACTTGTTAATATCAATTTACTCTTTAACAAAGGTTTCCGAAGTTGTAGCTATTGTACAGTAACAATTGCTTGTCACTTGCAGGTTAATAGAGCAATGCAGTCCTGTCACACGGTGACTGAATTCTACCCAGAGTTGTCAGCTTTTGAAGGTCTTACAGTACCACAGTATTAATGAGTGGAGAATTCAGTTGTAACAGCTAAAAAGATTACCTGCTTTCCAAATTAAAACCTAGCTTAACCTAATCATTTAGTCAAGCAATATTTTAAACAGCAGAAACTCCAAAGGACAAATCTTCAGTTTGAGTTGAATTTATCTGAAATGAAACTGAATCATCTTAGCCAGCATTCATGAGTACCTTTATCAACTTTTTATAGAAATATACAATATGATAAAAAAATATTTGTTCATTAAATGTTCAAACTAATTTTTGCCAATATTTTCTATTTTCTTTCCTCTGCACTCTCAGTCTTTTGAGGCAAGAAGAGTGACCAAACAGATGCCACAAATTTTAGTGGAATGCTACTTTATTGTTACAGGCTTTAATAAACACAATCTTGAGAATTTCCTTTAGTCCCTTCTTATACCAAACAGAATCAAGGAGAGGTCAGTTTAAGTTCTTTCTCACATTTTCTCTTTTTCAGGAGTAAGTTATCATTCTTCCTTCCTTAATGTCTCATGCATGCATTGCCAAGGTTACCACTATTAATATTTCCTAGAACAGTATGGGGAATAGTTCTCACACCGTTACCGGGATTATAAACACTTCCAACTGCAGCAAAGTAATTAACAAAAAAGTAACAGAATTTTGTACATAAATTCCTGGTCAGGTTCAGTTCTGAATATGTAAGCAATTATATCAGGCTACTGGTTCTGACAAGCTGATGGTTCAGCACACTCAAGCACAGCTTTATTGTTAGCCTAACAAGTTGCTAAAAGTCAGGTCAGAGGAGGTCATTTGTGACTACCTTGGCTCCCTCAAGATATGTAACCTTTGAGTTTACATATATCTTGTTGGCCATCTTGCAAAGTTGCACTACAGAGAAATAGAGATAATGTTGCTGTTTATTACGCTGTAGTGTGATTTACTTGGATACACAAAACAACAAGGCTGCCTCAAGGTGTGTGTGTGTGCTGCTTCAGAATCTGTGTGCACCATTGAGCATCATAAAAGTACTACTAACTCAGAGAATGTTCATTATCTGTTTGGGGCATGGCTCATAACAATCCACTTTTGCAATGGACAATTAGGTGTATCAGAGCTGTAAACACTGACCATCTGCTGGTCAGCAGATCTCTAGATTTGAGTTAGTAAGTTTTCAAAACAAGACAGGTTTTTATATTTCTGATAAAGAAAACAAAAATTCATATGTTCATGATATCTAAAGGAAAACCAGGAGAGGGCATAATTGAAGAGTTTGTAAAATAGAACTGAAAGAAGAATTTTTAGAATGTTGAGGTGACTTCTACCCCCCCAAACTCAAATTTCAAGGAATCGATACGAGTTATTATGCCAGGCAAATAATAGATTTATCCATCTTGTTCTAATGTTTATGTTGATTTATGTTTCTCATGAAGTTTAAATCTGCTATTTCTGAAAACAGAATTTTAAAACCTGGCAACTAAAATTTATGGAGGTTTTTCAACAGTCCTCTCAGATATTTTAATATTGTCTTCTATAACAGAAGGGAGATGCTTGCAAATCAGAGACACAAATACTGAGTTGTTTGGTTCTTCTGGCAACTATAAAATGTTATCCAGGTGGCTCAGTGGTTAAACAATCTTAACCATTTTATTTTTTAATTAAAAGGGGAAATTCAAAGAGGATTTTTCTACAAAAGTAAAAGTGGAATCAAGATGAATACTACTAAGATGAATTAATCCTACCTAATTAACGGAAGGCCATCAGTTTAACCACAGAACTATCTCACACAGATTCTGGCAATTACTGTATTTTTCAGAGTATAAGACGCACCTTTTTCCCTCAAAAAATATGGTGAAAATCTGGGTGCATCTTATACATTGAATACAGCATTTTTGGCCTCCCGAAACCTTATCCCTTTCACCAAAATGGCCATGCATAACTTGGGCCATTTTTTTCCTTGTTCCCCCCCACACACCCCAGAATACTCTACAAGCTTCCTAAGGGCTATTCATGCCCTTTGGGGGGGGCAGGCCCATTTTCACCAAAAACAGGCTGTTTTTAGAAGGTTGCAGAGTGCAAAAACCTTTTTAAAAAATGTGAGTCTTCAAAACCTTGGTGCATCTTATACTCCGAAAAATATGGTAATTTATATGCAAGGATCCCATTCTTTGAGATTTGTGTCAAATTGTTAGGTAACACTTGGTTGTTTAGGTAAGACTATAATGAGGGTTTCATTTTGGAAGGAGGAGCAGGGTTGCACACAGACATTCCATTGGGTAACGTCGCCATAATCTATTTTTTAACTATTTCTAGTAACCAAAATAATTTTGGATTTATTATATCCTCTCTGAAACAATCCTGTTATAAGTTGGGAACAGATTTACTATTTGCCTCACATAGTACACCAATATATTAACTTCAAATCTCTGCTACATATCAATTTCACTTGAAACCATAATATCATCAAAAATGTTACAGTCTTATATGTTACTGATCTGAAGCTGCTCTATGTCAAGAAGATAATTCTCCAGGAGATGAGATTGAGCTAGATGTTCCAGTTGATAAGACTGCCAAAATTTCCAACTTGTATAGTTATAGGCATAAGGGGGTCAAAAGAAGACAATTATCTTCTGGCAAAAGATCTATTTCTAGTAAGAGTATTCATTCCATTCCATACTGGTCAGTATTATTTCCCAACTCAACTTAAAGTATTTGGTTGAAATCTTAAGAGTACAGTACAATACATGAAATTGAATGGAATGAGGTGGCAACATGGGGAAGATACTATAACAGGATAAACCTTGCCAATACAGATACCAATCCTTGCTTCTTCGAATCACTTATGAGCATGATTCATTATTACATGCAGTAGATTATCAGTGTTGTTCCCAGTGCTGGAACTGTATGAAAAGCTTTATTTAATTGTATAAGATAAATGCCACTACTATCCTTTTTGTATTTTGCATTTTAGGAACTTGAAAGCAAATGTCTTCCTGCCTGCCTGCCTGCTTGCCTACCTTCCTGTCCCGTCCCATCCCATCTCGGGGAATAAAGATAGTTGGCAACAAGATCAACAATAATAGAGACAGAACTCAGCGAGGTAACATAGTACATTTTGGGAAAATCATAACTGGCTGTTCTCATTCTATGTTTAATCAAAAAGTTTGGATTTCAAAGTTCCTAATAACGAATCAGGTTTTCTTTTGCTCTCCGAATCACTGTTGTCAAATTTACGGCATCCATCCAGATAGCTTCTAAATAAATATATGTAAATAAATATATACAGCACCCACAATTTTGTCAAATGGTGTATATGTATATCCAAAGAATTATAACTTCAAGGCTTTCAAAAGCAATCTGAACTAGGCACTGGATTTCTTTTGTTAACAGATTTAAATATTAAACATCATTAGATACGTCATATAATGACTAACCTTTTTAAAGATATTAGTGCAATACCAATGGTGCACCTGGAAAGGGTCAAAAACAGGCTGTTCTTTGCTTCTTAACATTAGACATAAATGTCTGGTGTTTGCTGGATCTTCTTCAGAAGTTCCCTGGTAAGATAGCTGTTCATTCAAATAAACCTTTAAAAAAAGAATTCCAACTGAGTACTAATTACATTGGAGTAGAACAAAGAGTCCAGTTATTTATTTATTATTTATTTATTTATTTATTTGGATTTATTGACCGCCCCCTCTCCCCGAAGAGACTCGGGGCAGTGTACAAGAATTTAAGAGCATATACATATATAACAATTATAAATAATAAAACTAAATTAAATGTTTAACCCTGTATTAAAATATCTTGTTTAAATTTATAACCTAAAAACCCGATTAGGTAATATTTACAACTAGGCTGGTATGGTAGATTACGTTAGGCCAGGCCGGCCTGCTGGAAAAGATGGGTCTTTAATTGTTGACGGAAGGAGCGGAGGTACGTAGTAGATCTAAGCTCAGGGAGTAGGTCATTTCAGAGGGTTGGGCCCGCCACAGAGAAGGACCTTCCCCTGGGAGCCGCCTGTTGGCATTGCCAGGAGGACAGCACCTGGAGAAGTCCCTCTCTGTGTGAGTGAATCGGTCGAAGAGATGTGTGGGGTAGGATACGATCACGCAGATAGCTAGGACCCATGCCATGGAGCCGCTTTAAAGATGGTAATCAACACCTTGAAGCGCACCCGAAAGGCCACAGGTAGCCAGTGCAGCTCGTGCAGGAGCGGTGTTACGTGGGAGTACCTGGAGGTACCCATAATTACCCGTGCGGCCGTATTCTGGACTAGCTGTAGTCGTCGGGTGGACCTCAAGGGGAGCCCCATGTAGAGAGCATTACAGTAGTCTAGTCGGGAAGTCACGAGCGCATGATTGACTGTGCGAAGGGCGTCCCGGTCCAATAGGGGCCGCAACTTATGTAAATGCATGAAGGATTTAAATTCCTCCTACATATTTTTCAGAAACATAATTAAATAATTGTATGTAAAATAAATCTTCTAGATAATTCACACAGATGGAATTGTGGCTACTCTACAGTATCATGAGGCATAGTGACTTCCCCACTTGAGTTGCTTGAAGCTGTGGCAAAGTTAGTAGTGGATTATGTCACAATAGTGTGAGGGGATTCCAACTTGCTTTTCTTGAGCATGGAGTCAGAAGTAGCTTGTGAGGTCATGGCCTGGCCCTAATACTTGTGGCAAAAATCAGGTTTTTCTTGCCTTCCAGAAAGCCAACAGAGCTTGGGCCATCTGAATGTCCATGGGGAAACTGTTCCACCGGGCACATGTTGCAACAAATAAGGTGCATCTATTAAGATCTTCATCATGAGATTCACACTGAGATTCATCGATTGAGGAGATGCTTGAATTTGGTTTTGCCTCAGGGCAATAATAACACAATTTGGATACAGGAGGCATTCAAATAAGTGCCAAATCATGGTTCTCTGATTCTTTTGGATTTTTATGAACTGCTCCCACCATGAAATATTTCAAAGGGATTATTCCTGAGGCTCTCAAGCATAGCTCAACAGAGGCCTTGCTTGCCACTTGGAATAAGACAGCAACAATGGTCTTAGATTGGATTGCATCTGGCATTGCCTTCCTGCTGACAGATCAGATGATACCCCCTGGTTTTCAAGGATCTGTTGGAGATGAAACAGCAAAAGGGATGACTAAGTACCATGGGAGAAAGCAAAACCAACCAAAGATGTGTAAGAACCTCTATTAAGGATTACCTCAAGGCATTAAGGGCAATCTTTTCCTGTTCAAAAAACCACCAGTAGACTAGAAGTGGGTTGCCAATTTTTTTACTACTGGTTTGGACACACTCGTGCTTGCATGTGACGCTTCTGCGCATATGCAGAAGTGTCCGGGCGAGTCGGCTGATCTGAGTCAAACCAGGAGCAATCCACCTCTGCATTAGACCTGACATGTAGAATATTTTTTATACAATTTCCAGCCTCCTCTTTGGGGAAAAAATTAGGGAAATGGTGGTTGACCTTCAGCTTCAATGGATTCTGGAAAGAACAGATTATCTGATTCTTTTTAATTAGAATTCAGGGCCTGAATATAGCAATGAGACAGCATTGACTGCATTTATGGATGACCTTGGAGGAGTCAAGAAGGCAGTGGTATTCTTAGCCGGACCCTCCTTGATATGACAATGGCTTTTAACTACCTTTGATCATGGCATCTTTCTGGACTGATTTAGAGGGGTGGGATGATGTTGTAATTTTCTTCCCCTCTCAAAGGGCTGTTCCAGTTGGGTGGGGAGGAAGGTTAAACCCTAGGAACTTGCTTTGTGGGGTACTTCAGGCTGTAAGCTCCTAATCCTATTGAAACTTTATATAAAACCACTGAGTGAAGTCATCAAGTGGCATGAGTTGAACTGTCATTGAACTCTGCTAATATTAATTGTACATCTCTGCCCCTTGTCATTAATTGTGCATTTCTGCCTCTTTTGATTCCAAGGTTCCTCTTTAGTGTCTGGAAGCTCTGGGGAATCTGGATGGGATGAAACATGCTTAGTTTCAACCCTAGTAAGATTAAATGATTTTTGGGCCAATATTTTGAGAAACCTTCCACCTTTACTACTGGATAGGATGGCACCCACTTCTCCAGTCACAACTGGAATATAATTTGGGGATCCTCCTGGAATTATGGCTCCTATTTAAGAACAAGATAGCAGCCTTGGATCTGTCCTTAAGTGTCATTCAGAACCTGCACTAGTTGAGAATGTGCCAGTGTGGATAGCTATGGCTACATATCATTGCTACACCACCATGGGCTACCAATAGATTTCCATATAGAATTCAAGATGCTGAGTGTCATCTGTAAAGCCCTTTACAGCAGGGATCTCTAACCCTTGGGTGGTGGCCCACTACCAGGCCACTGCCCATTCGGAAAAGGTCTGCACAATTGCCAGGCGAGCATGCACACTTGTGTTAGTGATGTGTGCTTGTGTGAGCAACGGGCAAACGCACCCAATGCTTGTGCAAATGGAGTTGTGTGTGCTCTCAAACATACCTGCCACTCACACAAAATCATTCCCCCTCCTCCCACTGGTATGCCAAGCCAGAAAAGTTGAGGACCACTGATTTGGCACAGAGTTGATTTACCTGCTTAACTAATATTAATTCTTGTTGATCACCAGATTCAACAAAGTTGGCATGTTCTAACAACTTTTTATGAAACAATGTCATATGATGGGACCCAGGAATTATCTTTTTCTCTAGTGGCATCTGCTTTGTACAAAATCTTTTCTCTCAAATTCAGGCCCAACCTTCTTGGCTTTTTCAAAATCCCTAGAGATATGACCCTTGGACTTTAGGCATTGGACTAAGACAGTGAATGAGTGGCTCTGGGAGATGTTTTAAAAAGTGCTTTGTGGAGTTGAGTGATCATTCTTGATTGCTGGTTCTTTATTTTTTCTTCCACCTATTTACGTCCCAAAATGGCAATTCCTCAAATAATTAACAAGCTGTACTCAAAGTTAGTGAATAATCAAGTTACAAATTCCTTTTTTAACCTTTGCCCCTAAATGAAATGATTACAGAAATTAGTACATATGATGTAAAGCGACAAAAAATATGATTAAAACACAATAGCAATCTTGCTCATTTATATAATTTTGGAGAAATGAATGAATCTAATATACATGAATCTAATATATTAGTGAATAGTAGCCCATAACTGAGCAAAGACAGTATTGTATGTAACAAAGAAAAAATGGCTCAGAAGTCAATTCAAAAATAAAAGTTATCTTATTTACTCATTGGGCAATATGCACAAAGCTGAAACAAATACACTTTCACTGACGAAAAAAGAACAGTGATTATGGTTGATAAGTTTATATTTTTAAAAACATGATCTGTACACATTCATATTCTATTACATTCATCTAATTTTCCTTGAAATAAAATGGAAATAAAACAAAACAAAAATGAATGGAAACAAAACGATTTTGTACATACACAAATGTTTTTGTGTCAGTTTTAGAAACCAGAAATCCATTAATGAAGCATGACAGAGTCTATATATATACCTAAATAAAAGGCACAGAATGCCCTAAAATAACCTTTTATGAAAAAATTCAGAAAAGCTTAAAGTGAACAGTGTAATCCAGTGAGATATTGACTAGGTATTGACTTTAGGAAGCATTATCACCTCCTTGAGTAACCCTTAGCTGCCAGCAGATGCTGCCTCAGGCCACTACACACCTAATTGCTCGGTAAAAAAGGCCGTTTCCCTACCTCATTGAGCTGGATGATGTGATAAATTTGCCTCAGGTATTCACTGCCACCTGGTTTGTGGCAGATATCCAAGGCCATCATGTTTATTTTCTGCTCAGTCAATTCAAACTCAATAGTTTCCTCTTCTGAGCTCCTACTATCTTTTGCAGTAATAATTGTACTAAAAAGAAAGCAGAAGTATTACAATACAAAACAATAAATAATGCCAAAAGATAGTCTTAATCCAAGAGACCAATATAGTTACATTTCCTTATTTGGGCTCTTCAGTCCTTACAGTATGTGATTATATGATAAAATGATAGAAACACAGTTCTGTAAAAGTCCCTTTTTATTGTTCACAACGACCTTTCTGCTTGTGTTTTTAAATATATGTGTCCTCTCTTTATGAACAAGTACCCTAGTAAAAAGAAAGCATAATACTTTGATTTAAAAACATTTTTATATAAAAATATAAGACAATTACATGTTTTTTGTTATTCTTAACCAAAAAAGGACACTGTTGGTAATGTAATCTTGGTTTCCTATTTTATTACATTATGTTAAATCCTAATTAACACACCACAAAAGTAGTCATTATATTAACTGCAGCTTTTAAAATTTTCAAGGTATTACTCACTCAATAATTTTATATCAATTTTCAATTTGAGAAAACAACAAATTGTTAAAATCCTGCACTTCCTTTTTGCATGTGACACCTGGGCTAGTTTACCCAACTATTCCCATTCTAATATTAATTATTCAATATATCATGATCTATTTATAAATTTCAAACTGTATCACAGCATTGCATCCATCCTTAATTAGAAATTTAGAAACCCCAAAAGCTATTATAACATTTTTTAATTATAGTAGAGCCGATAGTACAACATTCTCAAGAAAAACGAAGTATTTATTCTTATCTGCACTTGAGTATATGTCAACTCAGAATTAAGCTTCATTAAATTCAGGTGGGCCCATTCTCAGATAAACATACATAGGACCAGAGACAGACAGACAGACAGACATACATACATACATACATACATACATACATACATACATACATACATACATACATATGTTAGTTTTATGAGCTGATCAATAAATTAAATTAGAGAGAGACTTGCTTAGCATGCAACATAGCCCCGGTTCGAATCCCAGTAAGGGGTATGGCCAGCTGATGAGAGCTAATAAGCTCGAAATAGATCTATCCTGGTCTCTCTCTAATTTAATTTATTGATCAGCTCATAAAACTAACACACATATCTAAAAAATCACACAACGTAATTCCTGGCTTGCTGTCTAGATGATCTCTGGTGATGAGTCGAAAGGCAGGAA
This sequence comes from Rhabdophis nuchalis, assembly GCA_039707465.1. Lineage (NCBI taxonomy): Eukaryota > Metazoa > Chordata > Lepidosauria > Squamata > Natricidae > Rhabdophis > Rhabdophis nuchalis. The sequence goes on along the minus strand of CM077644.1, from coordinate 202,638,688 downwards.
ACAGTATGTCTTCTCCCTTAATTGGGGCCTAATAACAGGTTGTTGAGAAACAATTACATATATATATATATATATGAGAGAATATTTTCACAGCTCCTGTTCAGGGCCCCTTTAAGGGAGGAGACTTAACGTCATCCCTCTCTGCCCTTCGACTCAACCCAGAGATCATCCAGACAGACAACCAATTAGATTACTGCTGTGTGAAATTTTTTAGATATGTGTTAAGATTTTTAAGGGCTGATTTAATAAATAAGAGACCAGGATGGATCCATTTCAGGCTTATTGGCCTTCTTCAGCTGGCCATACTCCTTCTACTGGGATTTGAACCGGCACTTTCCAGCATATCAGGCAAGCCTTTCTATGCCTTGAGCTATCCGATTTCCCTGATTACATCAGCCATTTACAGGATTCTATTAATGAGAGAATATTTTCACAGCTCCTGTTCAGGGCCCCTTTAAGGGAGGAGATGTTAAGTCTGATGATGACAAGTGAGATCTTGCCTGATGATGACAAGTGAGATCTTGTCGAAATGTTGCAATAACATCTCCATGCTATATACACGGGAAAATCCCCGAAGCCAGCAATACCAGCATACCTACACCCGTGAAAATCTACGAAAACATATATATATGTGTTAGTTTTTATGAGCTGATCAATATTGATCAGCTCATAAAAACTAACACATATCTAAAAATATTACACAACGTAACTAAAAAATGGTTCTCTATCTAGTCTCTGGTGATGAGCCGACAGGCAGAGAGGAAAACAGCTTGTCTCCTCCCTTAAATGGGGCGCTTACAGGAAGTTGTGGAAACAATTATCTATACTAAAATACTCCTGGATTAGCTGATGAAACAGGGTAGAACCGATTAGGCTGGAGTGCTAGGCTTCTGCCTTGGATTCATTACAGCCCCGGTTCGAATCCCAGTGGGGTGTGGCCAACTGATGAGAGCTAATAAGCTCGAAATAGATCTATCTTGGTCTCTCAAATTTAAATTTATTGATCAGCTCATAAAAACTAGCATATATCTAAAAATATTACACAACGTAACTAAAAAATGGTTCTCTGTCTAGATGGTCTCTGGTGATGAGCCGACAGGCAGAGAGGGAAACAGCATGTCTCCTCCCTTAATTGGGGCCCTTACAGGAAGTTGTGGTAACAATTATCTATACTAAATACTCCTGGATTAGCTGATGAAACAGGGTAGAACCGATTAGGCAGGAGTGCTAGGCTTCTGCCTTAGATACATTACAGCCCCGGTTCGAATCCCAGTTGGGTGTGGCCAACTGATGAGAGCTAATAAGCTCGAAATAGATCTATCTTGGTCTCTCAAATTTAAATTTATTGATCAGCTCATAAAAACTAGCATATATATATATATATATATATTGTTTATGTCAGAGTACCTGGTATGCCCAAATATGGGAGGAAGGGAGCTTTCTGCTACCCATTTTGCCTTGCAGCTCCAACCTAGGAGCCTTTCAGGCAGAAAACCACTTTGTCTATTTTATCTATCAATACAAATGTGTGTGTGTGTGTGTGTGATGTTTTTGAGCTAATCAATAAATATGTCAGTGAGACTAGTATAGATCTATTTCAAGCTTTTTAACTCTCATCAGCTAGCCATACCTTTACTGGGATTTGAACCGGGACTGTATTGCATGTCAGGCAAGAGCCTTAGCCATTAAGTCAGCCAGGTTCGCTTATTGCATCAGCTGAGACAGGAGGATAAGTATATATAATTGTTCCACAACACCCTGTTAGGGCCCCAATTAAGGGAGGAAGCATACTGCTTTCCTCTTCTGCCTTTCGGCCCATCACCAGAGACCATCTAGACAGAAAGCCATGAGTTCCGTTGTGTGATTTTTTTAAATATGTGTATTAGTTTTATGAGCTGATCAATAAATATAATATAATATAATATAATATAATATAATAAATATAATATAATATAATATAATATAATATAATAAATATAATATAATATAATATAATATAATATAATATAATATAATAATATAATATAATATAATATAATATAAATGTATGTATGTATGTATGTATGTATGTATGTATGTATGTATGTATGTTACATTTTTGAGCTGATCAATAAATAAGTCAGGGAGACTAATATATATTGTGGAAACAATTATATATTTTATATATATGTGTGTGTGTGTGTGTGTGTGTGTGTGTGTGTCCCATGTACGATTAAAAGACCCGAATAAACCAAGACCTACATACCTATACCCGTGAAAATCTACAAAAACATATATATATATATATATATATATATATATATATATATGTGTGTGTGTGTGTGTGTGTGTGTGTGTGTGTGTGTGTGTGTGTGTGTGTGTGTGTTAAATTTCTTTAAGGGATGATTAATAATAATTAATTAAGAGACCAGGATGGATCCATTTCGGGCTCCTTAGCCTTCGTCAGCTGGCCATACTTTCCCTACAGGGATTTGAACTGGTGCTCTCCATTTATATATATTTGTTTTCTGAGGTTTTCGCGGGTGTTTGTATGTAGGTCTTTGGTTGTTCGGGTTTTCTCCCGCGTAGAATTGGAAGTATCTTCACGACGTTTCGATGAAATCTCATTCATCATCTTCAGGCTGGTGCTTCCGGCTTGGTGCTTCCAGGAGCAATGTGAGATCTCAGCCGGTTCCTCTTTTTAACTGCCAGTGGGGTTATATATATATAAATATATAAAACAAATTTAAGTACATTTGCATTTATTTGCATAAGGCATGTACATGCATAGAACCCAGTAATTAATATTACAATCTAATACATCACTTCAGAAAACTCAAGGCAGTGAATAATATGAAATTATAGTCACTACAATTTAATTCTGCAGATATATGCTATCACTACATTTGCTCTAAAAGTTTCCAAAGAACTACATCTTTACAAGCATAGCAGAATTAAAAAGTAGTGTTTTGAAGTTGTATAGTACTGCAGCTGAATGTTATGTCAAGCTGCTTACAGGATGACATTGAAAAAGTTGAGGCCCTCTGACAAATGACTGTTTCAGTGTCAGCACACAAACTGTATCCTTTCCTGTCCATCACTGTGCAGGTGAAGCAAATGATTGGATTCAGTCAGTGTTGTGATTAATGAGTTCCTCTCTAGATTTGGGACTGCCTATCAATCATGTCATTAGGGAGAATGTGCCCTGAAAGAGGCAGACCTCAGCCAAGGAATAACTGCATTCATCTTAATCTTTATATGCACCCAGTCAGGCAACTCAGGGTCACCATAATGAAAAATAATAATGTTCGACTCAACAAATTACATTGAAAAGCAGACATTTCTTTTGAGACTGTGTATTCTCCACAATCTTAGTTGACAAGTTATAATTTGGGGGGCGGGGGGTGTTTAACAATAAAGTGAAGGTTATTTTAGTAATAGTTTAATGTACAAGACAGACAATAAATACAATTGTCACTTTTCCCATAACTCTGACCACTATTTCTACGAATAGGAAATTTATGTCTGTTAATTGTAGTATTTTATTAAGCTAAAATTATATTCTTCAAAATATAATCAAAATTACATTTGATACTTTAAATTTTTTAAAATATGCAAAAATATGCTACATAGTTTGTAAAACTACACACAATCGAATTTAATAAATGTTTCAAGAGGATAGTAAAAAAGCAATATGCTAAATACAAACATTCTTTTTTGGCTTAATTTTTCCTGGTTTAGATGAAAACTGTAACTGTTTTTTTTAAAGTAGATATTTATTCAAAATGGAGTTGCGCCAACCAGAGCACACAGTGTCATATTTCCAAATACTCTTTCCCTGTCTGAGGAAATTAGCCCTAAATAAGCCGGTTTCCTTTGGAAAGTTGCTTAACAGTCATCTTCTTTCTATCCATGCCCACTAATTAAAATCAAAGCAACTGCCTATATTTGGATAAATGGACAATATAGGAAATATATTCTTTGAACATCATCTTTAGTAACTAGGAGTAGGAAGTTAGCATCACCCCTCTCCTAGAAGAATGAAATGTCATAGAAAATATTGAAAAGGCAGAATATTACATTTCCCTGGATAAGAAACGGAGAAACATGTTTTTAGGCAGGAAACAGACACTCTTAATATCCCCACTTTTCTCAATGGGCCATTAGGGGCCCTGAGTAGTTTACACTGCATAACAAAGATAGGATTAGTTTTCTACAGAAACTCACCACATGACATCTGGGAAGTCAACCAAACTTGGGACTCAAAAGGCAGCCTAGAGAGTTGCCCCTGCATGGCCCCACGGGAGTTTGACAACCAATCAGAATACATTTGCTTACACAGGAACAGGAAACAGAGAGGTGGGGCCGAACAGAGAGTATAAAGTCAGGAACTTTTAGCCCTTCTCCCTCTTCTCTTCTTTTTCATCCAACATCTGGAAGCATGTGATCAGCTTTTTCCCCAGGATCTCAAGCAATGTGGTCCTATTCACCATTAAACCATGTTTCCAAGCAGCCCCCATGTTTCCAGTGTCTTTTTCCCCACTTGGAGCTGAACCCAGAAGGACATTTCTCCCAACATAACAATAAGTTCCAGGATTATCACAGAATTCTGCACTAACACAATTGCAATGCTGGACTTCCACTTTTGAGATGGCAGTATAGGCCCGTTTGTCTTGCTTCCATCCTGACTAAGGGTTTTCAAACGCCTGTATTATCGGGTGCTCTGCGTAAAGACTCTGATCACTGAGTAATTAAATTTTTGTATTATATATTATCTTTTTTTAAATCAAAGTTACATTAAAAATTAATTGTTTTAAGTGAGACTCATACAGATAACACCTAGCTAAATTCCAACTGTGTGTCATCATCTGCTAAGCCAGAAAAGATGGCAGAAGAGGAATCGTCAATTATCTTGTTAAAAGAGATCCTGGCTCAAGTACAAATCTTGAAGCCAATCCAGCAACATGTGGTTGAGCTTAAGAATGGTTTTAAAAAGATGCAAGAAAAAAAAACATATACTGTATATTTCAATGTTAATGGAAGAAACTATACTTGATGCCTACATCTGGGTTCTAGGAACAGCCAACATAGAGTGTGCTGTATTAAGACCTGAGAAATCCTAGTTCAAGTACACTCTCATTCATGGATACTCACTAAGTGACTTGCAGCCAGTCACAATATGTCAGCCCAACCTATCCTGCAAAGTTCTAGTGGGAAAAATTGGTCAATGAAAGGCAGGATATAAATACAACTATCTAATTAACTAACTCTACAACCTATTTTTTATCATTGTAGATCATAGTGTAAAGGACAAACAAAGGAAACCAGGCCACAAAAGAACACGGTGGCTGGACACCACCAAAGCTGAAACCAGTCATAGAAAATTCAAAGAAGTAATGCAAGATTGGAAGATGTGGAGAAACCTATAGAATCACCAAAAGTCAAACACAACTGAATGGATATTATCATCATCATCATCATCATATCCAATCAGTATCAACAGGAACGGAAAAGAAAATGAACTCCTTTAATTATCATCCAAATGATCATCCATTGAGAGCAGATTAAAGGATGAGCAAGCACTAAATCAACTGAGTTCACTGACTGCTCCCAAAATTCCTCTAATTTTTTTTCTTTCTGAAGTAGAACACTAATACTAATACAAGAAATTGTTAGAGCAAAGTTCACAGTTCTATAAGTAGAGAAGGCACAGCATTAGTTAATTTAATAATTCCACTGCCAGTAGCTCTTATTATAGCAGGGAAAATTTAATTTTGGTGGAAGCTTCACTTCCTTTTGCTTCTTCTAGAGATTTTCAGTGTTCAGAAGTAAGGACTTGTGCTTTTATTTTGGACACAAATTACTTTTCCTTAAAGTGTAGCAGATGTCAAGCCTGACGTGACTTAATGCAAGATATAATGTACTATGGAAGATTCCATCAACTTATAATTAAGTTCTCTCACCTTCACAGAAGAATGTATCTTCAAATTAGTGGTGCAGCCACAGAGGCCACAGTAGAAGAAACAGAATGAATAGAATGAAATGGGAAGGCGAGAATTCTATGGGTTGCTCTTATAATAAAACCTGCAAGCAGATTATCCTGCGAAAAATGTGGCAAGAACTATAAGCATCATCAGTGTGCCCTTCCCCGAAGCACAGGAGGCCAAGGATTCTTTTCTGAGTGAGAGAACATTGCCTCATCAGACACACTTTTGAAATGGTGCTTTATGGCTCTAGGATGAAAGTAAATCATGTTGAATCACTTGAGCTTAAATTATGTTACCAAACAGGAATGTGCCTCAGATATTAAACCACATCCCGATATATAACCACAATAGATATTTAAACAATGACCAAAAATACATCTTTGTGAATTTAACCCTATATCACTAATGCAACAATCTCTTCAGTTAAGACCTTTCATACATGTAAAGTATTCAATGTATTTATTTGGGAAATAGCCAAAATATCAATAGCACCACAAAACTCAATTATTTTAATAGGAAATCTTAGTAGCCTACTGCAAAATAAAAAGTACAAATTGCATTAAGCACAAAAAAATGCAAAAGGATTTTAGAAGTGAAACCTGATGAGATGGCAGAATATTATATTTCTCCTAAAAGAGAAAGAGAAATCTTAAGAGAGACAGAAACTCAGAGCTTCAGCTCCCTTCCCCCTGCCCCTCAAGTAGATATTGAGCTGGGGCAGCTTTAGAAATACAGATTTTGTAATCCATTACTGCCTGTAGCAAGGTCTGGCTCTGAACAAAAGTAGAGTTAACCTTCAGCCACAATAGGAATTGCACAACAAGCCCTGTCATTACATCAGCACCTACAAAGTTAGCTATGACCCCTGCGTGGACCCATAGAAGTCTGAAAGCAACCATCCCCTTGCCTCAGGAACAGGAAGCTCAAGGGCAAAGGCCAAGAGAGGGCATAAATAACCCTCACTTTTCACTCCATGTGTTTAGCTGCACCAGGACCATATGCTTGATGGTTCTGCTCCAATAAACCATGTGTCCAGTGAGCCTCCATGTTTTCAATGTCTTTCTCCCCGCTTGGAACTGAACTAGATGGATATTTCTTCCAACACTATTTTTTAGTTTAATCTGTCTGGAAAATCAGCAAAAAAAGAAACTGGATTTATTAGGTTATCAGCTTCCCCTGGATCTCTGAGATCAATGGCATTTACATCTTTCCTTATACACTGTTTGGCAGAAAGAAAAAAAACCCAAAGATACAGAAACATAACAATGCATATACACACATTTACTTCAAGGGACCAAGGATTCGGACAATGTGGTAAGGCTTTGATGCAAAGACAGAAAACCCTTCAAAGACAGAAACACATGAGAGAGTTTCAAAGATGACCTCTCTTACAGTCCAGGCTACAGATAGCTGGAAGTGGAAGTGGCATGAGTATAGCCCTTTAAATAATGAGAAGGACTTGAATGGAATGACCATATGCTTTTTCCCCAGAAAATTTGTATTATTTTCTCAGAAATTAACGAGGTTGCCCTAACTTAAGTACAGTGAACTCCAGTATCATCTAGTATTATCTGGAAAGTATGCAACATGCCACATGTATTCTTATAATCATCATCAGTTGATGATAAAGACATAAAATATTTACCTTCATTCAGCTCCTAACAAATTTATTTATTTATTTATTTTATTAAATTTATAGACCACTCCCTCTTCCCCATGGGGACTCGGGGCGGTGCACAGGAAATTAAAAATCCAATAAATACAACAATATACAAAATACAAAATATTAAAACCGAATTAAATTACCCCTGTGCTAAAATTTATATTAAAACCCCTAAAACCCTAACAATTACCCCTTAAAATTCAGATTAAACAATTTCTTTTTACGGCTAGATATATAAAAAATTAGGCCGGCCTGATGGAAGAAGTGAGTCTTTAACTTCTGGCGGAAGGAGCGGAGGTCCGTCGTTCTGATTTCGGGGGTAGGTCGTTCCAGAGGGTTGGGCCCACCACAGAGAAGGCCCTTCCCCTGGGCGTCGCCCGCTGGCATTGCCTAGTGGACGGCACCTGGAGAAGTCCCTCTCTGTGGGAGCGAATCGGCCAAAGGGATGTATGGGGCAGGATGCGATCCCGCAGATAACTAGGTCCCGTGCCATGGAGCGCTTTAAAGGTGGTAACCAACACCTTGAAGCACACCTGAAAGGCCACAGGCAGCCAGTGCAGCTCGCGCAGGAGCGGTGTTACGTGGGCAAACCTGGAGGCTCCCAGAACTGCCCACGCGGCTGCATTCTGGACTAGTTTCAGTCTTCGGGTGCACCTCAAGGGGAGCCCCATGTAGAGAGCATTGCAGTAGTCCAGACAGGATGTCACGAGTGCATGAGTGACTGTGCGCAGGGCGTCCCGGTTCAATAAGGGCCACAACTGACGTACCAGGCGAACCTGGTAGAACGCCCCCTTGGCCATGGCTGTCACTTGCTCTTCCATGGACAGCCGGGTATCAAGGAGGACGCCCAACTTCTGATTGTAAAATATACATTTTAATGCTTTTCTGAAATGCTTCAATTTTCGTTTAGGTCTATTTTTATATTACAATATTAAAGGTTCTTATTTCATACCAATCATATAATCTAATACAAAGCTCCTATGTAAAGCACTGCCATTGAGGTCTAATCTGCATAGCAAAATTTATTAGCAGAATTCATCAAACTCTAAGTAATGAAAGCACAAATAAGGAAAATATTTTTCTTGGCTTTCTTGGAACCAAGTACTATTTATTTCAAATTTTATTTTATTTTATTTTATTTTATTTCATTCATTCATTCATTCATTCGTTGTATTTATGTGCCACGCATCTCTCTGCAGATGACTCTATAATAGAGTTTATAATACTTTTACTTAATTTTATTATAATTAATTAAAATTAACTATTTTGTTATAAACTATTTGAACATGAACTATACTTAAACAGCAGCAGCAGCAGTAACAATAACTAAGAAGAAAAATGTTTCTTACCATTCTGTGCTCAGTGTTTTTGCTTTTAGTAGTTGCTTTTCAATCCAGTTTGGCTTCTCCTGTTCAATGCTGTGAATTATCTTATGAATTGCTTGTTTAGGATTCTTTTTCTTTTTTCCTATAATAGTTTCCAAACATATGCAAACTAAACTGAGCTTTTCTTTGCTCCATCTGTCAAGAATTTCACCCGTTAAAAGTTCTATGATGTTTCCATCCCCAAATATCTGACATATAATTATAATCAAAGTCTTGACAAGAAAACCATATTTCTCTGATTCAATAAACTTTTGTGATATTTTTTTATCAGATACTAAAAAGAAATATTTAATTGGGGATGGCAAACATGCTATTACAGAAGGTAAATTGCTGATTACAATAGATAGGACTTGAGCAGCAAGCCTTGTGAAACCTAAAAGAAAAATAAAATCAGATATAATTAAGATTGAGCCGTTTTATTTTACAGTCACAACCAATAAAATTAATGTAATGTAATTGAATTGTGTGTGTCACACATTTCTCTCACTCATCTGTCCATTATGGCTTATAAGACTGAGCCAATCTGATCACCACTGCTTCAAGCATGCAGATAAAATCTAATATAGACTAGGCACTGCATGTGAACACTGGAACAGGCAGAGGCCCATTTGGAATGCATTTTTATTTTTATTTTATTCTTTCCTAGAAAGATTAATTTGCTGTTCATAAATTCAGATGTTTATATTGGGTTATCTAGCTAGCTAAAATGTGACAAGACACATTTTACTGGGTTTTTTTTTCAATAAAGCTCCAGTGTATGATATTTACAGAACAGTAAAACAAATGATTTTGTTATTATGTATGTGCAAATTCTTTCCTTTCAATAGGCCCTATCATTTTTACAGTAGTAAATTCATCCCGTGGAAAGTGTTACAAACTCACAACAACCAATACCATTAGTTTATTAAATTTTTGTGGCCACTCAGCTCATTGACATGATTTTTCTAGTTGCCTGGAAGCTAATGTAACTTATAGCAATATGAATACAAGCTAGTCTATGTGTACTTGGAGCCATATTTTGTTTGCTGCAAGGACTGTATTGAAAAAAATACTTCTTATTCTGTCTAACCTATTTACAAACATTCATTCAATTACATTACTAATTCTAAGAGTACATATTGCTTCTACTTTGCACTATTCCCAAAACATTTTAAATGTTTTTATTTAACTGTGCTTTATGGTTTAGCTGCATGTTCTCCAATATTTTTAACGCAGCCATTTAAATGAATTACAGACATTTAATAACTGTCTTCAACTCCTACAGTGGAACAGATAGAGCAGCTCAACATACTCAGAGTAAATGTAGTTCTTTAGTCCAGAAATGATGGAGCTCAACTACAACAGAGAATTCTAGGGAAAATGTCACAATATTCAGAGCTCTTTCTTCCTCCTCTCTGAACATGATTTACTTTGCTGCATCCTCATTATTAAAATTATACATATTTTTCCATTACCTTTCTAAAAAAATAAGTCAACTATTTTATTAATAAACCCAAAAGAACACAATAAACTGGTTACCAAGACGTTCATGATCAAAACCTTTTCCATTTTTACATATTGTCATTAAATGGTTAATTAATATTTTTACAGACTTAAGTAAAGATACTTACATTTCCCAGAGTCTTCTGTTTTTACATCCTTATAAATGTAATTCCATTCTTTTGGAACTGTACTCAACAAACTTTCAGGAACAGTTTTACTAGGCAGATAGGTGCCATATTTCTCTGTTGCTTCCCATGAATGCATCAAGGAGATTACCTCCTTTACTGTTCCGTTAACGGAATTAATCAAAGTCGATTTCAAGCATTTGACAACTTCTGGCTCTGATTCACTGCAACTAGAAACTACAGAAACAAAAAACATTAAAGATAGTGAAACAAGTAAACCCAGGGTTGAGTAAATTTCAATAGGAGGATTTTTATAAAGTTTCATTTTGTTTTTAATTCTTATCATAAATAGAACCCATAGATTCTTATCATAAATAGAACCCACAGAACTAAATTTCTTTAGTTCTGTGGGTTCTATTTCTAAATTTAAACATTTATTTTTCTCAGTAGAATCTTTAAAGGAAAAAAAATGATTACCACTATCATCCAAAACAATGCTTCTTTTGTTTTTTGCTTGTTTAAAATTTAAAAATGCTTCCAAGACTGGTTCAACTATAAAATATTTTTGGTAGACATACATTTAGAAAAATAATGTCTATCATCATCATCATCATCTTATCATTCTCTTTGAAATATTTGGTAAGAGACTAAAAAAAGGAAAAGTTCAAAAAATTAAATACAAAGCACATTTGTAAAAAAAAAAAAAAAAAAAAAGTTCCAGACCATCAAATTGACTTTGTTCTCTCAGCCTCACAATCCCAACTCTTACGAGACTAACATATACTATTTTACTGAAGAAGAAGTTATGTAAGCTTCTCTGACATAAATGAAAAGTTAAAACTCAGACATGGGGTGAATCTGAGAGGACTGCAGAAGAACAGGTAGTTAAAGTTCTCCCCTAGTGGTGTCCCAATCCATCCCACTGTGACAGTTATTTCTGAAAAAAACTATCCTGCACTTGAGGACAAACAACACGATTAATGTTTCATATAGTTTATCCCTGAAATGAAGTTCAAATTGAAAGTGCCAAGGGGTACTACATATCAAGATGAGTAGGAAGTAATTTCTGTAGTATTTCAAAATATCTCAAAGACAGAAATTAAATGTTCTCAGAGGAATAATGTTACTGTCCAAAATGCCACATTAATTTTTACAAAATTAATATTTTATATATGAAATTGTTTTCACTGATGAAAACAAATGTAATATTCAACTCAGGTCTAAAACACTACCTTGCCCTAATTACTATACCATAGCATCTTGGAGGGAAAGAGAACACTTGTATTATTCAATAATTTAAGATCTATGTTTTAACACACCCTGTAAATCAAGAAAACTGAGACTATAATATTCAAGATGTATTTTATTACATTATACATACCTGATATATTATGTAAGAAATCCCAAATGTGTTCTTTTTCCATGTAGTTCTGAAGGACATCACCAAGTGATTTGGGAGATAAAGTGCAATAAGACAATACTGTAAATATTGCTTCAGCTAGATTGATTTCCTTGTTCTCTTTCATGTCTAAGCAAGTACTTTGTTCATTACTTTTAGACAATTCAGATTCTGGAAGAAGAGAAAAGAAAAAGAAAAGAAACAAAAATACATAAAATAAAGGTTCTAGTACGGCCATATATTCTACAGAACTATGGCTGATTAGGATTTAATCCAACTAACCATCCATGAGTCCATTACCTCCTATTTTTCTTTCCATTTTTCTTGTTTCTTAATTACTCAACTATATCATTTCTTTGAGGAATTTTCAAGTTTGCAGAAACACAAGAAAACTCTCATACACAATGAAAGCCCCCCCCCCCTCCACAGGAACATTCCCCATTCAACTCTATCCTAATCAATCAATCAATCAATCAATTAGGATTGAATCCTTGTGAAAACTTCCTTAATTATTAATTACTTAATTTTGTCTCAATTTCAGTGTGCACTCGTACTTCAATTTCTTTTTAGTAAAAATGCTTTTACCTCAGAAATCCATTGATCCAAGCTACCTGAGAAACCTTCTCACCCTGATGGGCTTCATCTGCCCTACTCATGCTGGCAGAAGGGGCATCCTCAGACCCTGTCAGCCAAGAAATTCCAGCTATGAACTCCAGGAGAAAAGCCTTTTTCTACTGTGGCTTCTGCCCTCTGGAACGTTGTACCTGAGATCCACCTCATCCTCTTGGCCTTCCATAGACCTTTAAAATCTGACTCTGCTAGTTGGCCGCACCACTGCGTTCCAGAACAATTGTGACTTCCCAATGCTCTTCAAAAATACTCCCAAGTATCATTATTATTGCAATAATCCAGATCAAGGATGACCACAGTATGAGTGACTGAGTGCATGGCATCAGGATCCAGGAAAGGGCGCACCTTTTGGAAAGTTCTGAAAAGGCTCGCTTAGCTGCAAAGTTCTGAAAGGGCTCCCCTAGCCATAACTGCGCCCTGATCCTTGAACAGGTGTCATGAATCTATGAGAACTCCCAAATTATGCATTGGAACAGTATGAGATAGTCAAGGATTGATATAATTATGTGGATAACATGTTGAACAAAAATCATTAATCCTGATTGCACAAAAATAAATTTGCTAAGTAACAAAATGAACTATTTCTGAAATGTTTAAACATTTAAAATAAATTTTAACAAATTTTAAATATACACATTATTTTTTCAGTATCTATTCAAATACAACTAAAGCCAGACTGGTTCTAGGAATTAAAACCAAACTCACTTCCTTGAGTTAAACAAAAATAAGATAGGATAAAAAATTAATATAAACAAACAAACAAACAAACTGTATAGTATATTATGTTATGTTTAAAATTAAAGAATAATAAAATGTAAACTCATATAGCCATTTCAAAAGCAAAGATGTCAAATAACTTATTTTTTTTTAAATTACAATAGCTTCTGTTTAACCCAATCAGTTTAAGATTGTGTGCATTCTTTGTCAGACATATACCTTGTGCATGTGTCTGTGTTTATGTATATACATATATGTTTGTGTTTGTGTGTCTTTATGTGAGTGTATGTTTGTATACTCAGATCTCAACAGAAATAGTTACAGTTTTGTTCAAGCTTTTAGTTGTCTTGAAATAAGAGCCTACTAATAGTTTTGTTGCAGGCAAAAACAATATATCCAGATTTCTTTTCTAAATTTTGTCTATAATTATTGAGAATAAATTATTTCATTTTGAGGTCAATATCATTCCAAAATGGTAAGGGAACTGTAAAGAACAGTCAGAAACTATTCTGTGAGTGCAATTTGAGCATTCTTGAGAGAGTAGGAATCTGATCTGACCAAGGATTAAAGGTGCCTTTAGAAATTGGTTAAGGTTTAATAACTATATCAGAAATATATTATTTACACAGATTCCATTATATGAATATACAAAGTTTAGCATCTAGTCAACTATATTTACCAGGAGAGAGTAAAAGAGCATATTATTAATCTGGTATGTGTCTGGAAATAAAAGCAGAAGGAATTGACCTCACGTTAAGGATCCCTTGGACAAGAGCACGCACAGTGATAGACAAAGTGTATACACATAGATCCTTAACTCTTTAGCTTCATTCAGTTTTCCCTTGTGGTCAATAGATAATAATGTGCTAAAGAATCAGTGCATTGGATTTGAACCTCCAACAAAAAGGAAGTTTAACACAATTTTAAAAATAAAGTAACTGCCAACTATTCTGTAAATTTAGAGAAAAAAGACATTTAGTCATGTGTAGGTACATGAAATGGCAACATTCAATGCTGGAACAGATTTTTGTCTCCTAAAATATTGCTTATCACTGCTTTAAAGGAATCAGATAATAGATGATGTATCTGCCTGACGCTCTTGTGAATTGCTATCAGTAAGACGAGACAGCACAGATAAATGAACAAGCAGACTGATATAAGGCACCTTAATATATCATTAGAGAGTAGTAGCATGGTGAACATAGAAAAGAGAAAACATATCCTTTCTTCTTTCACATTCTTCTGATAATTTCTCTGTATAATGGATGAATTGCCTTCTCTGAACCCATAATTCTTAACACTTAGAAATACCTGCCTGTAACTTATTCTCTCCCCTTTTACTTACTCACTTGAGACAAGATTTTTATAACCTTTTCAGGGCTATTTTTAGAATTGCTAGAAGGGGCCAATTTCCCAATTTGCTTTGGCCAATTCTAGTAACTTGCAGTTCTTTGCAGTAGTTTAGGTAGCTAAGGTGCACAGAATTGAAACTTGCAAAAAGACGTCCTGGATGCACCCACCCTCCAAGCAGTGGAATCTTATTGATTATGTCATCGTGCGGAGGGTGACTAAGGTCATGCTGAGCACTGACTGTTGGACTGACCATAGACTCATCACCTCCAAATTAAGCTTTCACATCAAGCCAAAGAGATGTCCACAGGGAAACAAAGCTGTGATCAAACAGATCAACATCAGTAAGCTGAGGAACCCCAACACAGCAGCTTCACTAGCAGATTTTGACAACCAACCCTCAGAGCTGCAATTGGTCAAGTAAAGGAGAGAGATTAGCTACAGAATTCACTTTTTTCCTCCCCCCTCCAAGCAGAAAGATTAGAGAGAAAGGGGTTGCAAGAAAGAAAGGAAGAAGCAAAGTAC
Organism: Rhabdophis nuchalis; assembly: GCA_039707465.1. Taxonomy (NCBI): domain Eukaryota; kingdom Metazoa; phylum Chordata; class Lepidosauria; order Squamata; family Natricidae; genus Rhabdophis; species Rhabdophis nuchalis. The sequence continues at coordinate 202,623,446 of CM077644.1, read as the reverse complement.
AAGACCAACTGCATGGCATACCCTGCTACATCAAAAACATTTAGAAAGCTGTAGAATGCAGGTTCCAAGATCTGCAAGTGAGCATCACATATCTCCCAGAGGCTACCATACGAGGACAAATTATGCATTATAAAGATCACTTGGAAGTGGAAGAAACTTCCAATGTAATGTACCAAATCCTCTGCATGGATTGCCTCTATGACTATGTAGGACAGCGAAGCTAACCATCAGAGAGCAAGAACACAAGCAACAGTCAGACAAAGAGACCTGAACATATTGGTAGCATCACACTGCAATGAACAAGGACGCACATTCAATTTTGCAGCTACTATGATTGTTGGACAAGCAGGCACAAAAACAGCCAGAGAAGTGATTGAAGCCTGGGAAATAGGCCCCTCGTCAATCAACAGGAATTCTGATTTACCACCAGCTGTTCAAGTATTTAGAAGGTGAGGGCTGGGCAGCACAAGCAAGTGACATCTTATTCAATTAAAAGCCAGCCATCAACACACCCCAATATAATCTAAAACACCATTTACAACAGGCACTATAAACGCCACATACAGAACAGGATACACTCTGCTAGAGAGAAGTTCCCTGAAGATGGGCTCCAGCACGAGTCCAAAGCTCAGAAGACAAAACCTCTCGTCCCAGTGACCAACCCAAATTGAATCCTGCAACATTATTAACAGATTAACAGTAACAGAGTTGAAGAGACCTGGAGGTCATCTAATCCAACCCCCTGCTCACGCAGGAGACCGGTACTAGGGATTCGAACTGCCAACCTTTCTGATTAACAAGTTCATTGTCTTACCACTGAGCCACCTAGTCAGGGATCTTGGCACACACGTTTATTCATAAGTCTACTGTGTGCTAGTAACAGCAATAGCAACAGCGATAACCCATAATTCAAGTCAATTGTCGGTTCAACCAATAATCATACCTTGCTGGATTGGGAGAATTAACAATTTTGGAAGAGTAGTTCCAACTGAAGACAGAGGACAAGTTGTAACTTGAACTAGAAAATAAAATTAGATCCCAAATCTTAGATATGGATGTGGTAGTCAATCATTGCCTCCAGACTGTACTAAGGATCTCCACCTATGATGGCTAATGGCTAACATTAAAAGCCATAACTTAAAATCTCTCATACAGCAAGTTGTGTCTACAATAGAAAGTCCCCCTGATTCATCAGTGTCAACAGTAGGCCACACAAAGTATTCTAGAGCAGCATCATACTTAAGGTCACCAGATTTTAACATTGTTAAACAGGACACCATTGCCGGGGGGGGGGGGGCAGCAGCCTTCCGTGACATGTGAGTGAGCTGGAGGTGGCCAAGAAAAACCTGAGCGAAGCTTTGGGTGAAAATGTGAAGCAGTAAGTGATCATCAGGCACCTTTCTCCCCCCCACCCTCCGTTGTTTCTTCCTTAAGCCGTTGGCCGTATTTTTGCAGCAGAGGGCCGCTATTCCCATAGTGGCCGGGGGCGGTGGAGCGGGGCCAGGTGGGCGCAGCTGCTCTGCACCTGCTCAGAGGCGGCCTGCGGCCAGGGCAGCAGCACAGGGCGCAGGCAGGAAGCGGTGGCCAGAGCAGGCTGGCGGGCAGGTGGAAGGGGAAGGCCAGCGAGGGAGGAGCGAGCGAGCAGCCAGGCAGGCAGCAGGCAGAGGAAAGGAGCTGTGCGCGGTGGGGCTGCAGCTGGAGCCCGCGTCACCCTGAACTTTGCACCGCCGCTGCTGCCGTGATGCACTGAGATCAGCCGGCCGGGAGCCCCACCCCAGTGCCCATGGTGGGACGGGCAGGCAGCAGTGGGGCTCCCGGCCGGCTGCTCTCAGCATATCGCGGGAGTGGCAGCGGCGCAAAGTTCAGGGCCGTGCAGGCTCCGGCTGCAGCTGGAGCACAGCTCTCCTCCTCCTCCGCCTGCTGCCTGCCTGGCTGCTCGCTTGCTCCTCCCTTGCTGGCCCTCCCCTTCCACCTGCCCACGAGCCCGCTCCGGCCGCCGCTTCCTGCCCGTGCCCTGCGCCACTGCCCTGGCCGCAGGCCGCCTCTGAGCATGTGCAGAGCGTCCACTGCCCGCCTGGCCCCACTCCGCCACCCCAGGCAAAAATCGGTAGTTTTTTAAAACACCGTGGGTCGCGGGACAAATAGTTCAAAAGCGGGACTGCCCGCCAAAAGTGGGACATCTGGTCACCTTAATCATACTGCTACTAAGAAGGCATGGGTTTCTTTTAGCAAATGGCCACCTAGCCATGCTAAAATTACAAGCTTTACCTTCAAATATGCCACATTTCCTTTAATGTTCTTGAGAATGTGGGTTTATCAGGGAAAGTTCCATAATACACCTTTTTGTGTTTTCAAGGACATTGATATTTTCTCCTTGTTGGAAGCTAGAAAGATAAAGTGGAATGGAAAGAGTATGCAAGATAAAAGCAAATGACTCTGCAAGGCTGCTAGGCAACAATCAAGTATCCATAGTGGCCATTCTTATTCAAGGCCAAGCTTTAGCCAGAAAGGCTCTGCTGATAACATCAAAGCTGAGGCAATTCCCTCCCCATCATTCAGAAAATATATCCTTAGTTAGATAGACAATTAAAAATCCCTCATGGCAGCCACAGTTATGAGCTGAACAATTAGGACCTTTCTCATATAAAGCAAAAAAAAACAAAAAAAAAAACTATTAGAGATGTTAATGAGAATACTAGTTTTCAACTTGTAAAAGTAGAAGACCACTATGCCTAACCTGCATGCCCATTTGAATGAGTTATAAATCAAAATCTGTGCATTCATTATGTGCAAATGCCCACAGTATAATTAAAACGCAGACTGAACTTAAATTGCCCTATTCATGTAAAACTCCCCCAAATTCATGTACAATACCTTGAGGATAACAATAGCCCTTCCTTTTGACTTTAAGGTGATCTAATTCTTGCTCCAATTTATCAGAGAATAATGTTGTTTGTACCTCAGTTGCTGATGACCACATCCAGTTGAGCTTGTTGCACCATCACAAATGCACCAAATGGACTGATTCTGTTAGTGACTGACACTGATAGACAACTTACCTAAAATACATTTTAGGCATCTAACTGCTCACTCATACATTTACTGAGTTGCCTGCTGTTCATAACAACGTCTAATTGCGCCCTACCATGGTTTTACATGGCTTTCTATCATCCACAGAGAAAGTGACAAAGGGGAAAAAAACCTCTTTAATGTTGCTATCATGCAATATTGCAAAATAAGATCTAAGTTCCCCCAATTCTTGAACAATTTTACACAACTTGAAATCCTATTATTTGAAGAGACTTGGAAATAGGTGACCACTGTATAAATGCTGTTTCGGGGATTGGCTGAGTACATAATTGAAAGGTCTTGTATTCACATATAAGGAAAGGCATGATTTTACATAAAGATGGAAGAAAAATGGTATTCCTGCTAAGCATGATATCTCTCTTGGGTCAGTAGCTTTGGATGAAAATGAAATACTGGTATCCTGGATGAAAGTGGGAGATTATCTCTAGATTGCTGTTTTAGAAGGAAAGGGGTGCTAACCGTGCTACAGATTTAGACTGCAAAGTTTTTATTCAAATCCTAGCAATCAATAAATAGAAGCAGAATCATGGAAAAGGGCTGAGTTTTAGATGATAAAAGTTAAGGTCCTATGGACATCCAATATATGGAGAGAAGGTTTGGAAGCCGTGCGGGTCTGGATGGGAAGGAACAGACTCAGACTCAACCCGTCCAAGACCGAGTGGCTGTGGTTCCCGGCGTCCCGGTACAACCAGTTCACTACATCACTGGCCATAGGGGGCGAACATCTAGCCCCCGTGGATGGGGCACGCAACTTGGGCGTCCTCCTGGATACCTGGCTGTCTATGGAAGATCACGTGACGGCCGTGGCCAGGGGGGCGTTCTACCAGGTTTGCCTGGTATGCCAGTTGCGTCCCCTACTGGACTGGGGCGCCCTTCGCACAGTCACTCATGTGCTTGTGACATCCCGTCTAGACTACTGTAACGCTCTCTACATGGGGCTTCCCTTGAGGTGCACCCGAAGACTACAGCTAGTCCAGAATGCGGCCGCGCGGGCAATTTTGGGAACCTCTAGGTATTCCCACATGACACCGCTCCTGCGCGAGCTGCACTGGCTGCCTGTGGTCTTTCGGGTGCGCTTCAAGGTGCTGATTACCATCTTTAAAGCGCTCCATGGCACGGGACCTAGTTATCTGCGGGATCGTATCCTGCCCCATACATCCCTTTGACCGATTCGCTCCCACAGAGAGGGACTTCTCCTGGTGCCGTTCACTAGGCAATGCCAGCGGGCGACGCCCAGGGGAAGGGCCTTCTCTGTGGCAGGCCCAACCCTCTGGAACGACCCACCCCCCGAACTCAGAACTACTACGGACCTCCCCTCCTTCCACCAAAAGTTAAAGACCTATTTCTTCCATCAGGCCGGCCTGGCCTAATCTACCTCGTCTAGCCTTCAGTCTGAAATCCAAATTGTTTTAATCGGGATTTTAAGGGGAAATAGTTTTAAGATTTTAAGATTTTATTGTACCAATTTCATTGTAATTTTTACAATGACAATAAAGATTATTATTATTATTATTATTATTTTAGCACAGGGCGACAGCTATTTAATTTGGTTCTAAATATTTATAATTGTTATGTTTATATGTTTTTAATTTCCTGTGCACCGTCCCGAGTCCCTTAGGGGAGAGGGTGCGGTTTATAAATTAAAATAATAAAATAATAATAATAATAAAATAATAATGGCAAAGCTGGGTAACAGATAAAACTGTTAAATATTAATTAATATGAGAATCAGACATGATTTTCATTATGAAGTTGATACCTTGTTACAGTATATCTTTCTCTTCATTTAAGAAAATAAATGATCAATAGAAAATAAAATGATATTTTAAGCACATCAAAGTGCTTAAAATATACACTAGACATGCTGGCCAAAGCAGAAACCACCAGTAAGACCACCTTAACATAAATGAAATCCTGATTTAAAAGGATTATTGAGCAGCAAGAATGAATTATACTTGGCTTTGTGGGAAGCAAACATCAGATAATTCTTTAAATAAATGTTTCATGAATAAATGAAAAGTAAAAAAAGTAAAAATGCTGAAATGGCAATTAAGTCAACCTGTACTGACAAAAATCCAAGCCCCACAAAGAGAATGATTACTGAAATTTCTATTATAAGATACAAGGATCTGTGTTCAAAGATGTACTTGTTCCATTTTGCAACGAAGAAAGAGCAATGGCAATCTTAGAGCAGCCAATAATTCTGAAAAGTAGTGAGATGCAGGGATTGGAAGCCAATATGGTCTACCTTTAGGAAGCCTGGATACTGTGAAAAACAGCTACAATGACTAATGGCTGCTTACAGAGGAGTGAAGAAAATATTTGTCTAACAACCTAGGAGTAACCAAATACCAAATATTGATTCTTCCTGACAAAGTTAAGAACTTGATCAAAGGTCGATGCACAGGGAGTGCACAAAGCAGGAATTCTATATGATGCAGTAAAAAGGCAGTTCATGAGATGACAGACCTGCACAAAAACAGTGGCAGTTGCTCCTGTCCACCAATGCAAAAATATCAATTGCTGGACAATTCCATATTATAAACAGAACATATTATCATACTACGGTATTTTCATCTGTCTGATGTAAAGTCATGCTTGATAGGAAGTCTGCAATGTTTGTATCTGCTCCTAAAATATGAACCGTTGTATACAAATATAGTGATGGATGCACCAATCTCAAAGTTGCAGAGACAAGTTTAGACAAAAATCCCAAATATGTTGTATCTTGCTTACTGATATATGATGAAGCAGATTGAAGACGCATAGGTGAGACAAATATTGCTACTGTTTGTAAGAGTAATCATGGATCATAGGCAACATGAGCACATACAAGTCACACAAACAAATAAAGAAGCAAGCAAGCAAATCACCTACTGAAAATCTATTCCAATGTACTTTTTTTCCCATAAGGCTTCTTTACATAGGATCTAAGATCTTACAAGGTAGAGGGAAAGAATTGATACCCTACCACTTGACAATACAATAGCAGAGTTGGAAGGGACCTTGGAGGTTATCTAGCCCAACTCCCTGCCTAGGTAGGAAACCCTATACCATTTCAGACAAATAACTATCCAACATCTTCTTAAAGACTTGCAGTGTTGGGGCATTCACAACTTCTGGAGGCAAGCTGTTCCACTGATTAATTGTTCTAACTGTCAGGAAATTTCTTCTAAGTTGCTTCTCTCCTTGATTAGTTTCCACCCATTGCTTCTTGTTCTGCCCTCAGGTGCCCTGGAGAATAGTTTGGCTCCCTCTTCTTTGTGGCAACCCCTGAGATATTGGAACACTGTTATCATGTCTCCCCTAGTCCTTCTTTTTATTAAACTAGACATACCCAGTTCCTGCAACCGTTCTTCATATGTTTTAGTCTCCAGTCCCCTAATCATCTTTGTTTCTCTTCTCTGCACTCTTTCTAGAGTCTCCACATCTTTTCTACATCGTGGTGAACTAGATTCTAGTTTAACTAGGTTAAACTAGAGAGGACAATAATGGTGTTTCAGGACTTCAGAGGATGAATCTAATTTTTTGAACCATTATTAATAGTTAGAGGTTATTTTTCAGAATCAGTAAGAGCAATTCAGAACTAAGCAAATAGCAAGGAAGAGAGAAATGAAGTACTACAATAGATATCTGTCTTTTTCATTATCAGTGCACATGCTAATATATAGCCATTGGAGGCAGTTGTTAAAATGAATTGGAGGATCAGAAGGCCTTGATATTACTTCAAAAAATTTTTTGATGCCTCTATATTCAAGAAGGAGTAGGATTGTGACAAAAATCAGTTTTCAGATGATGGAATAGTTTAAGATAAATTGAGACCTACAGAATTTAACTGTACAACAGCCAGCTATTATTAGATCCATAGCAGCGTTTGAATCTCAAAGTACAAATGTTTCTTCTAACTAAAATCATTATTTTACGTAGATAAGAGTGAGTAGGTACTTGAGATTTATTACATTACTAGCTATACCCGGCCACGCGTTGCTGTGGCCCAGTCTGGTTAAATGGCCAACCAATCTATGTGTAGATCTACACCTGCACACATACACACAACCACCATATAACCCCCAACCTACCTACCTACTGTATTTCTCCCTCTCTATCTATCCCTCTACCTACCTACATACTGTATTTCTTCCTTTCTCCCTCTATCTACCTACCTACCTACTTACCTACTGTATTTCCCCCTCTCTATACCTCTACCTACCTACCTACCTACTGTATTTCTCCCTCTCTCTCTATTCCTCTACCTACCTACCTACTGTATTTCTTGCTATCTATCTATACACCTACCTACCTACCTACAAACCTACTGTATTTCTTCCTCTCTATCTATCCTCCTATCTACCTACCTACCTACCTACATACCTACTGTGCTGTTCCCTATTTATTTATTTATTTAAATTTATATCCCGCCCTTCTCCACAGAGGACCCAGGGCGGACCCTATCTATCTATCCCCCTACCTACCAACCTACCTACCGTATTTCTCCCTATCTATCCCTCTATCTACATACCTACCTACCTACTGTATTTCTCCCTATCTTTATATTCCCCTATCTACCTACCTACTATAATACAATAATACAATAGCAGAGTTGGAAGGGACCTCGGAGGTCATCTAGTCCAACTCCCTGCCTAGGCAGGAAGCCCTATACCATTTCAGACAAATGGCTATCCAACATCTTCTTGAAGACCTGCAGTGTTGGGGCATTCACAACTTCTGGAGGCAATTTCTCTTCCACTGGTTAATTGTTCTAACTGTCAGTAAATTTCTCCTCAGTTCTAAGTTGCTTCTCTCCTTGATTAGTTTCCACCCATTGCTTCTTGTTCTGCCCTCAGGTGCTTTGGAGAATAGTTTGACTCCAGTGCCTTTTTGGCCCTAAGAGGCCTCCGTAGTTAATGACTGTTGGTGGGCGGAGATACAGGGAGTAAAAACATTTTTCAGTTAGTACCTTTTATTTGTGTTTACCTAACACATGATACACGTTTGCTAGGCACAAAATGAGTAGCTATTCTATTATCGGAAGTCCTTGGCTACATTGTGTGAAAGTTTGGTGTAAATCGGCCCAGTAGTTTTTGAGATTAGTGGATTCGTACAAACTATTTTACATTTTTATTTATATAGATTACTTATGAATACTGTATGTACCTTATATCATCTATTACTTATGTTCAGTATATGTGTGCCTGCAACATTTTCTCCTCCATTCTGAAATGTATAAAAATGCATCTCTTTGTCTGCAGTAGGGTCTTTCACAATAATTTTGGAAGAAACCCTTTCAGTATGAACTGTCTAATAAACAATGCTGTGAGCTTTGATTATTTGTTGTTTTGATTCCACAATATCATAAAGTCCTCCTATTAATATTCAAATAATTTAAAAGGTTAGGGCTAAAACTATGAAAAATATAATTAGGTTTGCACATTCACATTATTAGAAACATGGTAAAATTAATACTTACTAAAACTTCTCAACAAAATTTTCACTAAGAGGCCATCATGATGTAGCAGTGTTCGCAAAAGCAAGTTCCAGTTACAATATGGCTGGGATAATAGTAACTTCAGATGACCCTGAGTTGTCATTTCTCCAGCTGGAGTCCTTTCAAAATGAAAGATAGATACAGAATAATATATATAATTTACCTGTGAAATCAAACCCCCTAAAAGTTTAGGTTAATGCTAATTCCTTTAAACTCTAATTCCCCAGTTTGCTGAATGCTGTCATGTCTGCTTACTATAAGTATACTTGATGCTATTGGGAGAAGGAATTATATTTATCTTAACACCTAAAAGCCGGTTAACATATGCTAAACGAATAATACATCTATAACAGTTACAAGGCAATCTCACTTAGTTTATTGGGACTATTAATTCTCTTGTTTCACAAGCCAGACATTGTTTAATGCTTATATAAATATGAAATCTTTTAGTATAATTGAGGGTTATATATATTTAGAGTTATTGCTGTAAATATTTGAAATGAAGTCTAAAGTCATAATTAAAGCAGAATTATAACACACACACACACACACACACACACAGGTACTAATTTAAAATTTAAAATATCTATTCTAACTAAAGATCAGTATTAGAACACGCTGTTAGAGACATGTATTTAATAGACATCTTCCTCTAAAATAAGAATGCTTCGTGGAGCATATTTGGGGATATTTTATCTTCAACTACAGTATATAACCTGCAATATTAGATGAAGGCACATATAAGCTATCTATAATAAAACAAAAAAATAAATAGCTTAATTTAGTTAAAGTTTATGTAAGAGAAATTCTTAATATATTGTGTTCCTATATAAGTTCTGACACATAATAGAAATAAAGAAAAATATACAATGGTTGGTTACAATTTTAAATGAAGCTTTTTTGGCCTTGTTTTAGGATTTTAATTTCTTGGTTAGAAATAAATTGTGCTATATAATAAAAAAAAACTTAATTGTAGCCTTTTAGCATGTCTTACAGTTAAACACATAATTATAGTAGCACATCATTCTAGATTGCACACTTGCAAAACATATTCAATACAAAGGCTATTTATTAGACAGCGTATTCTTCAGCTTCATATCACAATACGTAATTTTTTTTCATATATATTTATTTGGATATTATGAAAATGAATAAAACATAACATTATAACAATTCCTATATACCTATTCATAATTCAATATCTATCATAAAATATAATGTAACAGCAAATTGACCATACATTTATTAATTAGAAAAGAGCAGGATCTTTGTAACATGGAGTTCATACAAACTTACATCCAACCAGGCAGAGTATTATTTTTCAGTATTTTGCAATTACTCTAGACTCTTTAAAGCACAATGCAAATTGAAATGTTCACTCAGTCATTTTGTTAATACTAATAAACTACTGAAAACTTTTTCGCTGGTCATATGGAGAAACATGTTACTTCATCTTTCAAGCTCATATAGCCACAAATTTAAGACTAGCCACACCCACATGCAGCAGAAGATTAACTACATATAAAATATGACATGAATAAACAATTCTATAGTGAGGAAAGTTATGGTTTGCATCCATTTGAATAAAACATTTTTGCAGTTGGAGAGTAGTTCATACCACATATAGACTTCTGGCAGCATCAACTATATATTCTTTACAAAATGATGATGATAATTTAGCTAAGTATAATTATGGTACATAATCCCAAATTGGGGCTTTATTAAACTACATAATATAATTACTGAGATTTGCTTTTAGAGCAATTCAATTATAAAGCAGAAGTGAAAAAACTAAAAATCACAACTAGAAAACAGAAATAATAAAGCTAAACGTCTTTTTTCTTTCATAATACAAATGAAAAAAATCTTAGTATTTAATTAGAAATTCAAGATTAGTAGGAAAGGACAGAAAATATTGTGAGAAGCGTAAACAGGTTTTGAAATGGATGTGAGAGGACTTTGATCCAAAGTTAGAAAAGAAATGGCAGTACAGCTGGTAGCATATGTCTCATATGTAAATTGTTATTACACTTACTGAAACAGCAAGAAAATTATGCATTTGCTTTTAAACATGCCATTTTTCTAAAAATACCAAATACGAACAAAGCAATAAATGTAAGCTTCAGTAGCTTCACCAATTCTCAAGATTGCTACTTTTTCAAAGTTAAATCAAGTACAAAAAACAAATATAAAAACAATTGCTATATAAAATTTGTAAAGCAAAAGCAAGTTTAAAAAAAAAAACTAGACAATGAAATATATATTTTAACATAATGTTTCAAAGTGGTATAATTCATTTCAATTTATCAGTAAAAGCAACAATATGGAACACCAACATGGGTTCAAGTCTTGTCTATATTACAAAGATACTTACTTTAACAATGAAGAGGAAAACTCTGATATGCCAGATAGCCAGTGCAGTGGTTGGTAAACAGCTTGCTCCAAAATGTCTGAAGACAAGTCATCAAAAATGTTTTGAACTGTTCTGAAAAAAATAAGCAATTCAAAATCAGAATTTATCACATTCCTTTTACAGGCAATGAAGAGAAAATAGGTAACTGATTTCCATCCCAACAGCTTCATGTTTAATGGAAATATTTTGGTTTACTGCCATGGTATAGTATTTCATGTCCAATCCACTGTTCCACTCAGTATGCTGTAGAACAGCAGAGGATCAACCAGGGTAAAGAATGGCTTATATAGACCCTAGGGCTCTATAGCAGTAAGATATAATACCTGTCGCATAAGGAGAACTCTGAATGCAATTCTTATAGCCAGACTAAAGTGACAGAAAAAAGAGAGACCTCGCCCTGTTTTTTGCTTCATTCTTTTCTCCCTCAGTTACATTCCAGCTAGACTGATCAGGGAGTCCAGCAGTCAAACCAAATGATGATGGGCATCCCAAAAAGGATACTTCTGTGTGATCAGAATTTAGAGCGTTACCAGTAGCAGTGCTCAATAAGTAAATCAAGGGAGAGACTCTTAGGGGATTCATCTTCTCTACCCAGCTCTAGTGCTACACTGTCTCATTTGGTTTCCTTTTCCTGCTCTGCTGATTGATAATGCATTACTTTAGTTAATAGATATTCTTTATATATAATACATGCTATAGCAGCTGCCTCGTGTCTCAAAGCTGGGGGAAGCATCTGTGGAAGTATCTGATATCAAGGGAAAATTCCATATTAGGATGGTGTTATTCTTCTTTGGATGTGACAAGGTGAGAAGCGATCTTGTAAATTTCAGCACTGGTGCGAAATTATGAGTTGCCTAAATAATGATCTAATAGATGCATCATAAAATTTAAATTGTTGAAAATCTCCATAATTTCATATAATATCAAAATTCATGAATCTAGACTATTCTTTGAAACTCACAAAAATACTTTCAACCTCTAAGACTGCATTTTTTTCAATATTTAAATAAATAAATAGATTGTATCTTTTGATACAACCTGGCCCCTGGTGACTTCATAGACGGCTCATTTGTTTTCTTTGAAATAATATAGAGATACTGCAAAGTGGGTATATTCTGGCACAGTTATCTATCCTGTTTTCCACGGTGTTCTGGGGAAGAGGGGCTTAATCTTCTGAAGGAAATTATTTTATGAATGAGAGACTGCAAGGTGAGCAGAATGGTGCAAAAATGGACAGCTGCTTAGAAACCCCAAATCCCCTCCTCATATTGAATGTGAATTATAGTGAAACAAGTGTTCCATCTGAAGTACAAGTAAACCTGCATTTACAACAGTATTTAGTGACCACTCAAAATTACAATAGTACTGAAAAAATGACATGACTTTTTGTCACCCTTAGGATCGTTGCAGCATTCCCATGGTTATATGATCAAAATTCAGCCAATTGGCAACTGACTCATATCTATGATGGTTACAGTGTCCTGGGATCATATGATCACCTTTTGTTACCTTCTGACATGCCAGTCAATGGGGAAGCAAGATTTATTTAACAACTGTGTTCATAACAATTGCAGTGATTCACTTAACAAGTGTAGTAAGAAATGTCATAAAATGGGGCAAAACTCACTTAACAAATGGCTGACTTAACATCAGAAATTTTGGGCTCAATTGTGCTTCTACACTAAGGATTATCTGTATTAGCAGATTGATATTTAAACCAACTTTGGGGCACAGGGAACAGCTAAATGCTTTTTCTCTGGAGAGAAGATGATTAGATTTAGATTGAGAGGGAGTGGGGATGAAGTAACCGTGCCTTACATTAAATATGAGGTCACAGATTTTTACATCCTTTTTTTACAATTCCTCTTTTACAGTAATATAATTTCCAAGAAATCTTTATTTAAAAAATTGAAGAAATTGGGAAAATTACCTAATTGACTATGTATCTTGCTATTGGTTAGCTTTCCATTTTTCCTAAAACATATTGAGGCAGCATAAGAAATTGATTTAATAGATCAGTAGACTATTGTAGCAAAACACTGGAAAATTGATGTTGAACTTACTTGGTAGAACTTAAAAGTGTGGAAAGAGAAAAACCCTTGAAAAATATTACAATTAAGCGTTCATTTCAGAACTAAAACAACTAAAAGAAAATATGCAGAAAACTGACCCATGAAACTGCTGAGAATCAGGCACAATTGATAGCATCAACATTTTTGTGAATTTATTGGTCAATGATCATAAAATCAGCGAACACTTCAAGCAGTTACTTGTCTGCTGATAGCTGTCCAGCTGCATTTCTTCTTTCAGCTGGTCAAAAAGGCATCTAATAAATTCAATTTAGTAAAACTGATCACAATTCCTTAGCTATTATTACTCTATTTTTCCCTGAATAAATTACTTTTGTACAAATGTCATTATGCATAGAGATTCATTCTTTTATTTCTCATTAAGATGATATATATTATTTATCCTCTATGTTTTTAATAGCATTGAT